>JBAMAX010000518.1:0-23809 GCA_037043745.1 Chymomyza amoena
GCTCTTTGCCCCAACCGGGGTTTAAGGACTTGAAGAAGTTTCGCAAAGTCCATATATGCATATCCGCTCCTGATTAGCTAGCATTGATTTCACCATTCTAGTCGAACTAAGTATAGCTATATAAATATACTTATATATTTATATACATACTTAATTCGTCCAAAATTTACCAACAACTTTAATTCTCGACTTTGTGTGTATTTTCTTTATTTGTGTTGACAATATTTTAAAGCTGACTTAAATGTTTATCTGAATGTTTTGCTGGATTGGCTTGGTTTGATTTGGTTGGGTTGTGGGATTCATATTGATTGATATCAGCCAGCTGTCAGTCCAAATGCCATGACAACTAAATCAATTTGTAAGCATCTTAGTGTATATGTAATTCTATCAAACAAAGCAAAAAAAAAGGACGAAAAAAGTGACAGCAGAAAAGCAGCGATAAAAAATAAAATTAAAATTCAATTTTTGATTGAATTTGATCCTTGCTACAGGCGTCGCTATCTCAGCCTAACTCGGCCTAAAGAGTGAGTGGCTCTGCCTATACCAAGTCAAGCAGCTGACGTGCTAAGCATATTACAGCCCACAAATACTTCTTAGACACTCCATAAGACAACAGCCACAATACAAAGCGTTAGCAAATATATACCAAGTAAATCCTTGCATAAATATATGAGATGCCTTAAGCAACCAAAGCAGAGCAGAGCAGAGCGACTGCGTCTGTGACAGGACCAAATTTATAAGCGTCAGTTGGGCGATAAAATTTGATTGCCGCAAATACTCACGCATACAAATGCGTAAGCAGCGCAGCAGCGGCGGCAGCCATCTTGACGTAGTAGAAACAACATGGGAAATCGGAAACGGAAACACTAACAGAAATACACTCACACACGCGCGCAAACACACACACACCGAGACACACACGTACACACAAAGACCACAAAATTTGTTTGGCTAACCAATACAAAAGCGTATGCCAAGTTTTACATATGACATATGGCGCTTTCCTTTCTAGCTCTTGTGCTCGCTCGGTTAAGTCTTGTGCGAGGGCGGGCTGAAAAGTTAGCGGCTCAGCAAGCAAGTTTGCAGCTGTTGCAATAAGACAACTTTTGTTATGCCTATAATGCAATAATATATAAATTTTTATGAATTCCAGTTTTTCTTTTTTTGATCGTCAATCCAGTCTCATTAGCTGGGTATATTTTATACGTTGTTTCCAATAGAAGGTCAAGATTTGAACAATATTTTAAAATTTTATTTTTTACAATACCATAAAATCAGTCTGAACTTCAAATTGTAGCTCATATGGAGAAGAAGATTTAGATTTCGTTAAGTTGGACTAAAAAAATTACGAAATAAAGATTTTGGTCAGAATTTAAGAGTTTCACTTGACTTATTTTAAGTTTAATTTCTTTTAACACTATAACTTCATAGCGTCTGTTAGAAAAAGCTTTTAATAAATAAAAAAGTTTAAACTGCATTGCTTACTCTTAAGCCCACCCTCGTTTTTATGCATATAAGCTGCCGTAACCAAGTTAAATTCCTTTTAATATTACGGATTTTGGTAAGGTATCAAAAATTTTGTTGTTTTTGTTTGGATTTGGATTTGGCTTGTACTGTCATGTCTTTGTTTTTATTATTTTTTATTTAAATTGCGATTTGTTTGAGGATTAGGAGCCGAGCGAGTGTCCTATCAACAACAATAACCAAATATGTTTATTGGACTTTATCTATTTAGTTACATGTGCGCACAAAAGTATGCTACAATTTTTTCAACTTTGTTTTTCTTTTTTTTTTGCAGCTGCTTCTGTGGCCGTCTCGTCCTGGACCTTGGTAGCCATATCCTGTGAACGTTATTATGCCATTTGTCATCCCTTGCGCTCTCGTTCCTGGCAAACTATCAGCCATGCTTATAAGATAATCGGCTTTATATGGCTCGGTGGCATTTTGTGCATGTTACCAATTGCCCTTTTCAGTCAATTGATACCCACAAGTCGACCAGGTACTTGGTAGCCATTTTAACATGTAATCTTTTGATATACACAAGCTTGTTGCAGGCTATTGCAAGTGCCGCGAGATATGGCCGGATCAGGCCTACGAGCGTTTATACAACTTATTGCTGGATTTGATTCTGCTCGTGCTGCCCCTCATCGTGCTTTGCGTGGCCTATATACTAATCACGCGCACGCTCTATGTTGGCATGAGTTCCAAGAGCAGCAGCAGCTGTGCCGCTGTCAGCGTTAGCGTAGCCGGCGGCAGCTCCAGCAGAGTCAACGAAGACGTCACCAACAGCAGTCAAATATCCGGAATGGCTGCCGGCAGCAGCACAGCCGGAAAAGTGTCGGAGACTGCTGCCGGAACTGTGGCCAGTTGTGTTTTGGTTGTGGATGCCAAGGACTATGGCGGTAAGTGTAGCGGGTTGGTGTTGCTAACAACTTAGAGACAGTACAATTTACATAACTGCAGGGAAGGCAAGCAGCACGGAGGCTAGCAACAATAACAATGGCGGCGTCACAACAGCAACAACTACATCGACAACAACAACGGCAGCTACAACAACAACGACAACCGTGGTGGCACTATGCAGACCCTCTCCCAGTCTACGTAAGCATGATGCGGCTTTACGAAGGTAATCAGAAGATCTCTGCCTCAAGAGAGTGAAGAAACTTTTTAGAATAAGTCAACGTTTTGATTTTTGTAAGGCTCACATGAGTTATCTTAAATAAGTTGCCTTTTGGTAGGTAAGGGCGGCTGTTGGCTTATATCAGCTCACTTAGGACCCAAATTTCATTTCCCGCTTACTCTGCATAGTGCCGATCATTCCCCTATCCGCCACCTGGGGACGTGTCCAATGGCGGACAGACAACTCCACACGGATCTCGTATCTCTATGTAATAAAATAAAAAGGGGTAAAAATTTCATCTCCTTTTGGTATTGTTAAAAAGTGTCCCAACCCAATCTTTCTCGGACAAGTGAACTTCAGCTCTTGTAGATTCTGAAGGATATACAACTCAGGTGCTTTTTCCTGCGTCTTCTGAGAGCTTCGCAGGAGCAGAAGAAGTATCCAATCGATTCTACTTCTTCATTAGCTCATTGCATGGAACATTTAGTCTGGCAGTGTCCGGTTGTGTCTGTGGACAGTTTAGACTGCAAAGCTTAGTGGAGCGTCATGCGTCGATTGTGTCCATAATTGGCGGCTTGTAGGGTCCCCATGAGCTGTATTGTTCCACATTCTTTGAGCAAGAAAGCCAAACTTTTCTCTAGTCTGTAGCTTACAAGTGGCCATTGACATAGGGATATCCTTTTTATCTGAAAGTGTAATGGCCAGGCCAATTCGTTTGCTATTTCATTGCCTTTTATAGCTTGGTGCCCTGGCACCCAGATGAGGCTAACAACAAACTGCCGTACCATCTCTTGACTAGCTTTGCGCCGGTTGTTGACTGTCGTCGCAGATAAGAGCTTCTTTTATTGCAAGGACCTATGCCTGGAACACCACAGTCCGAAAGACTGCCGAATATGTAGTTGTTTCGAGAAAACTCCACTCCCAACCTGGTTATACAGATGTCCTGATTGGAGACGTCCGTGAAGAAACTAAAGGAGTCTCTGTGAACCAATCCACGATTCTTTTGAAGGCATAATGATAGTAAAATAGGTTGAGGTGTGTTCCAGAGGAATGATTGTTCTGAGAAGATTGTTGAGTTTGGAGCCGCCCGTGAAGAAACTAGTGGAGTCTTCCTGACCCGGTTGACTACCACCTATCCACGATTCCCTTGAAGGGATAATGATAGTGAAAGGGGTTTAGTTGTGTTCCTGAGGAATAGTTGTACCGAGAAGACTGCGACCCCAAACCTGGTTGAGTGATTGAGATGTGTTCCTAAAGAATAGTTGTTCCGAGAACACTCCACCCCAACATGATTGTTGAGTTTGGAGGCGTCCGGGAAGAATCTAATGGAGTCTTTTTTACCCGGTTGACTACTTATGCACGATATCCCCTTGAAGGGGTAATGGCAGTAAAAGGGGTTGGTGTGTGTTCCTGAGGAATAGTCATTCCGAGAAGACTTCGCCTCCAACCTGGTTGAGGGGTTGATGTGTGTTTCTGAGGAATAGTTATTTCGAAAGACTCCCAACCTGATGGTTGAGTTTGAAGGCGTCCGTGAAGAATCCAATAAAGTCTTTCTTACCCGGCTGGCTACCTATCCAAGATATCCACTTGAAGGGATAAGGTAGAAAAAGGGTTGAGGTGTGCTCCTGAGGAATACTGTAAGCTGTAGCTGACACGATATTGTCTTGTACTAGAATGAAAGAGTGCCCATATCTCAAGACTGCTCATCTTTAAGCATTCTTTAGGCTTCTCGATATTAAGGTAGCTATTTCCTTTGCAGCTAGAAGGATTGGAGATATGTTGGTAGCGATTCACTAGAACTCCTTTTCTCTGCACCTTATTTAGTGCTTTTAGTTGCGATTTGATTAGGGCTGGCCTCCAGGTAGGTACTCCGGGTCTCACTATGTCGTTGTATAGCCATCGAATCACTTGGGGGTTGTAACTTGAAGCTGTTCGTGAGCAAAACATTTGACGAAATAAAATACATCCAATAATTCCATACCTCTCCATAGATCCAACGAGGCCAAGACTTTGGAGAGCAAGAAACGCGTTGTGAAAATGTTATTCGTTCTGGTGCTTGAGTTCTTCATCTGCTGGACTCCACTTTATGTCATCAATACGCTGGGCATGTTCATTGGCGCCGATTTATACGAATACATTGACTATACATCCATAAGCTATTTACAACTTTTGGCTTACTCCTCCAGCTGCTGCAATCCCATTACGTACTGTTTCATGAACGCTGGCTTTCGGCGTGCCTTTGTGGACACCTTCAAGGGGCTGCCCTGGCGTAACGGACGCAGTGGCACCAACAATGCAACTTTTAGTTTTGGAGCAGTAGCTAGCAATGCTAGCATTGGTCAAGGAACCGGCACCTGGCGTATGCGCTCGAAGGTTGAAATGGTCAGTCTGACTCTTGGTACTGGAAACTCGCTGGTGCAATCGAATAGTGCCCTGGCAGTGGATAGTCCACGTCTGTGATGGAACGCTGGAAGGCGTTATGAAAGGAACACAAGTGAAATGGCGAAGCTGTCTCTTATGTAAATACGAACGATACATGTTGCGCTAAAAATTTTTTTGGGAAACTTTTTTTACAACTAATAATTAAAAATAAATGTTAGCATATTAGACAATTGGTGTTTAATAAACTTCCTTAATACAATAAATCAAAATAAATAAACTTCAGCTAATTACAACAAAAAAAATGTTATTTTGTGAAATCTTTGAAGGATACTGGGCTAAATTGTAGTGTATAAATTGAAAGAAAAGTGTTGTGGTGACAACTCTGAAATTTTAAGCAGCTTGCAAGCTCTGGTCAAAAATTACTTATTTATGTTAATGCGTTTTTTTTTGTTAATTTTTTGCTATCTAAAAATATTGTTTTTATAAATTTTTGTGTACATAATTTGCTAAAAATTCATTTTACGCATATTTATTTTATTATTTATATAATTTTATAATTTATAAATTTTTCTTGGTAACACTGGGTGCGTGTGGAGTTAAAGTGAGTAAATTGAAATTTATTTATAATTTAAAAATTTTAAAATTATTTAAACTCTTTAGTATTTTTACTTAAATTTAAAAACAATTTTTGTTTTTGCCGAATTTCGAATGTTTAATTAAGAATTATTGCGTATAAAAAAATACGTATACGTAATGTTGCCATACTTAGGCGTTCAAGTTAGATGTGGAAAAAATTTTTAAAAAATGTTAGGATTATCATCAAATACACAAAGATCTAGATCCAACACAAACATTTCTGGATCTTACGATTACAATAGCTAAGATATGCGATTATAATATTAATATTTAAAATTAATTTACTGTAACATCATCCACTCTAATTACATTTCTAAAAATGAAATGAGATTTCATAAAAAAAATATTTATGGTGGAAAGTATACGCAATGTTGCCATATATAGACGTTGAGGTTAGATATGGCAGAAAATTATAATACAAAATTATTTCCTATAAAAAATACGTATACGCCATGTTGTCATATAGACGCGTTGAAAGAACGACATTTTTTTTTTGAATTAAATGCGTGTTTTCGCTTTCAATGCAACAAATTGATACAGTTCTGGGCCCTTAAGTTGCTGTAAATTAATATATTTCGCATATTTAACTCTAATTACGTTTCTAAAAATGAAATGAGGTTCAAAAATAAGAACAATTATTGTGTAAACGCAATGTCACCATATATAGGCATTGAAGTTAAATATGATCAAATATTTTATAAAAAATCTGTCTAGTGTTCAATCAACAATTATTATTATTATTATTTTGACATGTTCTAAAAAAAATAAGAATTTAAGAACTTAGTCTATCTACAAAAATTTTCCAACTATTTCTATTTCGCGCTATTGCTATTGAAGTTCGCTGACAGATTTGTTCGTCTCTCTCCTAATTGACCTTCGCCATGTACTTTTTGGACGTCCGCGGTTTCTTCTGCCCTGGGGGTTCCATTCTACATAATACTATATGCGCCATTTCGTCGATAGGTTTACGTAGGGTGTGTCCCAGCCAACCATATTTTCGCTTCAATATTTGTTTGTCGATCGGCTGTTGTTTAGTTACTTCCCACAACCGTTCGTTACGAATCGTCCTTGGCCACCAGATTCTTAGTATCTGCCGGAGACATCTGTTCACGTAGGTTTGCAGTTTTTGTGTAATTGCGGTAGTAACAAACCACGATTCAGATCCGTATAACAGCTCGCTTTTGACACAAGCGTTAAATATTGTTATTTTGGTCATCATATGTATGGTTTTCGAACGCCAAATGTTTTTGGGGCTAGCGAATGCACATCTTGCTTTACTTAGCCTGTTGGCTACATCTTCTTTAGTGCCCCCATCTGTAGTTATTACGCTGCCTAAATATTCAAATTTTTCTACGTTTTCAATATTCATATTGTTTATTATTATTAGGGCATAATTTCTGGTATTGATGCGCATAGCTTTGGTCTTAGCGGTATTAATCTTTAGACCAGCTTTAGTGCATTCTACCTCTTCATTAGTAATTTGAGCTTGCATATTCATGAAAACCACGTCGTCGGCGTACAATAGGTCGGATAATTTATCTCTTTTTCCCCAATTGATATCAAATCTTTCAGTATCCAGGGTTTCGAATACCACATCCAATGCCGTTATGAACAGAAGCGGGGAAAGAGCACACCCCTGTCTCACGCCACTGGATGATGCGAATGGGTCACTTAGTGCGCCATTGTGTAACACCCGACATGTAGCACCATCATAACTGTCTTTAATTATATTAACAATTGTTGACGGTATGCCTCTAGTTTCAAGAGCATTCCACACAAATTCACGTTTAAGAGCATCGAAAGCCTTAACAATTATTGCATATTTTAAATACGTATATTCAATGCTATCATATAAGGTTGTCAAAAAAGTCTTGCGGTATTTTTTATTGAATTTTCAATTGTTCATAAAATTGGTTATAATAATGCGATTTAAGTCAAATATGCGCCGTTTTGTTCGATGACGAGTTCCCAACGAGATGCCAACTTCATAATGCCCCTCTTATAGAAGTTCGCTTCCCTATTGTCAAAAAACTCGGAGAGCCAATTTTCACAGGACTCTCTTGTGGACAACTTCCGATTACCAAGCGCGTTCGTCATGGACAGAAATAGGTGGTAATCACTTGGTGCGAGATCCGGACTATACGGTGGATGCAAAAGAACCTCCCATCCGAGCTCCCGGAGCTTCTGGCGCGTCACCAAAGATGTGTGTGGCCTGGCGTTGTCCTGATGGAAGACAATTTGGCCTCTGTTGATCAAAGATGGCCTCTTCTGCATGAGTGCTGCATTCAAGCGGTCCAGTTGTTGGCAGTACAGGTCCGAATTGAGCGTTTGGCCATAGGGGAGCAGCTCATAGTGGATGATTCCCTGCCAATCCCACCAAACACACAGAAGAACCTTCCTGGCCGTCAATCCAGGCTTGGCCACCGTCTGGGCAGCTTCCCCGCTTTTCGACCACGACCGTTTACGCTTCACGTTGTCGTAAGTGACCCACTTCGCCAGTCACCATCCGCTTCAAAAACGGGTCGATTTTGTTGCGATTCAGAAGCGATTCGCATGCATCCATACGGTCAAAAATGTTTTTTGCGTCAAGTCGTGTGGCACCCATACATCGAGCTTCTTTTTCAATCCAAGCTTCTTCAAATGGTTTATAACGGTTTGATGACTCATGCCCAGCTCTTGGCCGATGCTACGGCTGCTACTATGCCGGTCTCTTTCGATCAATTCAGCGATTTTATCGCAATTTTCGACAACAGGCCTTCCGGACCGTGGCGCATCTTCGATCACCTCTGCACCAGAACGAAAACGTTGAAACCATCGTTGTGCGGTGGAAATGGAAACTTTATCGGGTCCATAAACTGCACAAATTTTATTGGCAGCATGAGATGCATTTTTGCCTTTATCGTAGTAGTACTGTAAAATATGCCGTATTTTCTCTTTATTTTGCTCCATGTTTGCGACGCTATAACTCACGAACGACTAAAAGCAAACAACAATTAATCAAACACGTGTTAGCACGTGAAAAGAGCTTTCCAAAAAGCGTGAACCGATGCGACGAATACAACTAGGACTACGCGCTTGCAAAGACAAGCTTGCGGAAATACCGCAAGACTTTTTTGACAACAATATAAAGCATTGAAAGAAACCCCTTTTTCTTTTTTTAATTAAATGCGTGCTTTTAAACATTTCTGGATCTTATAAGTTTATAACAGAAGGTAAGATTCAATGCAAGAAATCAATAATAATTAAAAAAAATATATCACATCATCAACTATTATAAAATTAAAAAAAATAAAAATGTATACGCAAAGTTGCCAGGTATTTGGATGCAGCGGAAAAATTATGTGTCGAGTATTTAATTAAAAATTTTTGCACATAGAAAAAATACGCCTTTATAAAGCAGTCAAAATTTATTATTTATTTTTATCTGTTTGATACATATTTATTTTATTGGCAATTAACCGATACGAATAGAGTATTTTGCAATATTGAGTTCATCGATAAATCGCTAATAGAATTGAAAAAAAATTAAAATTAAAGTGCTGAAAAATACGTATACGCCATGTTACGTCAAAAAAGTTTGTAGCCGGAGGCTCACATGTATCAGTCCTGTAAACAATAAATTTAAGTATATTTTAGTAAATATTTAACACGCCACTAAAAAGAGCCATTTATTTCCAGTATTTATAATGCTTTGTGTCCTTCCCGGATCGGCCATTTTGTAGTTTTACATTGCTCTCCATAGTGAATAGTTACTAGAGGCTGTTGCGTCTATGTTGGTGAGAAATTTGTACAGCTTTTTGTCCTTTTTATTTTTTAACATTTTTTTTATGTGTTTTATTATGTTGCTTAGTCTTTTTTTGTCTTCCGGCGATCTTGTAGTCTGCCATCTTTTTCGTAGTCTCCTCTTTTGTTTTAATTTCCTTTTAATTGTGTCAGAAGTGATGTGGACGGTTGTTGTATCGTTGAAAAATGCTTTGGCTGTGTCAATTTCATCTGTAGTCTTCAAAGAGATTCTTGTGTCTAAATGTGTTTTCATCAGTTCTGTAAACGATTCCCAGTCTGTTCGATGGTTATAAGGTGTCCGGTTAAAGTTGTGCTGAGGTGCTCCTTGCGTTGTCAAAATGATTGGTGAATGGTCAGACGAAAGCTCAAGGCTGGATTTGATGGTCAGCGTTGTCAGGTTGATTGATTTTGTAATGAATCATCCTCTATTTCTTCTTGGGCGAAGATGTCAAATCTGTTTGCTGAGGGCAGTTTGCTCAGCCTGTATGTTAGATGTTGTTGTTTTGTTGATTGCTTTTTTTGTTTTCTTATTTGTAGTGTTTTCTGTTTTTATCGGGGGAACCGCGGCCGCGCTTTGGAGTAGAGAGCATTGGTGTTATCGGTTTTAATTTTGAGCCTACCTCTAAAGCTGCTGAATGGATGCCAGTTGAGATTTCTAATTTGGCGCTTGCTGATGTTTATGCGGTGGTAGCTATTGTGGTTGATGGCGTTTTTGTAGTGCTGGTAGTTGTAAATAGTTAGTGTAATAGATTTCCATGGACTTGTACTCAGTTCAGGATATTATATAGTTATTAATGGAAATAAAAAAAAATAAAATAGATTTTACTATTTACCCATAAATGCAAGTATGATCGGCGCCGTGATTGGATGTGAAATTGAAAATGAGTGTATCAAATGGAGATGTGTTATAAATTGCGAAGTATTGGGTGAGTTCACTAGAGGTGTTACTGTAGGTCCAGCTGCCTAATAATGTGGTCTTATCGCTTTTCGGTAACACCGCCTGCAAATTAAAAAATTTTAAAAAACAGAAACTTTATAGAACTCACGAGGCACATGGAGACAGTCTTACCTGGACTTCAAAACTTTTTGGAGCATTATCGATGTTCTTCTTTGGTGTCTGTTCTCTAGCGATATGGGACACGGAAATGCCGTTCACGATAACAGAGTGGGCCAAACGTATCCAGACCGCTGCCTTGGATCCTTTAAAGCAAAAGCATGACCCAAGTGACATGTTTGGTTGTATCATTTGTATTGGTGGATTCCCACAGAACATTTGGCCCAGCAGCAATTCAACCAAATAGCCTCCTCCACAAATGACTTGCCCATTCACCTTGACTATTTTGGCTCCTAATTCTTCCGAAGCAAAGTTATGTCGATGTTGCAGCTTAGCTAAAGAATTTGCTTCTTGGCACAACTGCTTCTTGTTGGTAATTTCCTCCTTTAAATGTTTTATTTGCTCCTGGTATGTGCCAATTGCCTGCATAATTATTCGCTGAGCATCATTCTTGGCTGTTTGGATCAGCCATTCGGCGTCATCTATTTTATCGGCTGGTGAATTGCCAGTTACTCCGGCAAACTCGCGTTTGGTCTTGTGGTAGGCGCACATTAGCTGGAAGTAAGGCTCCTTGGTAAAAATAATCGCTTGTAAGTAAGCCTTATGTACTCACATGTATGTCATCCATTTTCTCAAGCAGTCTGTCTTGTTCCCTCACATAACTCCCCATTGCTTGGTAAACGTAGAAAACCGATGCCGCAGCAATAAGGGTGAGGATAGGAAATAATATGAACCAGGCTCGGTTGGGCTCCATTTTCGAAATTTAATTTATATTTATTCACAAAATTTTCAACACAATTTCAATTACTCTGAAATCCACACAGTTGTGACTTTGAAATGATTTGCAGCGCCTCTTAAGTTTAAAAAATTTAAAATATTACAAATTCATTAATTGTATACTTGAATTAGTTTTGTGAGCTAATAAAGACTTCATTTAATTAATTTAGTTTCTTAAAGCAACATATGGCTAATATATGTTTCAGTAATTGGTTTGGAATTCAGATGAGTGGGTGATTAGATCTACTCTCTAAGTGCTCTCTTCAAGTATGTTAGCAAGTAAAAATATGTGCTAATTTTTTACTCCTAATGCCGCACTTATATATTCCCTTCCTGACATATCGATCTGCTATTGATCAGATCTTATGATCACGGAACTATTTCATAACAAGAAATTTAGATCTCTTCTCCCAAGTCGGGAGACTTGGGCTGATGTTAGCCCCTGTGGAAACCTCTGGTGGCAACAATGGTTCACGGATGGGTCCAAAACAGAGCAGGGTGTTGGTGTTGGACTCGTTGGACCAAACACCAGAATCTCTACCGCAATGGGCATTTGGCCCAGCGTCTTTCAAGCGGAGATTCACTCAGGAGTGGATGGTAACACAATCGCTGACGATCTAGCACGACGGGGTGCCTCCACCCTGACTACATCTCCTGCGCCGTTTTGTCGTATTGGTTGGTCGACAATAAAAACCATGATAAACAAATGATCTGCAGAATATAGGAGATGTATCGAAGACTATGAAACCAACAGACATATTCATAGAAGCCACTCAAGGATCTTGAAATCGAATTGCTTTTCTTCGGAGGCGCCTATTTCTTCTGATTAGCTCTTTAGCATCCCTCGTCAGAACAATGCAATCCTTTTATTAGTTATATTCTTCGCTTAGTTACAAAGCTAAACTTAATTTCTAAATTAAAAAGATTGTAATTTTTTGTAATCAAATGCGACATGGGTATATCGACTTCTCTATTCACCCTGATCATATTTTATGTAACTTTGGGTGTCTCCGACGTCTCCTTCTATATGTTACATATATTTTCTGCTTGCACAAACTTAATATACCCTTTGTACCATACGGTGCAGGGTATAAAAATCGTGTTAAGACCTTTAGTTTGTGGAGAACATAGCTCAGCTATGCCCAGGGTAAATTTTACAATAAAATTTATATTTGCTGAGACTTTCGATATTTTAAACAAAACATAATTTACCTTAAGTTTTAAAAATATATGCACCTTAATGCGGTCTATTTTACACAAAATAATATTTTTAGCGGACAATATTTTGGTCAAACAAAATTACACTTAAAGTTAACAATTTGCAAGTGAAGAACTTCTAAGATAATATAATTCTTCACTTTTATGGCTATACGTTAACCGAGTTGTTAATCCTGGCGGAAATACTTGGCGTGGCTCGTTCACGGAACGTACAAACTCCGACGCGGTCACACCCGGTGTGCTACTAATGAAATATTTCCTTATATCCGTCCTTTGCGACTGTTGTATCTTCTGTTAGTCGAAAACGCTTTTAAAACTGCGACACTGACTTTTATATTTATTTCACTCGTTATCTTTCTTGGTGCACTCAGTCGCTAATACTCTCTCAGACTCTCCCAATTCTGCAGCAGATCTGCCTTATAATGGCATCGATATACACCAAATCCTGAAATTCCCACCCAAACCTATACTAATTAATCCTAAACGGCGCTCTGCTTATCTTCATGACTATTTTAATAGGAAAGAAAGAGTCCGCTATACCCAACACCATTCCTATCACATACTCTACACTTACACATATGAACTAATACCATTAAGCTACTCACTAATACAAAACAATAATTATTGCGCCAAGCTTAAAGCCGCTGTACTTTAACTAGTGTTGGCGAGAGTAAGCGTGCCTTAACCGCTACTTTCACCAAGCAGTTCAAGCAGTTTAGCTATTGCCTTATTGGCAATTTGGGAACAGAATGGCTCCTCATTATTGTATGCTTTTAAATTAAAAATAGACCCATGGCTTCCTCGGCAAAGTTGATTAGAATTGTACGTAGAATACTCCTATAGGGGGCCGCGAATCGGTTAAAAATTTGACCCTCCCTAATTTATATATAAGCATATTTATATGTCAACTCTTACTACATTTTCAAATACGAAAAACAATTTTTTCGTATCGTCATCCTTTTTTTTATTTCGCACTGGTGCCTAGTGCCTCAATTTTTTCGTATGCTCAATCAAAAATTATTTTACTGAAAAAAACACGTATACGCAATGTTGACACATTAAAGCGCTAAAACTAGATGCGGAACAAAATATAAAGAAAATATTAACAATAATTTCCCGAACTGATAAGCTTATAGCTGTAGGCTAGACATCCGTGCTGGCTGCTAAGCCCTAGTTACGTCACTTAATTAAAGCCTCCTGGCGGCATCTAGTTACCAGGACTTATTAAGTAAAAACTTTTAAGCTTAAGATTTTTCAAGCAGCCTCGACGGTTTCCCACTGTGTTATGTGTGCTTTAAACCTTAACTTTTGCCCAACAGCAGGTAAATCCTGTAAAGCTCTTTACAGGATAATTTACTACACACTTAATTGCATTCAAGCACATATAGGCGGGAATATATGTAGGTGGTTTAGACGCGCATATGTAAGTAACTAATCCAATAAGACTCGACACGATTTCAACGTGGAAATCACGCACAATTTATTTTAACAATTTACTGTGTAATATGTGTTTAGTCTGGCTGCCAGTTGACACGCCCAGGATTTGTGGGCGCTGTGCATAGGGCAATCGTATTAGCCATATTTCAAAGAATTCGCGTACATTTTTACTTAAGGTATTAAGGATATATTTTCTTTTTTTTCGCGTCACAACAAAGGCAACAACAAGTAAAACAATATAAATTAATGCATTCTGCTTTGCGGTAAGCTGCGCCCATTAACATTTTAATGGCACCATTATCCTGCTGTGAATGAATAAAATTATGCAGACACAATCACATGTCAGAGACGGCTGAGCGCAGAGCCGGCAAGGACTTGTGCTTGAAAGGACGCACGCAAAGTGCCAAGTGTCTGACCAGTCAAGCGAACTGTTCACATTTTTCACTCATTTTCTCTCAAAAGCAATTACCAGGACAAAAAGCATCAGCATCCTTGGCCAATCCTTGCTGCATTTGTTGTTGTTGGTCAACTACTTAAAAATAATCAGCTAAAACAACGACCACCCTGTCCACTTGGCGACAACAATTGCGGTTTTTAATTGTGACCAAAGTTGCCAACGTTAAAGGACTCGAGTATCCTTGTCTTGAAATTAAGCAGCTTGTTGGTTGCCCTTTGTGCACTTACTTTGCATAAAATGGATATAAATTTAAAAAGTGTAGTATTTAAATTTAACGATTATATTTAAAGTCAGCAGGGAGCTGTGACAGAGCTTCAGATACAGACAATGAGAATTTTTATTTGGAAGGAATCGTTGTTCCTGTTGGTTAAAAAAACCTGACCAACTAATTTTTAGAAGCCTCCCTTAAGGCTTAAAGAAAATTTTGCAAATGGCGAAATAGTTGATAGTCGCTTGATGCCAGTTCTGGAACTAGAACATTCTGGAACGGAAAATTTTGCATATAACCAAATTCTTTCTAAATCATCGAAATTGTTCCAACTAATATATCTTATTTGCCATAATGTATCTTATGCGTCTTCGCTCTTTATCTGTCAACTGGCGAATTAATTTTGAGGTTCTATCCACCTCCTTCTTGGTATGCAATGGTGGCCACAAAGTGGTATAAGCCATATGTCTATTAAGCATAAAACATTATTAGTTATATGTTATAGACAAAAGGAATGGGTTTTCTCAAACATACCGTAGAAAATAGGCTGCGTCCTTGCCCGTATCCTGGTAATCAATAAGATTTCTTATTTCGTTTTGGAATTGTTGCTCATAACGTTGACGTGACGCGGCATAACGCATGCTGCATTCCACATCTCTGTTTGGGATTTTTGGAAATAATTAACCAAAGTACCTTTACCAAATATTTCTAAGACTTACAAGGGTATTTTAAACCTGGTATAACTAGGACCACGAGATACCATTGGAATACGCTTGACCACATATCTATGTGGCACAAACCTCTCATGCTCGTCATGCTCCACCTCCAGTAAAGAAAAGCTGTGTTTTTCACCAACATCATGTTTGCGGTTTGTAAAATGGGATAGAGCTAGAGTGTCATCCACAACGGGTATATGCTCTGTCTGTCGAGTAATTCTCGATAGACGTTGTTTTATATAGGATATATCGTTGACCTCCTTTACAGCATGTCCGTTCGATCTACGCTCGGACCAGAATGTGGTGTGTATCGTCTCATCAATACTGGATTGATACCTTGACGTAATGTCCTTGTTCCGTTGAGCTGTAGTAGTATTGGTTTTTGGACCAAAAGTCTTTGAAAGTGCTCCTTGAGACATGTCTGTAAACAATATTTTATGTACGTCTATTAATGTTTAGTATTTATTTGAAGTGACATTAAAGTGCCAAGTAAGTAGATTTTATTATTTTAGTTTAGAAGCTTAACTGGAAAATAAAGCAAAATTTTATATGGGTTATAATGCAATCTTTCACCTACCTACTGATAAAAAGTCTTAATCTAAGATTTGTGTTTAAAATGTCGTGCTTATTTTATTTGGTTGTTTGTTGTCCTTGAATTAGGATGTTTGAAAAAAAGACCGAATTTTACTGACTTGGGCTGATGGCAGTTCCTGTGTAGGTGTTTGAGTCGTTGGACCAAATTTTTTAAATTGATCAAAATAAGAGTGAGCTTAGGCAGAGAGCTATGGTTTAATTTTTATACCGTTGCTATACAAATTAATAGAATAATTTTGGTAAAATTAATAGACTAAAAATGCAAGAAACATTTTTTTTTAAATATTATTAGGTCGGTCGATTGAGCAAATTTTTGTGGTGTTTCTTCATTTTCATTTTTTTTTCAGTGTAGATAGGTGGTTTAGCATTTCCATTTCCAATTTCATATTTATACCTCTGTTAGCCCTGGCTATCATTTTGCTTGCAATAATTCCAAGCTAGTCTTAAGGATCTATCCCATCCAGTCCAAGCTCATCATGGTAATTTTTATATAATGCAGCCTCCAAGTCTTTAATGTTGCCGACATCATTATAGCGCTTGTTGCTTTTAGATATAATCTCCCCTTCTTCAATTTCATCTGAAAAATCTTCTTCTTCTTTTTATGTGGCCATACCAACCCGATTACCGGGTTACGGCCTGCCTTAAAACGTCTCTCCAGGCGCCTCTGCATTGCGCGCGCCTTCTCCAGTTGGTCACACCGAGCGAAGACAGGGCCCCTTCCACTTGGTCTTTCCAACGTAGACACGGTCGTCCTCTCCGCCGACGGCCGCTGACTACCGCATCGAACACACGTTTAACTGGAGCATCCTCGTCCATCCTAACGACATGTCCGAGCCAGCGAAGCCGCTGGATGTTGATACGCTGAGCAACGTCCATGCCGTTGAAGAGCTCATATAGCTCCTGGTTGGTGCGGATGCGGTAGTCATCGCCAACTCGAATAGGACCAAAGATTTTGCGCAGTACTTTCCTCTCGAAAACTCCCAAGGCAGCTGCATCAGTTAGCGACACGGTCCAGGCTTCCGCGCCGTAAAGAAGCACTGGAAGGATGAGTGCCTTGTAGAGTGATAGTTTTGTCGCGCGAGAGAGGTCTCTACTACTCAATTGCCTATTGAGACCGAAATACCACCTGTTGGCAAAAGTTATTCTGCGCTTGATCTCCAGGCTGACATCGTTGTCGGTGGTAACGGCGGTGCCAAGGTAGATAAATTCCTTGACAACATCGAAAGTATAGCTGTCGGCTGTAATCTGGGACCCAAGCCGCCGCACGTCCCTACTTGACGACAGCATATACTTCGTTTTGCCCGCATTTACCGCCAGACCCATTTTCGCAGACTCCCGTTCAATAGCACTGAAGGCCGCGGTGACATCTCGCTTGGTACGCCCAATGATGTCGATGTCGTCGGCGTACGCAAGGAGCTGGACACTCTTGTAGAAGATAGTGCCAGTGCGATGTACGCCGGCCTTCCGCAGAACGCTCTCCATGACGAAGTTGAAGAGGTCGCATGATAAGGGGTCACCTTGTCTGAAACCTGGAACCTGGTGCTACAGACTACCATGTTTCGCGCCGCGGCGAAATCGATCAGCCTCAAACCGTTGGGCGAAGTGGTCTTGTGGAGGCTGAACTGTCCGACAGTGGGACCAAAGATACCTTCTTGCCCGACCTTCGCATTGAAATCCCCGAGGACGACCTTGATGTCGTGGGCCGGGCATTTGTCGTACAGGTCCTCGAGTTTCGCGTAGAAGGCATCCTTGACCGCATCGTTCTTCTCTTCCGTCATGGCGTGCGCGCAGGTCAGGCTTATATTGTTGAACTTGACCTTGATGCGGATTGTGGCTAGCCTTTCGTTCACCGGAGTGAACCCAGAGACGTGGTGACGAAGCCTCTTGCTAATCACGAACCCGCACCCGAATTCGCGCCTCTCCGCATGGCCGCTGTAGTAGATGTCGCAGTGTGCTTGCCTTTTGCACCCTTGTCCTATCCACCGCATTTCCTGGATGGTGGTGATGTCAGCCCTACATTTGCTGAGGGCGTCCGCCAATTGGGCAGAGGCACCATCCCTATAGAGGGTCCGGATGTTCCAGGTGCATACCCGTAAATCGTTGTCCATTATTCGTTTGCCGTGGTCGTCAACATAAAAAGGAGTCCTTTCCGAGGCTTGTTTCTTGGCCTTCACTGAATAAGTTTTTTTACGTAGCGGGTTCCAAGCCCTGCGCACAACCCAGATTTAATGTCCAGGGGATTGGACAGCGCCGTACACATTGGTTCACAGACTGGCGGGTGCTAATCTGCTATCCAGAAGGGGCCACGAGGAGGCTGTGTGGCAACTTGGATAAAGCAAGGAACAAGGATCGTTCTGGCGGCCGCCGTGCTGATCACAATCAGAGACGTTGCCTTGTATGCGATAACCCTCACCTCCTCATCTGAAGAATCCGTCACGATAAAAATTAAAGTGTCGCTACTTTCCTCATTCTCGGATAGCTCGTCACTTGAAACTCCAAAACCATTTAAGGCTTTCTATTTTATCGTTTCGTCATTTTTTTAAAAATAGTTTTTGCCATAATATAGTAAAATATTATAATGCTCAGGTTAGTTTTTGATAAAAAGGGATTCTAAAATTTGAGATTTTGTATATAAGGCAAAAAAGAACCAAAATAAAAGTAAAACGGAGGTCTCTATCGTTTTATTCTTTATGTTGTACAAACCCAATTCAAGTTAGATATAAGATTTTAAGGGGAGGTTCTTTCAAATTTGGACGAGAATTTTTTTTTTTACAAATTATGAGTGTTATGATGGATTTCTGGAAGCGTACGATATAATAGAAATAGAGCGACTTTCTAAAAAGTTTAGGAGCGTTTTTTTCTGAACCAGATTTTTCATCAGAATTCCATGCACAAATCTTGATCTTTTGTACCTATTCCCTTCATTTAAGGCATGTTTGAAAGGATATTATTTTTTGCACGGCTTATAATAACAATATTCATAAAAAATTTTTAAATGGGCATTTTTAAGCCAGGTCAAATCACAAAAAAAGTGAAAAAATTATTTTTTTTCGAACGTCCACATTTCAATTAAAACTCATCCTAATTTAGTAACGAGTGATTTTTTAAGACGTATAGTATTTAATTTTCAAAAAAACATAAAAAATTGGAAACAATTGACGGGCCTCAAACGTGAGATAAACTGTTCATCGAAGACGACTCTTAATTGGGCCATTGTTTCGCGTGCCGTGTGGCAAGTGGCACCATCTTGTTAAAACCACATGTCAGGCATGACCAATTCTTCTTCAATTGTGGACAAAAAAAGTCGTCAATCATCCGACAGTAGCGCTCGCCATTCACAGTAACGTTCCGGCCATTGTCGTCTCTGAAGAAGTACGGCCCGATGATGCCACCGGCCCATAATTCACACCAAACATTGACTTTTTCGGGATGCACTGGTAGCTCTTTCAGTGCTTCTGGCTGGTTTAGTGTCCAATAATGTAAGCTGGGTTCGAAATTTAGTCACAAGCTTCCGAATAGCTCCCTCAGTTGGCCGGCCAAACTGTCCATAAATTGGAAGAAGTGCGCGATGCACTTTCTTAACCGAGTATAAATTTTTATAGTTAAATTCAGTAATTTGCCATCGTTGTTCGTTCATAAGTCGATTCATGGTTAAATTATAGACCAAACTGAACAATTTTGACAATGACACAAGACACGATTCACGCGTAATCCGTCAATAACAGTGTTACCAAAAAGATGCCAGCAAAAAAAATCACCCTTTATAAGCCATAGATAATTTCATTAGTTTCAAAAAACATTTTTCATTTAATTTCACTACAAGAGGCTGGATAACTGAAATTCGGAGTTGATGTTCAGCGTGCAGAGGCAGACAAGAGCCGCCATTTTGAATTTCGTCAAGATCAAAGGGTCCAAGTATTGTACAATAAAAATTGCATTTAACAATCAAAACAGGAAGTTTGTTTGTCTTTTCATTATGCCACAAATAATTCCCAAACTTCATCTTCTATTTGGTTAAATTTTAAAGAACCTTCTCCTTAAGATAGTGAATATAAAAAATATTATGTCTTGCAGTTTTTTGTATAAAAAATTAATTATATTTGATTTGGGAAAAAGTGCTTCGATTGCCTTACATACTTATATATTTCAGTCTATATACTTTTCCAAAAAAATTTCACGAGAAAAAAATATTAATAATATATTCTATAAAATATTTATTTCAATCAGTCATAAAAGCGCTTTTTATCTAGTATATAAAAATGAAACTCATTATTTTAATAATATGCCCAACCATTTGAAACCTTACATATAAGCAGCTATATATTTACGCTACTGAGCTGCTACAGTAAAATACCTATTTACTTCCTTATAGCACATACATACATATTTACATATGTACATATTTACATATAACAATAAACGAGCTATTGTGAATCTTTCAGTCAGTTTGGTCAATGCGCTTCTTTTGTGCGCTCAAAGAAATTTAATTTATGAGCCTTTGGCAATAAAAACCCAGCTTCATATGGCTACAAACGCGTGCACATACAATTGGGGGCCACTGTATATAAGTATATGTATATAGTATATGCTGACACCCACAAGCACTTTGCAAAGACCGTACCATATAACATATCTACGAGAGATATAATCAGGAACGAAACATATGAACATTTGAACCCACCCGCACACACACACAATCGCACACACTCGCACACACACACACACAGATGGTGCACATCGTTTGTTGTTCCATGCTCCATTTATTTACATTTCGACTGTGACGGAAACTAAGTTTACAACCACACACACAACAAGCTCAAAACGGATAGTTTGTGTTGTGTGTGTGTGCATATACATACGAGGGCAGGCTGAAAGTTAGTTGGTTGGTGATTTTCTTACTCTAGATAAAAATGGAAAAATTCCTTGCTGTGTTGGGCATCGTGGAGAGGGCTTAAAATTCTGCCGCAGCGCAGCCGGCACATGCACAGTGTAGGTGTAATAAGTCTCTCTCTCGTTTGTGCTGGGTTGGCGTTCTTGCTAGCTGCTAGCTTACTCATACAAAGAAACGTTTGTTTGGCCCACCACTGCTTTATTGGTAAAAGTAAGTGCCCACTTATTGACTTTCCTTCCTTTCTCAGCTTTTGAGATATTTAAAAATATAAATACATCTAATTTTGTTTTTGAGCGAATTTTTTTTATGCCTTTTTTTACGCGAATTTAATTTAAAGCTATTCAAAAAAATCAATGCGTTAATTGTACTCGATTTAATTTAATTTAAAGTTATATTAAAACTCCTAAATTATTTATTTTTATTAAGTAAAAAAATTAAATTAAAAATTTAAAAAACCCCCGAACTTAAGTAATTTTCATTTAAAAAGTGAAAAATAATAAAAGAAACTTAATGTTAAAGTACCTAAGAATCTATTAATAATTCTAAAAAATACGTCGCGTTGGGGGACACGCGAGGGCAGACGTCGTTGACGGTCGTATCTTACATGCAAATTTTTTGAAGTAATTCTATGAAAGTTTTTGAAGTATTTTCTTAATTTTGTTTTTAAGTTAATCTTTGTTGCTTAATTAGACTATTTGTATTTAAATTGTTAGTTTAGGAGCGGTCCCCCAACGCGACGTATTTTTTTTAGAATTATTAATAGATTCTTAGGTACTTTAACATTAAGTTTCTTTTATTATTTTTCACTTTTTAAATGAAAATTACTTAAGTTCGGGGGTTTTTTAAATTTTTAATTTAATTTTTTATTTCATACTTTTTATAGGTAGGTTAGGTTAAGTTAGACTTTAGTATATTATAATATACTTACTATAATTTAGATTCTTGTTAAGGTATAGATTACATTTAAGGTCAAGCTCGTTTGCTTTTTTTACGCATTCTCCCCACTTTCACTCCCCACAACTTTTAAACGGCTCGACCGATTTTCATCATGTCTAGGAACACTCGCACATAAGTCACCTTTAATACAAAAAAAAAAATAAATTGAAATCACTGCATGCGTTCGGGAGTTACGATGCCACAGACAGACAGACAGTCAGACAGACAAATTTTAAGCCAATCGGACAAAGTTGATGTTTTTAACTTCAAATGGCCATAACTTCTAAACGAGAAGAGATAGAGCAAAAATAGCCTCAGATTCGAATCAGTGGCGTCGTCAGCTTCAATAGGACCAAATTTTAAGCCAATCGGACAAAGTTTATGTTTTTAACTTCAAATGGCCATAACTTCTAAACGCGAAGAGATAGAGCAAAAACGCAAAGAGATAGAGAAAAAATAACCTCAGATTCGAATCAGTGGCGTCGTCAGCTTTAATAGGACCAAATTTTAAACCAATCGGACAAAGTTTATGTTTTTAACTTCAAATGGCCATTACTTCTAAACGAGAAGAGATAGAGCAAAAATAACCTCAGATTCGAATCAGTGACGTCGTCAGCTACAATAGGACCAAATTTTAAGCCAATCGGACAAAGTTGATGTTTTTCTCCCCACTTTTACTCCCCACAACTTTTAAACGGCTCAACCGATTTTCACCAAACATGTCTAACAACACTCGCACATAAGTCACCTTTAATACAAAAAAAACTAAATTGAAATCACTGCATGCGTTCGGGAGCTACGATGCCATAGACAGACAGACAAACAGACAAACAGACACGTCAAACTTATAACACCCCTCTTTTTGCGTCGGGGGTTAAAAAGTAACACCTTAAACTCAAAAGATTTTAATGAAATACAACTGTTATAGATATTTGTTTAGTTTCGGAGATAATTTTATTAGTTGCGGGAATACCATAAAGTGTTTTTTCTTTAATTACTACTCCTTTGGATTTTAATGCATCAAGAACTATTTCGCTGCTTATTGTTTCAAATTATGTTAAATAACGACCTCTTTCAATTTCGTTAAATTGAATATCTAAAATAATAAAATATTATATATTTTCCTGGCTTCAATAATAGCAATTCATATTATGAATGTACATTTTCTTTTTGTGAAATAAATACTCTTTATAGTATTTTTTCGTTTTTCATTATCCTTTAAGCTATTTAAAATTCAAAATTTAAATTTTAATAAAGAACTAAGGTTATGGAATAAGTTTCTTTAGCTGGGAAAGAAGACAGTCCTGCTAGACTGCATAGAATACTTGTTTCCTGTCTATAAAGATCAAATTACAGTATTCAATGTCATCGATATCCTTAAGGCACTGTTGTGCCGCTCTGTATACCTTTTTCACTGTGTTTAAGGCAGCCCGAAATCGTTTTACCAATTTCGATTTCGGGCCAAGACAGACGGTTATTAAATATACCAAATTTGAAATATTTTGGGAGAGTTTGATCAAATCAGAGCTCAATACTCATTTGACATGGCCTACCGATTTCTTCAGGCCATTATTAATTTTTCAGTTGGAACAATTTAAATAATATAGATTTGGGTAATTTTCAAAAATGGTGGGGTATATCCGACCTTCTTTTTTTTATGATTTGGCTCTATATTTAATGGTTTTTTATTTTGATAAAATAAAAAGAGCATGTTATTGTTTAACAAAATTGAGTGTTATTTATTTATTTATATAATTAGAGAACATGAGTTAATTTAGTTTATTCTAAATTATAAAGGTTTGTACGCCGGAGCAACGTAGGCCTTCAGACTGACAAAGCCGAATGTATTTATTTAAAAAATTTTTATTCTGTTTTTGAGCGAATCATTTTTAAGCGAATTTGATTTAACGAGATCCCATAAAATCATTCCTAAAACCCAACTCCCATGTAAAGTTGATTATTTTATATAATAAACTGGCATTATTTTAGTTGGAATTTGAAACAGAGAACCTATTCCTTACTTACATGGATACTGTATCTCTCGTATCTTACGTATCAATCTCGTAAAAACAGAATTAGATGTATTGAAAATAAATAAAT
>JBAMAX010000519.1:0-53150 GCA_037043745.1 Chymomyza amoena
ACCCTGCCGTTATGGTCTTCGAGGAGCAATGATGCGAAGAGCGATTCACAAAGTAGCGTCTGTACTCAGAATGATCGGCTTTAAAAGGCTTCTGTTGTCCAGGTTAGGGGCGGCATACTTAAAAGTAACCTGTCACTGCGAGCAGAGTTGTCAGGACTGATTTTGAGCCTCTAACTAACTGTCAAAAACCAGCTCCCTCACATTTTTCTTTATAATCATAGGAGTAAACCGGAGGAGTATTTATTCTCCAAGTAGTAGCCGTGTTCCTGTGGCTAATCCACCTACTTCCGCAGCATGCACGACGGATTTGGAGGTGCAAGCCCCATGTTTTAAAAATAACAATTTACAAACATTAACAACAGCTCTCTTTATAATATTTTCACTTTTTATAGTGTTGGTTAAGAAGGAACAGGAAGAGTGTGAGTAATGAGTCCATCCTTTAATAGCCCAGACGTAGGAACAAAGAGTAGGGGAGTGAGAGAGTGCAGCAAATAGAGGATGGGTATAGGGAAAGAGCTCTCAGCTTGACTCCGCCAAGGCTTGGCAGAGAAGGGGAGAGAGTGCATTGAATAGAGAGGCGGATAGGGAAAGACAAAGATATTTGAAAAGCGGGAGGGAGATTGAAAAGTGGGAACGAGTGAGGGAAAGAGGCGTTAGGGCGAAACGATTTCCTTACCACTCCAAAAAAACATTAGCAACAGCTCTCTTTATAATAGGAACAGGAACAGTGTGAGTAAGAGTCCACCCTTTAATAGCCCAGATGTTACAAACTTTCTGAAAAAACTCAAATACTCAGCATGTGGTAGAGTATATAAATACAGTCATAAGCATTGACGTTAAGGTAACCTCAAGAGCTGCGCTTTTGTGGCTATTTGCTGCCACGCCTACAAACCAACATATCCAACGCCCATCAAGCCATATCAACATAACCATCAAGAAGAGCTGCCCTGGCTGCTTACCATGCCTTACCATGGCTTAATGTGCTTAAGATGAGCAACATTATATACTATGTATAAGTAAGTGTATATAGCTGTGTGTGTCTCTGTGTGTGTGGTGTGATGT
Organism: Chymomyza amoena; assembly: GCA_037043745.1. Classification (NCBI taxonomy): domain Eukaryota; kingdom Metazoa; phylum Arthropoda; class Insecta; order Diptera; family Drosophilidae; genus Chymomyza; species Chymomyza amoena. The sequence continues at coordinate 1,063 of JBAMAX010000519.1, forward strand.
GTCTGTGTTTGTGTGTGTGTGTGTTGAAAATTCCATTTTGTAATGTGGCAAAATATAAAGTGTAATATTGTGCTTTTGATTTCGTTTTCCTTTTGCTTTCCTTTTTGACCATTAATAGGTGTACTTATATGTTTAATGGAGTGCCACTCGAATGCCATACACACACAGATACATACACAGATACACACACTTACACAGACAGTTACAACTGCAACACTTATACAGCTAAAAGCTGTTTGTTTCTGTTGCACTCTCTCTCTCTGCATCTGTTAAATTGCATACTCTTCAGGGCGGCTAAATGTTGTTATGTAATGCTTGGTTATGTGATTGTTGCTCAATGTGGTAAATAGTTTGCATTTGTCTAAGTATTTGCACACACATAGATACAAACACACACACACACACAGGCACACACTGAAGTGGCAGTTGGTCATTTGCATTGCTCACATAGATGGCTCTCAGCTTGACTCTGCCACAGGCTTGAAAGACAGGTAGGAACAAAGAGTAGGGGAGTGAGTGCAGTGCAGCAAATAGAGGACGGGGGGATAGGGAAAGAGCTCTTAGCTTGACTCCGCCAAGGCTTGGTGGAGAAGGGGAGAGAGTGAAGGTGATTTTTGAGGGAGATTAAAAAGTGGAAACGAGAGAGGGAAAGAGGCGTTAAGGCGAAACGATTTCCTTACCACTCCAAAAATTTTGCATTCCATAGATCTAATCTGCTTTTATAGAAATCGTGACCAAAATAAGCTTTATATGAATATTCGCACAAGTAGTTCAATGTTTTCTATGAGAAAATATGCTACAACAGAACTGGCGCTCAACAACTCCAATTGTGTAACTAGTGTGCCCAATATGCACAAAGTTTTCTTATAAACTATATAGTATATAACGTTGTCTCAGTTGTAGGATTACCAGATGATCTGAGTGATCAAAAACGGGCATTCCACAAGCGAACGAATTTCTTTAAGTGAATGAGTCCATTTCTCTCAAGATCTTTTCCTATCCTCTGCTCCATATGCTGCACTCTCTCTCCCCTTATCTTTGTTTATAAACGTTAAAAATTTGTTTTTCAAAATTATCACATTCAGCATCTTTAACATCTTTTTTTAAAGGCACAAATTTATGTTCGAATCTGTTGCGGAAAGACATGAAATCAGAATCAATCAATCTCCAATGTCTCCGTAATGCTGTTAGATTTTACTTCTCATGCTTTGTCATGGAATATTGACATATAAGAGAGGACGAAATACAAAAAATATTCAGACTTATCACTTACACATAAATATTTTATGATTTTAGGAGAGGTTCTCTTGGGACAGAAAATATGATTTTAAGGTTTCAAAAAATTTTTTTTTGGTTTATTGACAACCTCTTACACACGCAAAAAATCATATTTAAAATTCTTCAACGCGTTCATGAGAACACCCGTAACACGTAAAACATTAACATTAGTCAATATGAAAATGTACACAATGCCACACAAAAAAAAATAAATAAATAATAAAAAACAAAAAAAAATAAAAATTTGTCGAAAAATTAAAAAAGAAATGTTAGGGGTGGTAGCCCTTATCTCTAGGGGTATGAAAAATAGATGTTGGCCAATTCTCAGACCTACCCAATAAGCATTTCATGAGAATCGGTCCAGCCGTTTCGGAGGAGTATGGGCACTAACATTGTGACACGGGAATTTCATATATAAGATTATATGTGTATAGAAAGTCATTTGCTCTACGAGTAGCACTTGGTCTATAAAAGTTTCAAAAGTTTTTAACAAATACAAAAGCGATCATTTAAAATTAAAAAAGGACAATTATTTTCCGATGAGAATATCACAATAGTCGAAAACGCTTGCGTATATTGAAAAATAGCACGAAGAGCAGGAAAGAATGAAAAAGATCCTATTATCTGGATTAAGAGTGATTTAAATTTTCCGTATTCCAATTAGACATCACTAACTTTTAAAAAACTCTAAAAATCAACCTAATAAATAAAGGCAGGGTTGCCATTCCTAAAATTGAATGATGGGCCATCCACCAGTTGGATACTTTTTACATGAAAACTTTTATAAATACTTGGCCGTAATCAATTCTTATTGTTACTAAACTGCATGTAGTGTAAAAAGTAAGGTTGGCCGAACGTAACATACGGTCCCCTAAGCCGGAAATCAAATAATAACAATGGTATGCCTAGGCTCATGTACTACATTTTAGAATTGCCCAAAATATTTATAGAAATTGATCAGAGAACACTGAATTTGATAGGAAATCGTTAAAGGATGATTTTGATGGTATTTAACAAGAATTCGAAGATATAAGGTATAATTTTACCTATGTTCGTAACGAATCGGCTGTTGAAAGCCCTTCATAATATAGTCTGATATTAACTTTAAGTGGACGGATCCTGATCACGTTTTTGAAATTTGAAATTTATTGACGCGTTCGTGAGAACACCCGTAACACGTAAAACATAAGTTTCTTTTATATTTATAGATTTATATAAGAGCAGTCTATGAAAACGTAGAAAATTGGGGAATAAAAATACGTTGTTCCTATTATTTATGCCACCGCTGTACATGCAGATATTAGCTTTCTAAGAGCATACTAAAAACGCAGAGCACTGTGGGCATACTCTTTAAACTGTGACTAATCCTTTTTACACCAGTTGACAACTACTTGCGCTCGAAGTAGTTGGACTTCAAGCATGAATGCTAATATCACTGAAGTTATATTGTTGCATATGCAGGCCTTAAATTATCATTATCTCTATAAACTGCAACTTATCCTTTTTACACCAGTTGGCAACTACTTGCGCTGGGTGTAGTTGGTATTAATATTGGTTGATATTACTGCAGTTATATTGTTGCATATGCAGGCCTTAAATTAGCAAAGTAAATAACAATTGCAAATGGGTAAACTTAAACAGTTTGGTCTACAAACATTAACCACTCCATTAGTTGGCTCGAATGACGCAGAGAGACGCAGCGCGCTAGAGAGGTAAATAGAACTGTGTGGCATATGCATATTGCAACTGTTTGTTGCAAGTCACTCTATTACTCTCCTCAGATGTCAAGTGCAGCCCTGGAAAATGCTGTATTGGCTTTCTAATCAATGAAAATGAATTAAAATCACGATAGCCACAAAGTATGCAACTTGTAATGGCCAAATGGCAAAATGGCCAAAATGGTAATTACAATATATTAGCCCAACTAAACGCCGCAAGCTCAAATATCGTATTATTAATTAAATGTGGCAGAATGTCGCAGATGCAAAGACAAGTCAAAACAACTATGCAACAATAACAAGTTAACTATCTGGGCCGGATACTGATTTTTTGGCTTAAATTTTAAAGTTTTGAGGGAATAAAATTTAAAGAAATTTTTAAGATTTTCTATTAGCTGCGGGTTGATTTCAAGTATTTAGATCTAATTAAATTTGAGTTTTAAAACTATTTTTAGCCAAAATTTAACTTAACTATAGTCAGAATATTAAAAAAAAATTTTTTTTATTTGATTTATTATTAAAGCACTAAACAAAAAGAAACGCAAGTTTTATTAAAAGAAATATGAAATTTTCTAATTTAAGAAAGAAATATTAAAGAAATTTTATCATGTCAAATTATAGTTTAATAATGAAATTATTTATATATTTTGCAATAATTGTATATTTAATTTTCATTTTTCAATTACACAATAAGAAATTATATTTTATTTTATTGTATAAATAATATATTTTAATATAGGCTGTATAAAAATATATACAATTTTCTTATTTTGATATGTCATTATTTTTCTTTTAAAGACATGTTTTTATACGTCCTTTATATGGTATGAATATAAATACAATCGATTTGGTGGAACAATGTATACCAAAAACAAAAAAATTGCCGTACTTAAAGTCGGGCGTGGACGACTTTGGGACACACTGTACCAATAGCTTGCAATTAAATCCGGTTCCTTCGTAAAAAAACCAAAAACAAAAGAATTTTTAAGCAAACCTTTTTTTTTGACCGATCGTTCCTATGGGAGCTATATGATATAGTCAACCGATTTTGATCAAATTTGACACAGTGCTTAAGTGCTCTAAAAAATTTCCAAACGCCTAATCTAGTTAAGATATCTTTATTAAAAAACAAAATATAGCTAATTTTGATTTAAAAAGTTATTTTGACCGATCGGTCCTATGGGAGCTATATGATATAGTCAACTGATTTTGTTGAAATTTGGTACAGTGCTTGGAAAATAAAAAACTTTCGAATACCAAATTTGGTTACGATATCTTCATGAACAAACGAATTATCCATCTAAATCCTTTTTTTTTGTCGAGGTCGTCTCAAACACCCATATGGGAGCTATATTATTTATCCCCGATATCAAAAAAATAAAATAATCTTGCCTCCTATGGAATAATATGGGATGTGAAAGTTTGGTAACTCTAGCTCTTACCATCTCTGAGATCTAGGCGTTCACACGGACGGACGGACGGACGGACGGACGGACGGACGGACGGACAGACGGACAGACGGACATGGGTATAACGACTTCTCTATTCACCTGATCATATTTTAGGTAACTTTGGGGTGTCTCCGACGTCTCCTTCTATGTTACATACATTTTCGGCTTGCACAAACTTAATATACCCTTGGTACCATACGGTACAGGGTATAAAAATAAAATTATTTTATATTTTATAAAAAAAGACCAAATTTATACTTAAAAATTTGATGTTCCAAAATTTTTTTAAAGAATCTTATTGACAACTAAGCTAAAAGAAATGTTATTTGATTTAGTCAAAATCAAATTTAAAAAGGTTAACGCGTTTATTTATTTGTTAAAATTTAAATATTCGCTAGCTTCAACACAATTAAATAAAATTTACAACGCTTTGAAATAAGATAATGTAAAATATTTAACAATTTTTATTTTATTTTATTTTTAATTTTTATACTAATTCGATTTTATTTAAATTTACAAAAAAAAAGTAATGGATTAATTGACTTCTTAAATAGTACAAGCATGTTAAAAAAAAAGTATTTTTTAATTCATATAAAATAAGAAAAATTCGTATAGATATAAATATAATATAATGATTCAAAAAGCTTTTCCAAAATATATTTAACAATTTTTTCCGTCAGTATGCTAAAAACTTATTACAAAAACATGTCAAAACAATAACAAAAATATATTTCAACGAAAACAATTATACAATATATGATGTCTTGATATGGACAACAACCCAACATCGACTTCGTTTAGGAATATAAATAATTATGTAATGAGTGTACGGAATAGCTCATGTCTATGGCTTTGCATATTCAAGCGTCCACCTACGTGCCTCTGCATCATGCTTAGCCCGATCATCCTTGTACTCCCAAGCCACATTGGGATCCAATGGGTCATCTGGATTTGGATTTGCTAATAGCACTTGCAGAGCTACCAATATACTCGACATGGTAACAGCCGGTGTCCACATATCGTCCAATATGTTTAAGCACACAGATCCATCCATCCGGTGTATATTACAATGATAAATACGTGTATCGAATATTACTGAGGGTGGCCTAAAAGGATATTGTCCTGTGAAGTACAGATGCAAGCGAAAAACGCCATCTGCATATGGCGTATCGGGTGGTCCAATAATTGAGCCTTTCCAGCAAAACATGTTGACATCGGGTTCAAGAGAACAACCAACCAACGGTGTACGTCTAATTTGGAGCAACTCGGCTTGAAGCCTTCTGAATGCAGCGCGAGAACGATTTTCTGAAAGCGGCGTAGTCGTAGTACGGCCAATTGGTATGGTCGTGGAAACGCTAGCTGCTTGTGGAATGACTGCCGGAATAGCCACAGCGGCTGCAGCCAAATTTTCTGTACTAATATTTCCACGTTCAGAAGAAGAGTCTGCTGTTTCGGAAAGTCCGTATAGCATTCGACGGAGACGCTGACCGCGTCTGAGAGCTGCTACTACTACTGCAGAATTTATTGAGTCTACAGCTTCTTGTACTACGGAAACTCTCTCCTGCAATCGGCGAAGACGTTGACTGCGACTAAGATATGCTATTGCTTCTGCCGAACTTACAGGAGCAATATTGGCACGTTCAACGGAAGAGAGTTCTGCTTCTAGTACGGACTGACTGTGTCTGAAAGCTGCTATGGCTACTGCCGAATTTTCAGGACCAGTATTGGCATGTTCAAAGGAAGAAACAGCTTCTGGTACTACAGAATTTCTCTCCTGCATTCGGCGGATACGCTGGCTGCGTCGAATAGGCGGCATTTTGTGTCTATCGTTTGATGCGCTCAATTATATTCGAAAAATTACTTTAGTTACAAAATAGGAAGTTTTAATACAAAATATACTATTTCGTGCTTTCTCAGTTGTTATTGTATAAAAAAAAAAAAAAAAAAAAAAAAAACAATTTTTTCACAATTAAAAAAAATTAAAAACGCTTTTAAATTAAATATTTTTAAATAAATATTAAAATCACTTTAATATTTTAAGTGATTGCACCTAATCGATTTTATATAGATTTACGCAATACGGTTTCAAATAAACTTTTCAAAAATGTTTAAAAAAAATATACTTCTCATATCATAAAAAATATAAAACAAAAACATATTTAAAAATTTGATACGCTAAAATTTTTTTTTTAAGTGTCCTATGGACAACTTAGTTAAAAAATGTGTTTATCACTTTAGGCAAAATTAAAAAAAAAAGATATATGCGTTCAATTTTTTAAATATTCATCAATTTTGTCACAATTAAAAATAATTGAAAAACGCTTTTAAATAAAATAAATCTGTAAAAAATTTCAAGATTTTTATTTTTTAACAAATCCCATTAAAAAAAGGATTGAATTAACTTATGATTAAAAATTAATAAAAAATATAATTTATACAAAAATTCAATATTTAAATATTTTAAGTGCTAAAAATAAAAGTAAAATTTAAATGGTTTTATTGAATACTTAAAGTTTAAAGTAGGAAAAAATGTTAGGCATTAGTCAAAATTAAATAAAAAATAAAAATAATAAATTATTTAAATATATAGATGAATACTTCGTAAAACTTCATAAAACACATCGATATTTCGTCTATCACAAGTCCACCAAAAACTATTGCTACAAACAATCCATTGCCCTGCTCTTTTAATTGCAGTAGTTCTGGGTCGTTCACGAACGAACAAATAAAAAAGAACTATTCACTTAAAAGAACGAACTGAATAAATTCAACTAGTGCATCGTTCTTTTTTAGTCACTTGTTCTTTGTTCGTTCTTATTCAATTATTCGTTCTTATACAGTTGTTCGTTCTTATACTAATCTTTCTTCTTCTTATTTGTCGTTACTTTGCTTCTGTTTTGGTCTGCTTTATTGAATTTTATTTATTTACATTATGAACTTAAAAATACAACGGCGAAAAAACGAACAACTGAACGAAAAGAACTTCGTTTACTGAAAAATAAAACGAATGAACTTGTTCAGTGAAATGAACTAGGTTCACCCAACTCATAATTGCAGATCTGTTAGATCTTTGGTGAAATAAATATGCTTGCTAGCCATTTTTATTTTAGAATTGCAAATATTGGTTTTTCTTTAGTTCAGTGTTCGTATTCCATTAAAATTGTCAAAATCAGCTGGAGCCAGTGTGTACACTCGGCAATTATTGCCAATAAAAATCGCAATTACACCGTCACCGATAAAAGCTTCGATAAATTGTTTTGCAAAGCTGCTGCGATTACCATTGCATTGCTATTGTTCACTTTTTCTTCGCTGTCAAAATTTTTTAATACAAGTTAAAAGAAAAAAGAGAGGAACCCCGCAAGGTGGTGTCATCTCTCCCCTACTATGGCTCCTAGTAGTCGACGGAATTCTAAAACAATTTGAAGGCAGAGCCACAAAACTAATTGCGTATGCTGACGACATCGCTGTAGTAGTCACAGGCATATGCCTTTCAACTCTCAGTGATCTGATGACAAGATCACTGGACACGATTCACCGATGGGCCACTAATGCAGGGCTAGACGTTAATCCGGAGAAGACGGACCTACTGCTCTTCACCAGGAGATACAAAACCCCGCAGTGGACCCCACCTAGACTAAACGGCACTCTACTGACCCTGAAAACGCAAGCTAGATACCTAGGAGTGGTTTTGGATAACAAGCTGCTGCGGAAGAGCGTGTGAAAAAGGCCAGTAATGCCCTATACGCATGTAAAAAGATGCTGTGCTGCACTTGGGGCCTCTCACCCACTCTAATGCATTGGTGCTACACGGCAATTGTTCGTCCGATACTGCTCTACGGCGTCCTAGTTTGGTGGAAGGCGACAAACAAAACGACGTACCTGAAGCCACTGGCACGCGTTCAGCGACTTGCATCGCTGTGCACTACAGGGGCTCTCCGGTCAACACCCACAGCGGCGCTAAACATCATTTTAGACTTACTTCCGATTGACCTCTACGCGGAGTACTCAGCTGCTCGTACAGCTGGGCGCCTAAAAGCGGCGGGTCTTTTTAAGAACATTCGCTACGGACATAGTTCAATAGGACAGGGACTCTCTGACGAAATTGACTATGTCATACCGCAGCTACAATTTGGGAAAAGGGTAAAGGTGACGATGGAGGAAGACGGCTGGCGTAAAGGCCTTATACCCAGTCACAATACCTATAACCTATTCACTGACGGCTCAAAGATGGAAAAGGGCGTTGGTGCTGGAGTATACTGCTCCGAGCTTAATGTAAGTCAAAGTTACAGGCTTCCGGACCACTGCAGCATCTTCCAGGCTGAAGTATTCGCCGCAATGAAGGCGGCTGAGTTGGCATGCACCAACACTTCAACTGGAACAAAGATTAACCTCTTCATAGACAGTCAAGCCGCTATCAAGGCTATTGTATCGCACTGTACATCCTCCTTCCAAGTCCTTGAATGCCAGGCAGTCATCCAGAGATTAGCTGCGGCTCGTAAACTGCATATCTACTGGGTGCCTGGACATAAAGGCATAATGGGGAATGAAATGGTGGATGCAATTGCCAAAAACGGTGTTGAGCTTCCGGAGGGACAAATACAGCGTACGCCGACCGATCAAACATCTCTACGTTATGCTGGAGTGCAACGTGAGGCGCAGAGTTGAAGCTAGATGGAAAAATCTAGACAGCTGTCACACAGCGAAAATCATGCTGGCTCATTACGGCAGGAAACAAAGTAACTTCATAATGAAACTCTCACGCACTGAATGCAGGACCATCACGGGTGTGCTAACAGGACATTGCCTCTTAGCGAAGCATGCGCATAGGATGGGACTTACGGCAAGCGAATCATGCAGGATCTGCAGGGATCCAGAAGTCCCTGAGACCCTAGCACACGTACTCTGCGACTGCCCAGCCATCTCTAGACATCGTCTGATCACCCTAGGAGAACCAGCGTGTGTCGGTCTAGAAGAGGTGGCCAGGCTACAAGTTGGGCGGATACTTAATTTCGCTAAAAAAGTAAAATTTTTAACTGACCATAACGTTGCGTAATAACCTCGAATCTGGCACAGCTAAGGACCAAAAGGTCTATGCTAGGCTGCACTCTGTTGTGGCCGGCCAGCGTAACCTAACCTAACCTAACCTAAAAGAAAAAAAGCTTAAAAGTTTGTAAAACGAGTTTAAATGGCTTCTTCATCACGGTAATATATTTGATATAATGGAATAGCCTGGTCTATATGTTAATATGAATACAATTGAAATGCAGCCTCGACAATAACAAGGTGTGCTGCTATGCGCACCCTGAATCCATACTAATAGAGGATTATCGCGCTGGTGACATGATTTGCTCCGAATGTGGTCTGGTTGTTGGCGATCGTGTTATTGATGTGGGCTCTGAATGGCGTACCTTTAGCAATGACAAAAGTAGTGAAGATCCCAGTCGAGTTGGTGGTCCAGAAAATCGCTTACTCAATGGTGGCGATTTGTCTACCATAATTGGTCCAGGAACAGGTGCAGCATCGTTTGATGCATTCGGTGCATCCAAATACCAAAACCGACGCACGATGAGCAGCTCAGATCGCGCGCTTATAGCAGCATTCAAGGAAATTTCATGCATGTCAGATCGTATTAATCTGCCAAAAACTATAATCGACCGCGCAAATAATTTATTCAAGCAGGTGAGTAAGAGGATAAAGTTGAAATAAAATAATTAAATTAAATTAAATTATACTATATCTTGCGCAGGTACATGATGGCAAGAATCTTAAGGGACGATCGAACGATGCCAAGGCATCTGCTTGCTTGTACATAGCTTGCCGTCAGGAAGGCGTTCCTCGCACCTTTAAGGAAATTGGCAGATGCTTTAAATTGACTCTTAAAGCCCTTGAGACAAGCGTGGATTTGATTAATACAGCAGACTTTATGTGCCGCTTCTGCACTAATCTAGGTAACTAATACGTTAGTAAACCATAAGGATAATTGTCTGACTTCTTTCTACTTATTTGTAGATCTGGCCAACATGGTGCAGCGTGCTGCCACGCATATAGCTAAGAAGGCAGTTGAAATAGATATTGTGCCTGGAAGGTCTCCTATATCAGTGGCAGCTGCTGCCATTTATATGGCCTCCCAAGCATCGGAAACTAGGCGCAGCCAAAAAGAAATTGGTGATATTGCCGGCGTTGCCGATATAACAATTCGCCAATCCTACAAGCTCATGTATCCACATGCTGTAAAACTGTTCCCCGAAGATTTTAAGTTTACTGTCACAATCGATCGACTGCCTCTAATGTAATACGAGTTTGCCAGTTTCATACAATATACTTATAATAGATTAAAATACCTTCACATTTGTTAAGATTTTTCCAATTTTTCAAAAAAGGAACTAAAAATTTTTCGTCAAACAGCTTATTCTTCTTAATCCTTAATATTCCACATTAGTGGGCGGGTGTGTGCGTATTTTGAAACCCTTAAAATGATAAGTCGGAATTTCCTTGGTCTGCGTGAATTCAGCATGCTTTATAATAGCTCGAGGACTGCCAATGTTGACCAACCAAAATTTCAGATCATTGACCTTGGCCAGTGGGCCCTCCAGCTGTCCCTTGACGGTGCCGCTGTCGGTATACATCACCCAGCCGCGTACACCCTGCAATTTGGCCAGATCCCGAGTGCACTCACGCATGCGCACGCGCCGCACCTTGCCAAAGACTTCAAAGCCGCTGAAAAAGATTGGTTCCGATTGATTCAACATTTTAGTATTTTTTTATGGTATTTTTGCTCTGGAATTTAAGTACAAACTGAATATGTTAAAATTTAGTTAGTTAAATGCAACTTGACAGCTGTACAAGGGTTGCTTAGTTTTAGGAAAATTGTTTTCGAAAAATGCGTCATGCGTCACCCTCTAGAATTTAATCATATAAATATATTGTATACTAGCCGGCCTCCGCTGCGCTCCGGCACGCTCGTTCGTCTAGATCTGGAATCTGTTAGGTGACGTCCCTCATTCTCCATACATTGCGTAAACCGATATCTGGCGTTTGTCATGACTCTTGTTAGCATAGCTGGTGTTATGTTGGCAATTTCTTCTTCGATGTTGGTCTTCAAATCTTGTAGGCTTCTTGGACGGTTCACATAAACAAGGGATTTCAAAAAACCCCATAGATAAAAATCACAAGGGGACAGATCGGGAGAGCGTGCCGGTCATTCCAAATCACCTCTAATTGAGATAAGGCGCTCTGGAAAGTGTTCCCTCAAAACAGCCATCGATGCTCTTGAAGTGTGTGCTGTTGCACCGTCTTGTTGGAACCAAGTATCCCCCAAATCCAACTCTTCTAGACGTGGGAAAAAAAAATTCTGTAGCATACCGGTCCGAATTCACTGTCACTGTAACCTCATTTTCCTCAAAAAAACCAGGGACCCATAATTCCAGCTGAGGAAATTGCACACCACACTGTGACTTTGGGTGAATGCAAAGGCCTTTGATGCAATTCTCGAGGGTTGGTGTCAGCCCAGTAGCGCATGTTTTGTTTGTTAACCGACCCACACAAATGAAAATGGGCTTCATCGCTAAAAAAAACAATAGCACCCTCGGGAACGACATCAAGAAGAAGCCCACACGCGTTCATCCGAGAATTGAAGTCACGTTCTGTAAGTTCCTGCACTATCCCCATCTTATACGGATGAAAATGAAGATCATTACGAAGAATTCTTCTCACAGAACAATCGGATAGTCCAAGGGCAGATGCGTGTTTGGGCGCAGAACGCCGTGGTGATCGCAACATTGACGCTCTCACTGCTTCAATGTTCTCAGGTGATCTAACGGGCCGAGGGACTCCAGTTCTTCGTTTTGTTGCACTTGCAGTTTGTCTGAATGTAGTGACCCATGTAACAATTGATTTGCGGTCTGGGACGGGAGCCAACGGGGCTAAATTAAAGCGATTCCGAAATGCACGCGGTGTTGCAATAACCGAACATCCGCTTAAATGCTTAATTTATATGGCTGAAGCTGAACTCTTTAGTTCTTAATACATATATTAATTTTAAATTAAAATAATCTAAAAAGAGCCAAACTGCTTGTAAGCAGTTTAACAAACAGTTTCTTATTATAGTTGCAAATTGCAATTTTAGAGTTTACTGTTTCTAAACGTTCACTGTCCAGCTATCCCGACTAAATTATGCCCTTCAAATTCCCTAAATTTCATAGTGTAGGAAACTGTGGAGTAATATAATCTAGAAAATAAATTTATTTACTTGAGACTGCATCTGCATACCAATTTTGCTAAAAAACGAACAAAAGAAGTATTTTCAATTGGTCTACTTCTTCCTTTATCTTTACCAACTTATTTGAAAAAAAATTCGCATATACCAATATTTAATAAGAAATTTATAAATCTTAAGTAAAAAATGCATACAAAATCATAGAACTCGTAGTTTTTAAAATAAAGTAAAAAATTAAAAAAAAATTCCATAAATAGCATGTAAAAAAAATTGAATTAAACGGCTTGAAGCCTATGTGAATTATAAGCATTGGCAAAAAAATTACTTGTTATTTTGTAGGGGAAGTTAAGACGGCTTCTAAATTGGGACGCCTGGTCAAGTTTGATGTTCCAGAACAAACTAGATATAAAATATAATAGTTATTTTTAAAGAAATCGGAAAACGAAAAATATTATTTTGGATTGCTCTCAAAAAGTGATCAAATCAAAATAAAAAATCAAGGAAGTTAAATGTGCTGGAACTGAATTTCAATGAACTTTCATAATCAAAAAAGATTTTCGGACATACAGCAAGTAGACAAATTTTTTTCAAAGCATTCTAAAATGGCTTCAAAAATTTAATTTGGGACACTTTTTAAGTTATAAGTTGGGACAAATCTATATTCATTTTTTTACATTGCTTTGCTATTTATATTACTTTGAGGAACTGTCATTGAAACTAATTTGAATTGTTTTTAGTTAATTTTTCTGTCATTTTCGCATATATTTTTTCAACATTTTCCATAATAATACATTTTTAGAATGGCGGACATTACAAAATCATCACAAAAAAAAATTTTTGACTTCTTTGGAAAGTTACATTTATCTTGTTTTTTTTCTTAAATTCAGTTTAATTTAAAATTAAAATCAATAAATTTTCATAAATTTTAACAATCATGCGATTTTATTTCGGTTTTCTCAAATTTTCAGCCACTTTTGCAGGTATGACAACTTACAAGTCTTTTTTTGGTGGTCGTTCTGAAGCTCTTTAGAAAATTGTCTGTAAAATGCTTATATTTATAAATTTAAAATGATTCGTTTATTTTGGATTATAGTTCTTTCTCTCTCGGCCAGAGATGCATTCACTAAACTTTTATCTATCTACCATATCATCATTATGGGGAAAAGGCTTCTAAGTTGGAACAACATCCATATTTTTTTCTATATCGCAAAATTGAATACACAATGGCAACAATGTTAATAAACCATTCGAAAGAGAAAAGAAAGAACTATAATCCAAAATAATCGAATCATTTGAAATTTATAAAAATAAGCATTTTACAGACAATTTTGTAAATGACACTCTCTTTAGCTATCTCTATTAAAGAGAGGCATTGTCTGCCCTTTAACAATTCCATTATACAAACTTACAAGTATTTTTTGGCAAAATGCTTATAATTCACAACAGCTTTAAGTACGCAGTGATGAAAACGAAGCTTGATCCTGCCCATTTTAATCCCATTTTATTTAAGTTTCTACAAATATATATTATAACTCTATTTTTTTGACTATAAGTACTACGATTTCGTTCGGCTATATTTTTGCAATGTTTCCTGAAGAGATAGATAACGTTTATTTTAATTCTTAGTCGTTTATTTAAATAAAAAATACTAATAGTAGACTGGAGCCTGACACAGGTTTTCAACTCCGGGACCAATCGGTCCAAAAAATCTAAAAAATGAATAAATCTTAAAATTGAAGGCATATAAACGTATAAAAGCATTATTAGAAATAAACCATATTCATATTTTTTTAAGTCTTCAAATTTTAATTAATTTTTTATGCTACCATGATACCTATAAATAATAAATTTCCCTTTCACCCATGAGCCAAACATTTTCGGAAAAAAAAATATATATCTCAAAAAGTAAGTTCGAGAAGCTTCGCCAAAGTTTTTATTGGGAAAAATTTAAATAATCAAAAGGATTCATATAAAGATTGTTTATATGGTTTTTGTCAATTTGTAAACGGCCCTATAATATATTTTAATCTTTCAATATTTTTTTCTTAAAATTACCAATTATAAAACATTCCACAATAGTTTTTTGCATTATTTGGAATTTACCATCTTAACTAAAAGTAAATTAAATTGACTCACCTTACGACAGTTTGCATCTATCTAAAAGAAAAAAAGTTGATTAGTTTAATTGTTTGTTAAAGTTTTTGTAAAACATAGGGTTATCTGGGACAGTAAGTTAGTTGGAAAATATGAACAAATTTAAAAAAAATCACGAATAAACATCGTTATGTTATAATGATGTTGGAAAGGCTGATTTGCGAACTAAGGCATCAATAATGCTGCTTACTAGTTCTAGAGGTAGCTCAGCATTACCAATTCCCGAAACAATTTTAAAGGTTTACAATATTTGTTGTCGCATGACATCGTCCAAGTAGCTACTCTATCCGACAAGGAAGCATGTCGTGAGTGTAATTAACTTACTCAAGAGTGAATATTTTTGCTTCACAAAGGAGCAGCTTCTGTCCAAAGAAAAACTAAGAGAAAACAGCGAGGATCTTTTTAAAAGTAAGAGAGTCGCTAAAATAAGTCGGTAGTTCATTATACAAAGGATGTGTTATTAAAGGCCCATGCAAAATTTACAAATGTAACAAAAGAACTTGATCAAAAAAATAATGTTTGACTATTCTTCTGAGTCAACCATAAAGGTAACTCTGTTTCTATAAAGAATTTCTTTAGTTTCCGACTTTCATATCCATTGGTCAATAGCATGAATTTGTCATCTATCTTAGAACTATTTCGATGTTCACGAAGCTTTATTTAATAAAAATCTTTAGTGACCTCTTTTTTAGGTATTTGACAGTAGCTCTCAAAAAACTTATATTCAGTAACATTTAATTAACTTCAAGGGGTGATAAGGGGATTCCCCCGTGCCAGGAGTTTACTCAGTGGCTCGTTTTAATAATTGTCGTAACCAAATTTGGTATTCGGAAGTTTTTTATAGTTCCCAAGTACTGTACCAAATTTCATCAAAATCGGTTGACTATATGATATAGCTCCCATAGGACCGATCGGCCAAAATAACTTTTTTAAAGAAAAAATTCGCTATATTCCGTTTTTTATTAAAAATATCGTAACCAGATTTGGCGTTTGGAAATTTTTTAGAGTACTTAAGCAATGTGCCAAATTTGAACAAAATCGGTTGACTATATCATATAGCTCCCATAGGTCCGATCTTCCAAAAAATCGATTTTTTAACAAAATTTGTTGTGTTTCGTTTGTTTGTTAAGATATTGGGACCAAATTTGACGTTCGTGAGTATTTTACAGTTCCTAAAAACTGTACTAAATTTAATCCAAATCGTTTGACTAGATCATATAGCTCCCATAGGACCAATCGGTCCAAAAAAACGTTTTTTATACAAAATTCGATGTGTTTCGTTTGTTTGTAAAGATATTTGAACTAAATTCAGCATTCAGATCTTTTTTAAGGTATTTAAGCACTGTGTCAAATTTTATTAAAATCGGTCGACTATATCATATAGCTCCCATAGGAACGATTGAACAAAAAAAAATTTTTCTCAAAAAAATACTTCTGTATTTTGGTTTTTTGTGAAGGAACCGGATATTATTCCAAGCTAGTGGTACAGGGTATCCTAAAGTCGTCCGCGCCTGACTTTACGTCCGCCATTTTTTTTTATTAATACGTAAAATACTTTTATTTATTTTTAGAAATTTAAGAAAAAAAATTAAGTTTAATTGAATCGGTTTTTTCAAAAACCTCATAAGTCCATAAATTCAAATTTTTCAGGAATCAATAAAAACTGACGGACTAACGGACTTTTTTATGCTTAATTTAGTATTTGAGTGATATAAAATTAGAATTGTAAATAACCTTAACAGTTTATTAATGAAAATAATGAAAAAATCCCTAAAAACTATTTTGGACTTATGTTGTTTTAGCAAGAAATAGGATTAGTGGTATAAATTTTAACCAAAACAACTGTTAAGGTTATTTAAGTTAAAATTTTTTATCTTTTAAATACTAAATTAAGCATAAAAAAGTCCGTTAAAACTCATTTGTTTGTGTATGAAACAGTTTTTATTGATTCCTGAAAAATTTGAATTTATGGACTTATGAGGTTTTTGCAACGAACGTCTTTTTCACGGTATTTTTTGAAGAGGAAGGATTGTATTGACTTATGTAATTTTAAGCCAGAATACGTATCTACCTTTAAGGAACCATTTTCAGCAAAAAAAGCATGTTGCAAAAAAATGTGACTTATGAGGCATGTAGTTTTAACAGTAAAATTAGTTATTATATTAATTATATATGTATTTTACGATCAAAAAATTAATTCATATTTTTACTAAATGTAACGCACTCTACAATATACTAAAAAAATTGATAACAATTAACTTAGTCTCAAATATAATTTTTGGAATTTTTTTGTAAATAAAATTTGAAATGTAGTTATTTATTTAAAAAAAAAAAGAAATCTTACTATGTCAAATTATAGTATGTAAAATTAATGTAAATTATTATATATGTTAATTATGTCTTAAAAAAATATATATAAAGAAAATAAATAAGTTATCTTAAATAAATGATTATTTTTAATCAAATTTAAAAATGTAAAAAAAAAATTAAAGCAACTTTCGTAGTTCCAATTATAATATGTAGATTCGACCTTAATATTAAATAATATAACATTAATTATGAATTT
This sequence comes from Chymomyza amoena, assembly GCA_037043745.1. Classification (NCBI taxonomy): domain Eukaryota; kingdom Metazoa; phylum Arthropoda; class Insecta; order Diptera; family Drosophilidae; genus Chymomyza; species Chymomyza amoena. The sequence goes on from JBAMAX010000519.1 coordinate 18,445, forward strand.
CACAGTATAAAAAATAAAATAATAAAATTTATTTTGTATAAATGAATTTATATTTCTACCATTATGAGCGGATCTATAATATACTAAAAAAATTTGTAAAAATTAACTATGTTTCTAATTTAATTTTTGGAATTTTGTTTTAAATAAAACTTTAAATAATCTTATTTATTTTTAAAAATTTAAAAAAAAAAATTAAAGAAATCTTACTACTTCAAATTATATGTAGTATATAGCTTTTACATTAAAATTAATGATTATAATAATTAATAATATATGCTTTACAACAAAAAAATATAAACAAATACAAATAAAAAAATAGATCTTAAATAAATTAATTAATTATTATTATTAATATATTATCTATGAAATACTACAAAACTTATAATTAAAAGTTGCTCAAGTCTGTAACTTAAACTATTTGAACTTTTGCCAAAAACTGGCCTTCTGGCCCACTGTGCGGGGCACTAAAGCAACAAACAGCTGTTGCTTGTGTGTGTGTGTGTCTTATTTGTGTAACTTCGTTGTTGTTGTGCTTGTGTGTGTGTATCAGTTGTCTTCATGTTTATCAAACTATTCTTGTTGTTGCTTTTGTTGTCACACGCACAAATGCACACCCTCGCACACACACATAAGCACACACACACTCACACATACACATATAATAGTTTTTGTCTTGTCTTTTCATGACAATTGCGGCCATGTTGTCCACAAATATGCGAGGGCGGTTTCAAAAGTAACTTGTGCAGAAATTCTTAAAGTTAGACAAAGGCAGTATTGAATAAAAAAAATAAATTTTAACTAACAAGTGCTAAAATGTTTGGTATTAACTATTAAAATTTGTAAATTTAAAGAAAATTCCAAAATTACGATATTTATTTATATTTATTTATGTTTATTTATTAATATTTATTTATATCTAGTTATATTTATTTATATTTATTTATATTTATTGATATTTATTTATATTTATTTATATTTATTTATATTTATTTATATTTATTTATATTTATTTATATTTATTTATATTTATTTATATTTATTTATATTTATTTATATTTATTTATATTTATTTATATTTATTTATATTTATTTATATTTATTTATATTTATTTATATTTATTTATATTTATTTATATTTATTTATATTTATTTATATTTATTTATATTTATTTATATTTATTTATATTTATTTATATTTATTTATATTTATTTATATTTATTTATATTTATTTATATTTATTTATATTTATTTATATTTATTTATATTTATTTATATTTATTTATATTTATTTATATTTATTTATATTTATTTATATTTATTTATATTTATTTATATTTATTTATATTTATTTATATTTATTTATATTTATTTATATTTATTTATATTTATTTATATTTATTTATATTTATATTTATTTATATTTATTTATATTTATTTATATTTATTTATATTTATTTATATTTATTTATATTTATTTATATTTATTTATATTTATTTATATTTATTTATATTTATTTATATTTATTTATATTTATTTATATTTATTTATATTTATTTATATTTATTTATATTTATTTATATTTATTTATATTTATTTATATTTATTTCTTACATTATGTATCAATTTCTATTTTTTTTTAATAAATTGTTATATGTACAGAATTTCACGGAATAAATAATTAAAATATTAATTATAATAAATGTTGTGGTTTTTTAAGCGCGTTCTGACTTCAATCTTAAATTTAAGCCCCGAAAAATTAATGTCATGATCCTAAATATGCTTTTATTAGAAAGATAATTTCTCAAAATTTTTGATTAAAAAATTATTTCTGGCGTGGGATTATCAAAATTAAAAGTTACGAGGGGTATCCTTTCTTATAAACTAATAAAACAGTGGAACTAGAGCTCAGACTAAACCCAAAATATAATTTTGGTCACGTACTTAATTTCTCAAATCTTATCGCAATCTGCAAGCTCTTTTTGTCTTAAAGATTTTTTGGTTTTAAAATGAAGTTCTTTCGGTCATAAAATGATAAAAATTTTTTTTTAAACCAGCCAAGATTTTTTTTAAGTCGAAAAATTTTGGTCGAGGCTTTTGGGGTTTTGTTTCCGGCTTGACGCCTCAAGATTTAAGTTACTATCTTTTTTTTCAGCATTTCAGATTTCTTTTAAGGTTAATCGTCTTTTAATTGGAGCAATTATTCCCAAATCTGTTGGATCCACCTCAAAAACCCCCCGCATTCTAATTTTTATTTTATATTTTTCTCAAAATTTTAGATTTCTTGTTCTAGTTAGTAGGCCTTAGACTTCAAACTTCTTCGATTTTAACACCTTTCTAAAATATTCCCCCTTTTTTTTCCTCATCCCAAGAGGTTTTATGATGGTTTTATTTGTTTTTGTTTTTTTGTTAGCCAGCGGAAGTTTCTTTCACTGCTCATAACTCTTCAGCCAGCCCTCGACACAGAATGCCAGCTATTTTCCAGGGTTGCCTGCAAAATTTAAATTCATCAAGTTGTTTAGATTCAGTCAAGTATAACTACTGACCAAAAGTAAATTTAACAAAACCTTGAATGCAACTCATTTCAGTTTCATTTTCAGAACTTGCCACAAAGCTAGCTGCAAGGCATTAGGGTTGCCACATCATTCCAAATAATCAAAACCACATAAGAAATAACTTTAAAGCTAAAATATTTGATGCATTGGCTTTGGAACCAGCTGCTATAGACAATGAGGACTCTAATCTAAGTTTAATAAATAGCATTATGGTCCCATAAGGGGACCAGTAGGTAGGAGGAGATGAATCTTATCCAAGTGGGATTTTAAGGACAATTTGGGTAGATACATCACACTATTTCTGTGTATAAAAGATTTTGTATAAGATAATTAGTGCAATGTGAAATAATAATTTTGGTACAGTAAAACAAGATAATGAATCTGATAAAAAAAAAATTTAAATGAGAGCATTTTTACAAGTTCATAACGATAAAAGGTCAAAATCGATTTTCTTACTGGATTTATATTGGGTAACAAGTAGAACTCCGGCTCAAATCTCTCTCGGGAGCTAACTGTCCGACAGCTGTCATGGAGTCAGTCATATTTTCATCCAAAAGTCAGCCATGCCGAGTCCACTACGTATCCAGATCAGTTCTGGACTCTTAGCAAGTGACAGGTCATGCCACACTTATATATTCCCTTCCTGATGAATCGATCTGCTCTAGATCAGATCTTATGATCACGAAATTATTTGACAACAAGAAATTTAGATCTCTTCTCCCAGGTCGGGAGACATGGGCTGATGCCAGCCCCTGTGGAAACCACCGGTGGCAATGGATGAGTCCAATACTAAGCAGGGTGTAGGTGTTGGAGTCGTTGGACCCAACACCAGTATCTCTATCGCAATGGGCATCTGGCCCAGCGTTTTTCAAGCGGAGATTCATGCCATAGATATCTGCGCCCTTAGTATCCTTTACAAGGGAACTAGGGAAGCAAACATCTGTATTTACTCAGATACCCAAGCTGCTATTAGGGCATTATCATCTTGGAGCATCTCCTCCAGGATGGTTAAAGTATGCCATAATTACCTCCAAACCAAAGTCGTGCTATGTTGGGTAGCTGAACACTCAGGAGAGGATGGTAACACAATCGCTGACCATCTAGCACAACAGGGTGCATCCACCCTGACTACATCTCCACAATCAAAATCATGATAAACAAATGGGCTGCAGGAGAACATAGAAGATACTGGTACTCCTTACCGGGGGCTTCGTCAAGTAAAAGCGCTTGTCAAACCTCTGGATATGATCAAGACAAAAGGTCTTGGCAGAGCGGACTTACAACTCAAGGTAAGCTGCTGTCAGGGCACTATCAACGCGGAACAATCTCCTCCGGGATGGTTAAAAAATGCGTTAATTACCTCCAACTTCTGCCTTCCCCAAACAGAGTCGAGGTGTCTTGGGTACCTGTATACTTATACTCAGGAGTGAATGAAAACGCGATTACTGAAGATCAAGGAAGACAGGGTGCCTTCACTCCGACTACATATCCTGTGTCTTTCTGTTGTATTGGTTGGGCCATAATCAAGATCATGATAAACAAATGGACTGCAGGAGAACAGAGCAGATAAATACATGTTCTGATTAAGACATAAGGTCACGGCAAAGCGGACTTAAGACTCCTGGTATCTCTTCTCTTCGGAGTGTCGAGTCTGTCTCGAGGACGATGAAACCACCAGACATATTCTCGATGACTGCCATGTTCTGTTGAAGACATAAGGTCACGGCAAAGCGGACTTAAGACTCCTGGTATCTCTTCTCTTCAGAGTGCCGAGTCTGTCTCGAGGACGATGAAACCAACAGACATATTCTCGATGACTGCCCAGCGCTGGTATGCGACAGAGCCTGTTATATGGAAAAGGAACGCATTAGTCCCTTCCATCTTAGGTCAATACCCACAAAAGACCTACCGCTATTCATGCGGAAAGCGGAAAGTCTTTTGTTGGTATTTATGGGTATGGTATAATAGATCTTTTGTTCGCAGTGCCCCATCTCTTTGTGAGGATTTTTATTTTTTTTTTCCATTACCATCTCTCTGATGGTGCTTACGTATTTACCCGTCACTATGATAGCCAGGTCATCTGCGTACCCAATGACCTTATAACCAAGCCTTGTCAGCTGAATTAAAAGATCATCGATTACGAGAGACCATAGCAAGGGAGATAACACACCTCCTTGTGGACAACCCTTTACAGCTCTTATGCTGACTGTTGTACCGTCTAGAGATAAAGCTATATCCTTCTGTCGGGGCATGGATTCAATCCATGCGGTCACATGTGGTTCTATGTTCTTACGTTTCAACGCCAAAGTCAGTATTGTCGAAAGCTCCCTCGACATCCAGGAATGCGCACAAAGCATATGTTCTTGGAGTCGAAAGCGTTTTCAATCTTTCTGACTAGGTGGTGTAAGGCAACCTCTGTTAACTTCCCTTTGGATATAGGCAAACTGCAGTTTGTTTCTGTTATGCAGATCAAGAAGTTTCTCTACTGTTTTTAGAAGGAATGAGGTTAGACTGATTGTTCTGTATGAGTAGGGCTTGTGTATTGGCCTGTTACAAGATTTGGGGATGAAGGCAACCTGTACTCTACTCCAAGAGTGAGGTATGTAGCCCCAGTCAAAGCTAGCTCTAAAGAGACAAATCTATGGGCTTATGGTGAAATTCAAACATTTCTGGAGAAGTGCTGGACAAATTCCGTACCCACCAGCTGCCTTGAAAGGTTCAAATGAGTCAATTGCCCATTTTACTTTGTCGGCATCGAATATAGTGCCAGATATTGCGGCAGCTACTCGGAGGTTTGGCTCGAGCCAATCTGAGAGTTGGGCATCTTCGCTGCAGATTGAAGCCCTCTGGTTCAAAGTTTGGTACTTATTATAGACAAACTTGTGAGATATCATGAAAAAGTTGTTAAAAGCTTTCTCCGAGGTCCTCAATCCAGACTCGAACCTATCCTCAACTCACGATCCTTTAGCCACGCAACACTCTTTCTCCAGTAGCGCTGCATCACTATCGTCCTCAACGTCGAGTCTGGATAAAATTGTTCTTGCCATCAACGATCTAAAGCCTGGGAAAGCCTCAGGGGGTGATACGATCCCTCCTGAAATCCTCTAAGCGGACTCGCTATCTGGACCCTCTCTTCAAGGCGATTTGGCGTGACGAGAAACTACCAGATGAGTGGTTGAAGGGTATCCTGGTCAAAGTTCCCAAGAAAGGAGACCTCTCGTTATGCAAAAATTACAGAAGCATTACTCTTATCAGCATCCCATCGAAAATTTTGCTACTAAATGGGATGCAAGCACATCTAGAACGATCTTTACGTAAGCAACAAGCAGGTTTCCGATCAAATAGTTCAATCAAACGTTAACAAGACCGAATTTATATCGAACTGCGACGATAATAACGTCCCAAGTTTATACGAAAGGACTCAATCTCAAAAAGGATTTTTGCTACCTTGGCAGCAAAATAACTGCAGCAGGCGGTTCATCCGCTGACATCGCTAACCGAATAAACAAAGCCCGCGGTGCCTTCGCACTACTAAACAACATCTGGTCATCTAACGCGATATCGGTCAAGACGAAACTTCGGATTTTTAGATCCAACGTAAAATCCGTCCTGTTATATGCTTGCGAGTCCTGGTCGCTTACATCGGTTCTGATCCGGAAACTGCAAACCTTTGTCAACTCGTGTATATGTAAAATCTTAAGGATTTTGGTGGCCACGCACCATTTCTAATGCGGAATTACTGAAAGCCACTAATGAGCTTCCTATTGAATTAATAATCAAACGCCGCCGTTTCGGGTAGATCGGGCACACCCTTCGCAAAGACACCTGCGAAATCTGTATAGCTGCGCTTTCATGGAACCCGCAAGGCGCAAGAAGCCGTGGAAGACCAACAACCTCTAGGCGTCGCATGGTGGATGCTGACCTTCGTGACTCCCATACAGACTGCGAATAGCCTCAAACAACTTGCAAAAAATCGGTCGGACTTCAATTCTTTTGTTTTGGCCGCTACGCTCCGACCCGGAGTTAGAGGAACTTATATATACATATATAGAGAACTTGTGAGATATCATGAAAAAGTTTTTAAAGCTATGAAATTGCTCTTGAATGCTCTTCAAGGCGAAACTGTCCTTAGATATAGACATACGTTGCATAATTTTGAGCAGTGCAGTGACGTAGTCAAATAATCAAAGTGTCAGTTAAATGATCTACACTTATTATTAGATAAAAGTTGAGATAAAATTAAAGATACTCTCTCTACTCACAAAAAAATAGTTTTTTCCACACTCTCTTAAATATTTCTTTAATATAGAACAAAGCAAAAAGGTTTTTGTAATAAAAAACTAAAACTGTATAAAAATGCCACAAAGCACAACTTTAGTGTATGTGTATATGTTTATGTGTATCCATCCGTGTGAGTATCTATGTGCGGCTTTGTGCAAGTGTGAGTTGAAGTTCCTGTCTATATGTGTTTGCATATTGTCTACGAAATGCTATTTGCAAAATCATGTCAGTCGCTTAGTTTGTCCAAGGCAGATGTTGTCCCTGGCCAGCCGCACGTGACCAGACATTGGACATTGTTTTGCCACAAACTACATACATACACATACATATATATATGTATATATATGTATATACTATATACTGGAATGTGTTCATATGTGTGTCTTTAAGACTGTATGGGAATGTTTTTATGCTGGCGACGAGTTGCTGCGATTTTTTGCTCATTGACTCTGAACCACATCTCCAAAACAAAAAACCATAACCAAAAACAACACAAGACGTCTAAAAGGCAAACCAAAGACATAGTCAAATGTCATTTACACTAGTGGTCAAAAGTTTTCGTACATATTTTCAGCTTCAGACAAAATTGTAAATTTTTCCCTTTAAGAGAATGTTCGTGGACTTTTCTTAAACACGTTTACCTTCAGACTTACAAATGCATGTAAGAAAATGGAAAAATGTGAAAAAGAGTATTTGGCTATCGACTCTCAATTTGTGGAAAGGATTTTATTACATGATTACAGAAATATTAATACTTGAATTTGCATTTATGCACATCTGAGAGAGAGTAAAAATGCATCTTTTTATTTCCGACAGAAGACTGCAAATTATTTTTTATAAAAGTTGCTCTAAATTTAACTTTGGTAGGCCTACCAGAAGCTTGAACATTATTTTTAATAATTAATTAATTATTTTTCATAGAAATTATTCTTTTAAATTTAATTTTGGCTGGCTCTTTTCAACTGCCGTTCCCTTAGTGGCTGCAATTAAAGGACATATTTTTATTATGAGTAGCTTTAAGACATAACCAAAGAATTTACAACTAAATCAAAATATCCTTCAGTTTTGCCAAACTTTAACTTCTGAATTTGGATTGGTTTTGGATACTTCTTCTTCAAGTCCTTCAAACCCGGTTGGGGCATAGGGCGGCGACAAACTGCCTCCATCCTTCCCGATCTGCGGCCAGATACTTCAGCTGTGGCCACGTTTTACGCCAATAATACTGTTGATTTTCAAGTAGTTCTTGGTCTACTAACTCGCTGTGTACCTTGAGGATTCCATTCGAAGGACTGCTTCACGTTGCTGTCGTTTGGTCTCCTCAAAGTGTGGCCAATCCAGCGCCACTTCCGCTGCCTAATTTCGACATCCAAAAGCTTTTGACTCGTTATGCGCCACAATTCTTGATTCGATATAATTTGCGGCCGTCGGATCTTAAGAATGCATCGAAGGCAGCGGCTTACAAATGCCTGTAATCTTCTCGTGATGGAGGTAGAGACTTTCCAGGTTTCACAGGCATACAGCAGTACAGATTTGACATTGGATTCGAAGAGCCTTAACTTGGTGTATAGGGAGATTTGACTAGCGTTCCATACTGAAGACAACACTCCAAAGGAGCTGCGGGCTTTACTCATTCTGCTGTTAGCATCCAGATCTGTTCCTCCATCTGACGATACAAAACTTCCTAGGTAGTTAAACTGTTTGACCTCCTTAATGGGCGTCTGTCTCAGAATAATGGGCCAGTATACATTATTTTGGTTTTGTTGCAGACGATCCTAAGACCAGCCATCTCTCCATTCACTTGCAGTGATTGACACATCTCGTTCATCCCGCTGTTGGTACTTGCCAGGAAACAGATATCATCAGCATAATCCAAGTGGCTTAGCCTCTCAAAAGGTCTCCATTGGATACCATGTCTTTCAGTTGTACCTACGGTGGCAGTCAGTACATCGTCTATCGCCAGTAAAAACAGTAATGGCGACTAAATATCCCCTTGCCTTACTCCCTGTCGCACTTCGAAAGAGTCAGAGAGCTGTCCATTATGTAGAACGAAGCATCTTGCGGCATGTTAGGACTCCTTTATAACAGCAACAACCTACGGGGGAATCCCTCTCCTATCTAAGGATTTCCAGATCCATTCGCGGTTAACTACGATTGCCATCTTAACAGCCTATTTTTACTGTACTATTAGATTCGCCAACAAAACTCATGCCAAACAGCTACCCGGAGAATATCAGGGTAGACGTATCATCAAGGGCGTAATTTGAAGCCTTTCTACATATACCCAAAATACCGCAAACGGCGCGCTTTTATTCAGAATATCAAAAGTCCCAGCAAAGTATAAAAATTTGTTGTGATATCTACCCTGTGCATAGTTGAGCTATCCCAGCCGTTGTTCCGGACAAAGCCGGGGGTCATAGTTACCCCCATCAAAATTCACAATTCTATATTTTTATTTTTTTTATTTATATTTTTTGTATTTTCTGCAAGATGCAGCAGAAAAAATTATTATTAGAACAATAGTTAAGAAAAGATTTGGAAAAAAAACGAATTTTCAGCAACATCTATAAATATTCTATTCTTTATCGTCCTTATCCGCATATTGTATATTAACCAGGATGAGTTGTTTGAAGTTGTCTGTTAACTCCTTCATCCCGTCCTGGTCAAGTACAAAACAACAGTTTGGATAGTTGGACAACATATGCCGAACACCCTGAAACTTGGACATAGCCATCAAATCCACTTTATAATCCTTGGGTGTACGTTGTGCCTCTGCGTACATGTGGATTTGCATGGACATATTCTTGGGGAAATCGTCGCGTGTCAGAAACCAAAAAACATATATTTTAATGGCGCACTTCGTTGAGTCATTGCTGCAGCGCTCGTGATCCCGACAGTTTCCATGGTTCCTACACATCAAAATTTGACTATGCATGAAGAGAACAGGTAGATGATCCGACATAACTAACATTTCAAATGGCAACATCATGTTGCGTACTTGGGTAGGTCTGGGTTGTGTAGTCTTGTCCTTCTGTGACGACAAGCCTAAGACGTAGAGGCAAAAAACCTGATCCGGTGCATAAAAATCCAAGTATAACACATGGGTGAAGATGTCCAGCTGATACAGCTCCACCCAACGTCGACAATGATGAGTTACAAAATGGGACATTAAATTCCGCTCGCAGAGTCCTACACCACAGCCCTCCACGGGGCAATGAGCTACAGAAGGTAGCTTCAACGTGGGCATATCATACTTGCGAATTCCAATCTTGTGTGGATTAATGGCCAGCGAATCAGGCCTTGGCACTACGCCATCAATATTAAACCGCCTGTACTCCTCAATTGTGGGTGCCAACAGATTCGCTTTGTTTGATAAGTTCCGCTCAGCGCGTTCTTGAGCAAATTGCAGTGGCTCCTCAAGCAACAGATGTAGTCTGAGCTCATGGGTCATAGCCCAATCAATTAAGTCGCTGCAGCAGATGGGTCCAGTGTGACCAGCGGCATAAGTCTCCTCAATGTAACGCTCCAGCACGTGGGCAGCGAAGCGTGCTCTGAGCAAGTTGCGCTCCAAAATGTGTTTCCCAGTATTAGTAACGCCTTGGAGCAGCATGCGTACCTGGGCTGTAACCATATAATAGGTTTGTAGACCCGTACGAGGCAATGGTTCCGATCCTTCATTGTACTTAAGGGCATAGTTTTCAGTGCGTTTCAGCAAATGTTCATAGGCTGCTTTCGTGTTGTCAGCACGGTGTGGCAGTAAATTGTCCAGATATTCAGGATGCTTTATTAGCATGTGTGCGGGAAAGAATCCCTCGTGGACATATATCCAAAAGTGAGTCTCCTGTTGATATTCACGTGTTTCGTAAAAATACATCATGAACCGAATGACGCGCTCGTCAATTATGCAGTCTTCCGGCTTTGGCCCCTTGTCCTGGTCATGTATGGGCATATGAGCAATACGCCGCAGTATCTCAATGGACTGACTGTCCAGTTCAAAATAAACTCGAAAGTCGTCTTGTGGTGGAATTTTTTGTATTTCCGCTGTAAGGAAAATGTTACTAAAATTAAAAGGATATTCATAGTTTAGCAGTACGTACGTAGTGGTGTGTCCGGGTCCAGCTCTATCAAATTGATGCTGACAGTTTCTTTTAAGGTTTGCGTGGACGAACCTTCACTCGATACCGTAGACAACAATTTATGTATTTTTCGATAATTTTTAAAGCCCGAAAAATACTCCTGGAACACTTTACAATCATCATTTTGGAGTAGTTCCTCCAATTCTTCTTCTTCCAAGGTCGACTCTACATCAACATTTGTCGGCATGCATGTATGCGTGGGTAAAGCTTTCGGTTCGAATAGACTGTAGGTGCTGGATGTTGAAGTCGACGATATTTTAACCAATGAAGACTCCTGCGCCACAAGCAGTTGCTGCTGTTGCGACCCAGATCCTTGAATGAGCCCTCCAGTGACAAATTCTTCAAGTTCCCGTCCCATAGCTTTAGCTTTGTCTAATGAAATAAGGGCAGCATTTAATAGTAATCAATAACTTTGCTAAATTTTAAATTTACCTTTTCCCGGTATCTTTATTATAAGAACGTTTGAGTTCTCGTCAGGCATTGGCGGCGACTTGAATTCAGTGTGACCTTTCACCGATTTTTGCTGGTCTTTTACCTCGACCTTTGACGACGACTCCATTTCAGTAGGAGCTGGAACGGCTTTCTGCCCTGTTTTTTCTTCGTCCCCGACTGCAGATGCGATCTCATTTAATAACAACCAATTACATAACATATTTTACGTACCCATTTTTGTAATAAATTCCAGCGGATCTGACATCTGATTTGGCGTCTCTTGAAATGAAGCTAAATGGAAGTAAAAAAAACAATTTTTTTTAATTGGAACCCGTGCTTAGCGTTCGAGACAAATCTTCCTTGAATATGTCGTTCCGAATTATACAATTTTTCTAGTACAAATTTTTTACTTTTTAACACACAATACGAAGTCTGAAAGCAAGTGAAAAAAAATATTCCTTTTAGAATGGAACTGTTTTTTCAAAGCCTACTATGTATATGTAGTTACTGCGCCGTGAAAGTGTTGAAAATAAATATAAAAATAAAAAAATATATTAACAATTCCCCTCGCTGGAGTTGAACCACTGACCACCCATCAACACTAACGTGGTTTAAGTGTCCAAATTAGTCTCAGGACAACAGCTGTGCAAATTTATGGAGCCAGCATGTTCTAAAAATAGAAGCAACTTCTTCTTCTTCTTCTTCGCTTCCACCTGCTCGGTATGACAAATGGAGCCTAAGTGTTCTAAAAATAGAAGCAACATTTTGCTGCGTTTGCTGCCGCCCACACATACCAATAAGCGCTAAACGAAATTTGAGCGAGCTGCTCAGTCAATGTAACCAACATTTCTTTGTGTGCGTACGCAAAAGCGCACAAGAGAGCAAAAACCGCAATCAAACAAAAAGAGAGAGAGAGAGCGAGAGAGAGAGAGATTTGATCGCGCTTGAGCCGACTGCGCTGCGGCAGAATTTGCTGCAATAGCCTCGTGAGTTATGTAAATTGAGAGATTGCTCATCGCTGCGCTACTTCCAAGGATAAATGCGGCATTTAGGATTCATGCGCGCTGTTTGTAATAGACCGCAGCTAGATCGAAAAAATCAACATTCACGAGGCTAAAAATGTTGAGCTTTACCTAAAATCTATTTGATTATGTTGAAATTTGTCTTGCTTGACGAGCTAAATTTAGCTTCATAAAAAATAAATTAGATATTCGAAAAAGTTCGGCTGCAATTTTGAACAAAAAGAAACCACTTTTTTCTTATATTTCTTATATTTCCAATATTGATCGATAACCTTTTGGCATTTTTGGACAAAAACCATAAAATTTTGATTTAATAAGCGAAAACTTAGCAGCGCTATAATCAAAATAATTGATAGTTTTGATTTTGAATGAAGAATATTACTTGCCTTTGTTACTCTTTAAGAAATAAACTACTCAGATGATTCACTGTAGCACAGTGCGCCGTCCTTCACGTTGAAAAATGTTAACACCAAATTAGTGACGAACTAAGGAAGGTTGAGTACTAATTGCAATAGAATTTGTTAGCTGTGCACTGAAAAATTATAAACAAAATAATTAATAGTTTTGATTTTGAATAAATATTACTTGCCTTTAGTTACTCTTTAAGAAATTATCTAATTAAATGTTTTACTGTAGCACAGTGTGACGTCTTCTTGTTGAAAAATGTTGACGAACTAAAGAAGGTTGAGTACTACGTGCCTGGAATTGCAATAGAATTTGTTAGAATAATAATAATTGATAGTTGTGATTTCTAATGCATATTACTTGCCTTTATGAGTCAAATGTTTTTTTTACGTAATTAAATGTTCAAATCTTCACTGTAGCACAGTGCGCCGCCGCGACACTGAAAAATATCAACTCTCAAGTTCTCAAACAAGAAACGTTTTAGCTTCTTCTCTAAAAAATAATACAAAAGTTAGTTGACGAGACTATTGTTTTTTTTTTCTCTTTAAAATATCAGAATATATATATAATATATAAAAGATAAGCAGCGCTAAGAAATACATAATAGGTACAGAAGTTGGCAGCATAGAAGTTGTGGCATGTGGTTTTTATGTAGAGAAAAATTGATTAATATTTCTTGCAAATCTTGAAAAAATCGGGTATTTAGTCACAATGGTTTGATTTTTATTTAATCTAAGTTCACTTGAAATAAATTAAACCATTTTAGTCACTGGTTGGCTATACGAAAGGAAGTTTGAAAAGAAGATGAAGTTTTTCTCATTGTCACATGTGCGAACGAGAGTTGGCAACTCTGCACTTTTCTAGTACTTTCTGGACGATTTGTGACGTCAACGCCAACTGGTATAGAATTTTTTTACGCGTTTTTGTACGTTCGATTATATTTATATTTTATGTTACAGATAAATCGCTTCTCTGAGATCCTTTTATTAATACGGATGGACGGACGAACACGTCTATATTCACTTTTGTACCATTGACAGTGTAGCTATAAATTTTTTGCAAATCTTGAAAAATTTGGTTAGCTAATTGTAATCGTTTAATTTTTCTTTAATTTGTTTTTACTTTTTTCTATTAAATCTGATTTCACTTTTTTCTATTTATTAAGTCTGATTTCACTTGTTTTATTTGTTGAAAAATGTTTGGTGCTCACTCCAAGATGGTTGACTTGATAATGAAAAATTATAAGAAAGGAAGTTTAAAAAGAAGATGAAGTTTTTTTTCTCATTGACACATGTATGAACCACAGTTGGCAGCTCTGCACTTTTCTAGTACTTTCTGGACGATTTGTGACGTCAGCGCCAACTGGTATAGAATTTTTTTTACGCGTTTTTGTACGTTCGATTATATAAGTGATGTTGTATTTTATGTTACAGATAAATCGCTTCTCTGAGATCCTTTTGTTAATACGGATGGACGGACGAATACGTCTATATTCACTTTTGTACCTTTGATACTGTAGCTCATCAATTTTTTCCGATATTATAATTGATTAATTTTTCTTTAATTTGTTTCCACTTTTTTCTATTTGTTAAATCTGATTTCACTTTTTTCTATTTATTTAATCTGATTTCACTTTTTTTTATTTATTCAATCTGATTTCACATGGTTTTATTTGTCGAAAAATGTTTGGTGCTCACTCCAAGATGGTTGACTTGATAATGAAAAATTATACCAAAGGAAGTTTGAAAAGAAGAGAAATTTTTTTCTTCTCATTGACACATGTATGAACCACAGTTGGCAGCTCTGCAATTTTTTCTAGAAGTTTCTGGACGATTTGTGACGTCATCGCTACCGGCAATTGCATTTTTTTTCGCGTATTTTTACTCACGATTTTGCATGTGATATGTCATATATGTCTATATCGACTTTAATCCTGATGCTTTTTGCTTGTGTATGCATTATATGTGGTATGCCACAACACCTTTGCACGAAATAAACTCACTTTTGTAACTTTGATATTGTAGCTTATAATTTTTTTTGTAAATCTTGAAAAAATCGGCTTGTCTCAATTGTTTAATTTGAATTTAATCTGATATTACTTGTTTCTTTTAATTGAAAAATTTTTTCTGCTCACTCAAAGAAGGTTGACTTGGTAATGAAAAATGATACGAAAGATAGTTGAAAAGGAAGGAATTGACACATGAGTATGAATGCCAGTTGGCAGCGCTGCACTTTTTCTAGAACTTTCTGGACGCTTCGTGACGTCAAAGCAAACGAAAATTGTTTTTTTTTATGCGTTATACATATGACGCGTATATTTTATTATAGAAAATGAGCATCTCTGAAATCCTTTTGTTAAAACGGATGACAAGGACTAACGGACAGACAGAGATATGCCAATATGAACGTTATTGCTGATGCTGATCGAAAATGTATGTATTTTATGACGTCACTCCCGACGCCATTGCACGAAATACATTCACTTTTTTACTTTTTGTATAGTCTTTAATAAATACTTTTCAAAACTTGAAAAATTGAATTTGTTACTCACAAATGTATAATATTTTTTTTATGTCGAATTGTTTGCAAAAATTTGGATTTTCTTTTAATTTATTACTTTAATGTTCACTGAACGAGTTTACCAAAGACCAAAGTTTTTCCTTTTTGAATATTTTGTTGCTCACTGCCACACGATTGACTTTGAAATGAAAGATTTTACTATGATTTTCCTTTTAATACTTGTGTGAGAATGACTATGACTGTGACTATGCACTTTTTCTTGAACAGGGTTAGCAGGGCTGACAGCTAAACAACTAAACAAGTTGGCAGCATTGCAGATAATGTGGATTTTATGTGAAGAGATAAATTAAATAAAATCCAATAAAATACACATATTCTAGCTCAAGCAACTGTACCACTAATTTGAAAAGTCTGTAGGCTGAAAAATGCATTCATCACCAACAAACTGCATATCTTGACGTTGAATTAAATCTCAATATTTTGAAGTATTTAATTAAGATAACTTCACAAATTTTTTCAGCAGCCTGCGACACCTTTTTACCATTTTATAAAAGAAAGATAAATATGACGAAAATGTTATAAATCTTTAGTTATTTTTGAACGTATATAACTTTACACAGATCAATGCGACTTTAATAATGGCTTCTAATAAAGCCTACAATAAAATGTCACCTTTCAAAAAAAGCTATAGCTTGGCTACTTTTAATTTATATTACGAAAGATATTACATTTAAGAGCTATCTAACGACAATTTGTAACCGAACTTTATCGACTACCTAACATAGAAATTTGTCATCCTTGACAACAAGCGGAATTGGGTCGTTTAACTTATAATATATTAAATTTGATAAATTAAAACGATTAGTTAGTCTAAAAAACAAAATTTTGTAAGCCCTTGTAAAGAGTGTAGCTGCATAGCGTACAAAAAACTTTACGTAACGACGAGCATTGATATAGCCCACCAACGAGAACGAGCCTGCAGCGCATCTAACAGTCGACCAGCCTCGGACTTCTTACACTTTTTAATTTCTCTCTTCCTTTTCGTCAACGGTCAGCGGGCAGCGCTGCCACGCGCTCTGCTATCAATAAGAACAACAACAACATCTGGAAGTGCTGTGAAAAAATAGAAAAGTAAATTGCGCCAAATTCGTGTGGGCCGAATAAAAAAAATTAATTAATGTTTTTGCGTGTTGTAACAAGTATAAATTGTTTAAATAAATAAATAATAAAGTGCGTCTTAAAGCTGAGAGTGCAAGTCGTTAGTGTAAATTGGTGCGTGTGTGTGTCCTGGAAAGGCTCATAAGGCTTCAGCGGGAAAGTGTTTTTTTTTTGTTTTATAAGTAGTTTTAAGTTTTATTATTATTAATTCAGCCCTCGATGGAATGAAACAAGTGCTAAATGATACAAACGCTTTCATTTTGGTTTATAAAAAGTATTAATGCCTAAAAAGCCAACAAGCTCAAAATGTCTATAAGTTTTTTAAAGCAACATGTTGCTAGCAACAATGCTGCAAATGCAAACAAGTAAGCAATATATTATTATAGTATTTGTTGTAGTTTTTACACCCTTTTGCATGTGTGAGTGAGCAAAAGAAAACGCGGCTTAAATTTCTTCCAAGCTAAAATCAAGCGACATTTCCAGGGAATTATTTTTGCTTTGACACATGTTTTTTTATTTATTTTACTAAAATGCTAATTAAAAAAAAATCACAGCGAACGTTAAACAAATTGAAAAGTCTAAATAGAAGCGCTGCACAGTGGCACGGGAGCTGAAAAACCGTTGCAAATATCATATCTTCTAAACAAATTGAGAAATTTTTATAAATTAAATTGCAATTAAAAGAAAAATCTTTAGGCTTTAAAAGAAGTATTCATATATTGTGATACAATATCTGAGAGTTGCGCAATATGTTGTTGAAGTTGGATTTTGTTGCCTGTGCAATATTCGCTCTTGAACATTATGTATATATTTTTTGCATATTTTCTAAACCAATTAAGATATTTTAATGAAATAAATTGTATTTAAAAGGAATATGTTCAGGCTTAAAATAAGTACTCATATATGGTAATTCGGGGTCTGATAGCTACGCAATATGTTGTTGAAGTTCGATTTTGTTGCCCATGCACATTTGCCATATTTATGAAGAAAATTTTAATGATATATTTTTTGTTCATAATATAACAAAAATTGTTAATTCAGTAGTTTTTTGTAAAATAATCATCCTTATTTGCATTTGCATATCTAAAAGACTTAACATTTCTTTTGAATAGCTACTTGGCAATTCTGTGTTGGATCTCATATGTCTAAGGGATGCAGGCAGTGGATCTGAAGAGGCTGCTAACATATTAAAAAGATCCTGGTTTTCTCTTGATCTTGATATTTTACAAGTATTTATGGCTCTAAATTTTTTATAATCCTTGCTTCTTCTGACATCTCCCCAATGAGTAAGCAATTATATTCTATTAAATATAGGCCATATGCTAAAATTTTGTGAAGTGTGGAAGTTAGTTTCTTTCCCGGATATTTTTCCATTAGCAGCTCTGCAGTCATAGTCGCATATCCATCAAATTTGCTACCATTAATTTTTTTCTTACAGTTCAGAATATTTACTATAGTACCTAATGTCTTGATAATATCTTCATCCACTCCAGTTATTTCTGACGTAGTTTTGTTTTCTTCAAAGAACTTGCGGGATGAGTTTCCATTATTTGAATTACCATATCCATATTTGGCGCAGTCGACTTTCAGCCCAAGTGTATTATAAAAATCGTCTTGTATTTTTGTTTTCCTGATACTTTGCTTTGCTTTGTTTGGTGTGTTGTCCTCAAATAAATCGTGAACTTGCGGAAAAGTATATGCAAGTTTTAAAAAAAGTTTTTTTCAAACGTCACAGGTAGGCTTTATTTTATTGCCAAGTAAAAATGTAAGCCAAAAAATTCGTATTTAGTAGATGCATCTACTCCGTGTTATTCTTCTTCTTGTATCTGCGGCATCATTTTTGCAGTTGGGTTTCTGCAGTTTTTGGCCTTACGTCCTAGGGGCGGGGGACTCAGGAGGACACAAATTTTATACAGCAGGTAAATAAATTAATAACAAAATCATTTATGTTAAACTAAAAAATTTGCTTTACTGAATACCATTTTTATTTTCTTCCAAAGTTGGAAAAGTGGTCCAAATATAGTAGTTAATTCAAACGAAAGTATTTAAAAAAACAGAAAAGATAAGTAGTATTTTTTTTCTCTTTTATATTTAAGTTTCATATACCTTTTCATAGAAACCAAAAAAATAGAGATTGGTTGCGTAGTTTTTTTACAAAACAACTTTAAACATTAGCTTTTATTAAAAAAATTAAGATTTTTTAGTTGAAAATTTACTCAACTTTGAGCGGCTGTAGGAACTACACTATTCTGCCGAATTGATTAAAATTTATATATTCGTGATCCTTGGAAAATTCTAAATCAGATACATGTATTGATTTTATAAAACGTTTACATCAAAATTTTGATTTTTGCAACGCTTTTGTGGCTGCCGTGCCACTGTGCGCTGAGAGAGCTAGAGCGTAAAAGTGAGATGCACTCTGCAACCAAATAAAACACTGTGTTGTTGTTGTTGTTGATATTGTCTCTAATGAAACTAAGAGCAAATAAGAACAGCTTCAGATGAGCATATGCTCTTGTTTCATATTTTTAAGAGCGTGATTTTTTAGTTGTCCGTTTTATTTTAAGATCGTGTGCAAAAATCAGTGTAAAAGTTGGTGCGGGGGAGGTGAGAGTTGCATGAACAACAAAGCCAAGCAGCAGTACATAAACTGTTTAACTCTTTCTCTATTTCTTTTTATGCTGCTTTCTTACGCGCTCAGCGCAAAGGAATTACTACTATTGATGTCCTATTCGCACTGCTTATGCCTTGGCAGAGTGAAGGTGATAAATAGAAGTAAATGTTATGTTTTTGTATGAATATTGAAGCTATAGGTATTAAGCTAACTGTATTTTTAGTTGTAGTTGAATAAAATATAAATATAAATTTGAATTTATTACAATAGAGGTCAATAGTATTTTGACAAAACTGTGTTCAGGAATATACCTAAAAAAAATGGAATTTTTTAATTTTTTTAAGTCTGTTTTTTAAATACCAATATTTTTTAAGACGTGTTTTTATGCGTTCTTTATTTAATATAATTATAGGAAAATTCCATAATTTATGTTTCATATATTTAAGAAACAAACTTAAAAAAATATATGAAATTTTCATATTTTTTTAAAGTATGTTCCTCAAATATGTCAATTACTTTTTTTAGACGTGTTTTTACATGTTCTTTATTTGATTGATTATTTGATGGCCAGTAGCTAATTATTCTTTTTTTTTTTAATAAATTTACTAAATAAAATGGCTTTAGCAACCATTTTTATTCATTTTTTATTTATTTTTATTGAAGGACTACAACTAAGCACAGTTGCCATTATAATATAGAAAAATCAGTAAATTTATTTAGAAAAGAAAAATAGAAGGTATAACTAATCCGCGTATCTAGCCCGATGGGTGAACTTTACAACGATATGCACCTTCTCACATCGATAACTGGCCAGACACTTGGATTTACAATATTAAAGTTGAAAAAAAGTAAGCAAGATAAAACTTAAATTTTATATAAAAAAAAAACTACCAAGAGATTAATGGCGAAATATTTTTTTTTTGTGGAGCACTGCAACCTTGTTGCAATTTTCATTTATCGATATGTAAAACATTTATTTACATTTGTGCCTGTTTTTTTTAGTTTAATTAAAAAAAATCTTAAAATATCCGACGTTGCTCTAGCTACAAATGTTTTATAATTCAGAATTAGTAGCTGCTTTATGTCTTTTTATTTATAATTATATAACTAAATACGTTAATAAATATAATCGAAGAAATTTATTTATTTAAAAAATTATTTTATTTTAAAGTGTGTACATTTTTGAGCCTACTTTTGCCAATTCGTTTTGCAACAATGTAGTCAAATTTAAACCACATAAAAAATTATATGAAATTAAAACGTAACCGAATGTTTTATTCGTTTTAGTTTTAAGATTCAAACAAATCAAAGCGAAAATGTACTTTGGATGTGAATTCCAGCCATAGATTTTGTTGTTTGTTTTTATTTTTTATTAAAAAAAATTATGAAATAATATTTAAATTCCCGTTTTTATTTAAACAATTTTTGACTTTAAAAATAAAAATTATGAAATAATTAAAATTAATTAGTAAATAAATGCCAATTTTTATATAAAAATTAAAATATATTGTATAATATAATAAATTGATCCTTTTTTTATTTTAAATATAAATAATTAAAAAATAATGTTTAAATGATCATTTTTATTTAAAATTGCAAAATACATTTTAATATAAAAGAAATCATTTAATTTTTTTACTTAAAAAACAAAAACTATGCTATAATATATCCATAAATGCCGATTTTCATTTAAAAATTTATAATTAATATTTAAAAATAAATTGGTACCTATTTATATAATATGTGGTTTTTTATATTTATGAAATTATGCAATTTCAATAAAAAATAATAATTATCTAGTGATTTGTATTCTCTGTTTTTTGTTAATAATAAAATTTTTATTTACAAAATAATTGCATTTGTTAAAAAAAGTAAGGCGCTCCGACACTTTTACTTCCTATAAAAATGGCGTAAGTAAAGTCGGGCGCGGACGACTTTACGATACCCTGTACCCCCAGCTTGTAATAAAGTCCGATTTCTTCACAAAAAACCAAAAACAGAAGAATTTTTAAGCAAAAATTTTTTTTTTGACCGAATGTTCCTAACGGAGCTATATGATATAGTCAACCGATTTCAATAAAATTTGACACAGTGCTTAAATACCTTAAAAAAAGATCTGAACGCCGAATTTAGTTCAAATATCTTTACAAACAAACGAAACACATCGAAGTTTGTATAAAAGACGTGTTTTTGGACCAAATGGTCCTATGGGAGCTATATGGTCTAGTCAACCGATTTGGATTAAATTTGCTACAGTGATTGGGAACTATAAAATACTCACGAATGTCAAATTTGGTCAGAAAATCTTAACAAACAAACGAAACACAACCAATTTTGCTAAAAAATCGATTTATTGCAAGATCGGACGTATGGGAGCTATATGATATAGTCAACCGATTTTGTTCAAATTTGGCACATTGCTTAAGTGCTCTAAAGAATTTGCAAACGCCAAATCTGATACGATATCTTTATTAAAAAACGAAATATAGCGAATTTTTCTTTAAAAATGTTATTTTGGCCGATCGGTCCTATTTCGAATACCAAATTTGGTTACGATATCTTTATAAACAAAAGACTTATTCATCTAAAACGTTTTTTTTTTGTCGAGGTCGTTTCAAACACCCCCATGGGAGCTATATAATTTATCCCCGATATCAAAAAATAAAATAAACTTGTCTCCTATGGATTAATATGGGATCTAATGTGAAAGTTTCTAGCTCTTACCATCTCTGAGATCTAGGCGTTCACACGGACGGACGGACAGACGGACAGACGGACATGGGTATATCGACTTCTCTATTCACCCTGATCATATTTTAGGTAACTTTGGGGTGTCTCCGACGTCTCCTTCTATATGTTACATATATTTTCGGCTTGCACAAACTTAATATACCCTTGGTACCATACGGTACAGGGTATAAAAACTTTTTGTTAAAGTTTCAAAATGCCTTCGATTTGTCGTCCATTATTTGTAAACTAGGGGCTTCGCCAACTTGCCTTTGTAGATTCGGTCAATAAGCTTAGCACTTTTGGATCAAATCTTATTTTCGTTCGAAAATGAATCAACTTTTGTGTATTTACTTTAAAAAATACGTTTTAAGGTTAAAAAAAATAGCTACAGCGTTAATTTTTAGAATAAAGCTGCTTTTAAGTGTAATCAAAGAGTTATTTGGTGGCCAGTTCTAAAGATCTTCTATCAGCTGTTTAAGGATTTTCCTCTGAGTGAAAACTTTTGGCATAGCTTGTGTTTACAATCTTAAAGCTCTTAACTTCTCAGCTCATAATTTCATTATTGATTGTTGAAGTGTCCGAGAACTTTTGACGTGCAGTGTAGTTGTTAGTGAGAGTGAAGAGAGAGAGATATTGTATTTGTGTGTATGTGTATGTACAATTCTTGATTCGATATCGTTTGCGGCCATCGGATCTTAAGAATGTATCGAAGGCAGCGGTTTACAAATGCCTGTAAACTTCTCGTGATGGAGGTATAGACTTTCCAGGTTTCACAGGCATACAGCAGTACAGATTCGACATTGGATTCGAAGAGCCTTAACTTGGTGCGTAGGGAGATTTGACTTGCGTTCCATACTGAAGACAACACTCCAAAGGAGCTGCGGGTTTTCCTCCATCTGACGATACAAAACTTCCTAAATAGTGTCTGTCTTATTCTGAGCCAGTATACATTATTTTGGTTTTGTTGCATACGATCCTAAGACCAGCCATCTTTCCATTCACTTGCAGTGACTGACACAACTCGTTCATCCCGCTGTTGGTACTTGCCAGGAAACAGATATCATCAGCATAATCCAAGTGGCCTAGCCTCTCAAAAGGTCTCCATTGGATACCATGTCTTTCAGTTGTACCTACGGTGGCAGTCAGTACATCGTCTATCGCCAGTAAAAACAGTAATGGCGACTAAATATCCCCTTGACTTACTCCCTGTCGCACTTCGAAAGAGTCAGAGAGCTGTCCATTATGTAGAACGAAGCATCTTGCGGCATGTTAGGACTCCTTTATAACAGCAACAACCTACGGGGGAATCCCTCTCCTATCTAAGGATTTCCAGATCCATTCGCGTTTAGCACGATTGCCATCTTTACAACCTATTTTTACTGTACTATTAGATTCGCCAACAAAACTCATGCCAAACAGCTACCCGGGGAATATCAGGGTAGACGTATCATCAAGGGCGTAATTTGAAGCTTTTCTACATATACCCAAAATAACGCTAACGGCGCGATTTTATTCAGAATATCGAAAGTCCCAGCAAAGTATAAACATTTTTTGTTATATCTACCCTGTGCATAGTTGAGCTATCCCAGCCGTTGTTCCGGACAAAGCCGGGGGTCATAGTTACCCCCTTCAAAATTCACAATTCTATATTTTTTTTATTTATATTTTTTGATTCTCTGCAAGATGCAGCAGAAAAAATTATTATTAGAACACAAAAGATTTTGAAAAAAAACTAATTTTCAGCAACATCTATAAAGAATTGTTTTCTTTATCGTCCTTATCCGCATATTGTATATTTACCAGGATGAGTTGTTTGAAGTTGTCTGATAACTCCTTCATCCCGTCCTGGTCAAGTACAAAACAACAGTTTGGATAGTTGGACAACATATGCCGAACACCCTGAAACTTGGACATAGCCATCAAATCCACTTTATAATCCTTGGGTGTACGTTGTGCCTCTGCGTACATGTGGATTTGCATGGACATATTCTTGGAGAAATCGTCGCGTGTCAGAAACCAAAAAACATATATTTTAATGGCGCACTTCGTTGAGTCATTGCTGCAGCGCTCGTGATCCCGACAGTTTCCATGGTTCCTACACATCAAAATTTGACTATGCATGAAGAGAACAGGTAGATGATCCGACATAACTAACATTTCAAATGGCAACATCATGTTGCGTACTTGGGTAGGTCTGGGTTGTGTAGTCTTGTCCTTCTGTGACGACAAGCCTAAGACGTAGAGGCAAAAAACCTGATCCGGTGCATAAAAATCCAAGTATAACACATGGGTGAAGATGTCCAGCTGATACAGCTCCACCCAACGTCGACAATGATGAGTTACAAAATGGGACATTAAATTCCGCTCGCAGAGTCCTACACCACAGCCCTCCACGGGGCAATGAGCTACAGAAGGTAGCTTCAACGTGGGCATATCATACTTGCGAATTCCAATCTTGTGTGGATTAATGGCCAGCGAATCAGGCCTTGGCACTACGCCATCAATATAAAACCGCTTGTACTCTTCAATTGTGGGTGCCAACAGATTCGCTTTGTTTGATAAGTTCCGCTCAGCGCGTTCTTGAGCAAATTGCAGTGGCTCCTCAAGCAACAGATGTAGTCTGAGCTCATGGGTCATAGCCCAATCAATTAAGTCGCTGCAGCAGATGGGTCCAGTGTGACCAGCGGCATAAGTCTCCTCAATGTAACGCTCCAGCACGTGGGCAGCGAAGCGTGCTCTGAGCAAGTTGCGCTCCAAAATGTGTTTCCCAGTATTAGTAACGCCTTGGAGCAGCATGCGTACCTGGGCTGTAACCATATAATAGGTTTGTAGACCCGTACGAGGCAATGGTTCCGATCCTTCATTGTACTTAAGGGCATAGTTTTCAGTGCGTTTCAGCAAATGTTCATAGGCTGCTTTCGTGTTGTCAGCACGGTGTGGCAGTAAATTGTCCAGATATTCAGGATGCTTTATTAGCATGTGTGCGGGAAAGAATCCCTCGTGGACATATATCCAAAAGTGAGTCTCCTGTTGATATTCACGTGTTTCGTAAAAATACATCATGAACCGAATGACGCGCTCGTCAATTATGCAGTCTTCCGGCTTTGGCCCCTTGTCCTGGTCATGTATGGGCATATGAGCAATACGCCGCAGTATCTCAATGGACTGACTGTCCAGTTCAAAATAAACTCGAAAGTCGTCTTGTGGTGGAATTTTTTGTATTTCCGCTGTAAGGAAAATGTTACTAAAATTAAAAGGATATGCATAGTTTAGCAGTACGTACGTAGTGGTGTGTCCGGATCCAGCTCTATTAAATTGATGCCGTCAGTTTTTTTTAAGGTTTGCGTGGACGAACCTTCACTCGATACCGTAGACAACAATTTTCGTATTTTTCTATAGTTTTTAAAGCCCGCGAAATACTCCTGGAACACTTTGCCATCATTTTGGAGTAGCTCCTCCAATTCTTCTTCTTCCAAGGTCGACTCTACATCGACATTACTCGGCATGCATGTATGCGTGGGTAAAGCTTTCGGTTCGAATTGACTGTAGGTGCTGGATGTTGAAGTCGACGATATTTTAACCAATGAAGACTCCTGCGCCACAAGCAGTTGCTGCTGTTGCGACCCAGATCCTTGAATGAGCCCTCCAGTGACAATCTCTTCAAGTTCCTGTCCCATAGTTTTAGCTTTGTCTAATGAAATTAGGGCAGCGTTTAATAGTAATCAATAACTTTGCTAAATTTTAAATTTACCTTTTCCCGGTATCTTTATTGTAAGAACGTTTGAGTTCTCGTCAGGCATTGACGGCGACTTGAATTCAGTGTGACCTTTCACCGATTTTTGCTGGTCTTTTACCTCGACCTTTGACGACGACTCCATTTCAGTAGGAGCTGGAACGGCTTCTTGCCCTGTTTTTTCTTCGTCCCCAACTGCAGATGCGATCTCATTTAATAACAACCAATTACATAACATTTTTTACGTACCCATTTTTGTAATTGATTCCAGCGGATCACACATTTGATTTGGCGTCTCTTGAAATTTAGCTACGTGGAAGTAAAAAAAACAATTTTTTTTAATTGGAACCCGTGCTTAGCGTTCGAGGCAAATCTTCCTTGAATATGTTTTTAGTTTTTAACACACAACACGAAGTCTGACTGCAAGTGAAAAATAATTTTACTTAAATAATTTAATTGTTTTTTCAAAGCCTACTATACGTAGTTAATGCGCCATGACAGGTTGAAAATAAATATAAAAAAATTAAATTAAAAATTTAAAAAACCCCCGACACAAGAACTTAAGTAATTTTCATTTAAAAAGTAAAAAATAATAAAAGAAACTTAATGTTAAAGTACTGCTTGCGTTCGGGAGTTATGATGCCATAGACAGATAGACAGACAGACACGTCAAACTTATAACACCCCTCTTTTTGCGTCGGGGTTAAAAAAAATCAAATATGATTCATGTAAAAAATTAAAAATATAAAAACAATTAATATAAAATTAAAAAAATATATTAACAATTCCCATCGCTGGAGTTGAACCACTGACCACCCATCAACACTAACGCGGTTTAAGTGTCCAAATTAGTCTCAGGACAACAGCTGTGCAAATTAATGGAGCCAGCATGTTCTAAAAATAGAAGCAACTTCTTCTTCTTCTTCACTTCTTTTATTACCACCTGCCCGTTATGACAAATGGAGCCTAAGTGTTCTAAAATAGAACAAACATTTTACTTTTTGCTGCCGCCACACATACCAATAAGCGCTAAACTGAATTTGAGCGAGCTGCTCAGTCTATGTAAGCAACATTTCTTGTGTGCGTACGCAAAAGCGCACAAGAGAGCAAAAACCGCAATCAAACAAAAGAGAGAGAGAGAGAGAGATTTGATCGTGCTTGAGCCGACTGCGCTGCGGCAGAATTTGCTGCGAATAGCCTCGTGAGTTATGTAAATTTAGAGATTGCCCATCGCTGCGCTACTTCCAAGGATAAATGCGGCATTTACGATTCATGCGCGCTGTTTGTAATAGACCGCAGCTAGATCGAAATAATCAACATTCACGAGGCTAAAAATGTTGAGCTTAACCTAAAATCTGTTTGATTATGTTGAAATTTATCTTGCTTGACGAGCTAAATTTAGCTTCATAAAAAATAAATTAGATTTTCGAAAAAGTTCGGCTGCAATTTTGACCAAAAAGAAACCACTTTTTTCTTATATTTCTTATATTTGCAATATTGATCGATAACCTTTTAGCATTTTTGGGCTAAAACCATAAAATTTTGATTTAATAAGCGAAAACTTAGCAGCGCTTTAAACAAAATAATTGATAGTTTTGATTTTGAATGAAGAATATTACTTGCCTTTGTTACTCCTTTAAGAAATAAACTACTCAGATGATTCACTGTAGCACAGTGCGCCGTCCTTCACGTTGAAAAATGTTAACACCAAATTAGTGACGAACTAAAGAAGGTTGAGTACTAATTGCAATAGAATTTGTTAGCTGTGTACTGAAAAATTATAAACAAAATAATTGATAGTTTTGATTTTGAATGAATATTACTTGCCTTTAGTTACTCTTTAAGAAATAAACCACTCAGAGGATTCACTGTAGCACAGTGCGCCGTCCTTCACGTTGAAAAATGTTAACATCAAATTAGTGACGAACTAAAGAAGGTTGAGTACTAATTGCAATAGAATTTGTTAGCTGTGTACTGAAAAATTATAAACAAAATAATTGATAGTTTTGATTTTGAATGAATATTACTTGCCTTTAGTTACTCTTTAAGAAATAAACCACTCAGAGGATTCACTGTAGCACAGTGCGCCGTCCTTCACGTTGAAAAATGTTAACACCAAATTAGTGACGAACTAAAGAAGGTTGAGTACTAATTGCAATAGAATTTGTTAGCTGTGTACTGAAAAATTATAAACAAAATAATTGATAGTTTTGATTTTGAATGAATATTACTTGCCATTAGTTACTCTTTAAGAAATAAACCACTCAGAGGATTCACTGTAGCACAGTGCGCCGTCCTTCACGTTGAAAAATGTTAACACCAAATTAGTGACGAACTAAAGAAGGTTGAGTACTAATTGCAATAGAATTTGTTAGCTGTGTACTGAAAAATTATAAACAAAATAATTGATAGTTTTGATTTTGAATGAATATTACTTGCCTTTAGTTACTCTTTAAGAAATAAACCACTCAGATGATTCACTGTAGCACAGTGCGTTGTCCTTCACGTCGAAAAATGTTAACACCAAATTAGTGACGAACTAAAGAAGGTTGAGTACTAATTGCAATCGATTTTGTTAGCTGTGTACTGAAAAATTATAAACAAAATAATTGATAGCTTTGATTTTAAATGAAGAATATTACTTGCCTTTGTTACTCTTTAAGAAATAAACTACTCAGATGAATCACTGTAGCACAGTGCGTTGTCCTTCACGTCGAAAAATGTTAACACCAAATTAGTGACAAACTAAAGAAGGTTGAGTACTAATTGCAATCGAATTTGTTAGCTGTGTACTGAAAAATTATAAACAAAATAATTGATAGCTTTGATTTTAAATGAAGAATATTACTTGCCTTTGTTACTCTTTAAGAAATAAACTACTCAGATGAATCACTGTAGCACAGTGCGTTGTCCTTCACGTCGAAAAATGTTAACACCAAATTAGAGACAAACTAAAGAAGGTTGAGTACTAATTGCAATCGAATTTGTTAGCTGTGTACTGAAAAATTATAAACAAAATAATTGATAGCTTTGATTTTAAATGAAGAATATTACTTGCCTTTGTTACTCTTTAAGAAATAAACTACTCAGATGAATCACTGTAGCACAGTGCGTTGTCCTTCACGTCGAAAAATGTTAACACCAAATTAGTGACAAACTAAAGAAGGTTGAGTACTAATTGCAATCGAATTTGTTAGCTGTGTACTGAAAAATTATAAACAAAATAATTGATAGCTTTGATTTTAAATGAAGAATATTACTTGCCTTTGTTACTCTTTAAGAAATAAACTACTCAGATGAATCACTGTAGCACAGTGCGTTGTCCTTCACGTCGAAAAATGTTAACACCAAATTAGAGACAAACTAAAGAAGGTTGAGTACTAATTGCAATCGAATTTGTTAGCTGTGTACTGAAAAATTATAAACAAAATAATTGATAGCTTTGATTTTAAATGAAGAATATTACTTGCCTTTGTTACTCTTTAAGAAATAAACTACTCAGATGAATCACTGTAGCACAGTGCGTTGTCCTTCACGTCGAAAAATGTTAACACCAAATTAGTGACGAACTAAAGAAGGTTGAGTACTAATTGCAATCGATTTTGTTAGCTGTGTACTGAAAAATTATAAACAAAATAATTGATAGCTTTGATTTTAAATGAAGAATATTACTTGCCTTTGTTACTCTTTAAGAAATAAACTACTTAGATGAATCACTGTAGCACAGTGCGTTGTCCTTCACGTCGAAAAATGTTAACACCAAATTAGTGACAAACTAAAGAAGGTTGAGTACTAATTGCAATCGAATTTGTTAGCTGTGTACTGAAAAATTATAAACAAAATAATTGATAGTTTTAATTTTGAATGAATATTACTTGCCTTTAGTTACTCTTTAAGAAATTAACTATTTAAATGTTTTACTGTTGCACAGTGTGACGTCTTCTCGTTGAAAAATGTTGACGAGGTTGAGTACTACGTGCCTGGAATTGCAATAGAATTTGTTAGAATAATAATAATTGATAGTTTTGATTTCTAATAAATCTAATGAATATTACTTGCCTTAATAAGTCGAATGTTTTTTTTAAGAAATTAAATGTTCAAATCTTCACTGTAGCAGAGTGCGCCGCCGCGACACTGAAAAATATCAACTCTCAAGTTCTCAAACAAGAAACGTTTTAGCTTCTTTCTAAAAAATAATACAAAAGTTAGTTGACGAGACGATTGTTTTTTTTTTCTTATAAATTTAAGATTATATATATAATATATAAAAGATTAATAGGTACAGAAGTTGGCAGCATAGAAGTTGTGGCATGTGGTTCTTATGTAGAGAAAAATTGATTATTATTTCTTGCAAATCTTGAAAAAATCGGGTATTTAGTCACAATGGTTTGATTTTTATTTAATCTAAGTTCACTTGAAATTAGTTAAACCATTTTAGTCACTGGTTGGCTTTGTAATGAAAAAATATACGAAAGGAAGTTTGAAAAGAAGATGAAGTTTTTTTTTCTCATTGACACATGTGCGAACGAGAGTTGGCAACTCTGCGCTTTTCTAGCACTTTCTGGACGATTTGTGACGTCAACGCAATCGAAAATTTAATTTTTTTACGCGTTTTTGTGCGTTCGATTATATTTATATTTTATGTTACAGATAAATCGCTTCTCTGAGATCCTTTTGTTAATACGGATGGACGGACGAACACGTCTATATTCACTTTTGTAGCTTTGATACTGTAGCTCATCAATTTTTTCCGATATTATAATTGTTTAATTTTTCTTTAATTTGTTTTCACTTTTTTCTATTAAATCTGATTTCACTTTTTTCTATTTATTTAATCTGATTTCACTTGTTTTATTTGTTGAAAAATGTTTGGTGCTCACTCCAAGATGGTTGACTTGATAATGAAAAATTATACGAAAGGAAGTTTGAAAAGAAGAGAAAATTTTTTTTTTTCATTGACACGTGTGAACGACAGTTGGCAGCTCTGCAATTTTTTCTAGAAGTTTCTGGACGATTTGTGACGTCATCGCTAACGGCAATTGCATTTTTTTTCGCGTATTTTTACTCACGATTTTGCATGTGATATGTCTATATATGTATGTCTATATCGACTTTAATCCTGATGCTTTTTGGTTGTGTATGCATTATATGTGGTATGCCACAACACCTTTGCACGAAATAAACTCACTTTTGTAACTTTGATACTGTAGCTTATAATATTTTTTCTAAATCTTGAAAAAATCGGCTAGTCTCAATTGTTTAATTTGAATTGAATCTGATATCACTTGTTGCTATTAATTGGAAAATTTTTACTGTTCACTCAAAGAAGGTTGACTTGGTAATGAAAAATTATACGAAAGATAGTTGAAAAGGATGTTTTTTTTTTTCTTATTGACACATGAGTATGAATGCC
Organism: Chymomyza amoena; assembly: GCA_037043745.1. Classification (NCBI taxonomy): domain Eukaryota; kingdom Metazoa; phylum Arthropoda; class Insecta; order Diptera; family Drosophilidae; genus Chymomyza; species Chymomyza amoena. The sequence goes on from JBAMAX010000519.1 coordinate 49,440, forward strand.
AGTTGGCAGCTCTGCACTTTTTCTAGAACTTTCTGGACGCTTCGTGACGTCAAAGCAAACGAAAATTGCTTTTTTTTACGCGTTATACATATGACGCGTATATTTTACTATAGAAAATGAGCATCTCTGAAATCCTATTGTTAAAACGGATGGAAAAGACTAACGGACAGACAGAAATATGCCAGTATGAACGTTATTGCTAATGCTGATCGAAAATGTATGTATTTTATGAAGTCACTCCCGGCGCCATTGCACGAAATACATTCACTTTTTTACTTTTTGTATAGTCTTTAATAAATACTTTTCAAAACTTGAAAAATTGAATTTGTTACTCACAAATGTATAATATTTTTTTTATGTCGAATTGTTTGCAAAAATTTTGATTTTCTTTTAATTTATTACTTTAATGTTCACTGTACTTTACTTTTTACCGCTTAACTTGCAAATGAAAGAGTTTACCAAAGACCAAAGTTTTTCCTTTTTAATTGAATATTTTGTTGCTCACTGTCACACGATTGACTTTGAAATGAAAGATTTTAATATGATTTTCCTTTTTTATACTTGTGTGAGAATGACTATGACTGTGACTATGCACTTTTTCTAGAACAGGGTTAGTAGGGCTGACAGCTAAACAACTAAACAAGTTGGCAGCATAGCAGATAATGTGGATTTTATGTGAAGAGATAAATTATGCAAACAAAATCCAATAAAATACACATATTCTAGCTCAAGCAACTGTAACACTAATTTGAAAAGTCTGTAGGCTGAAAAATGCATTCTCACCAACAAACTGCATATCTTGACGTTGAATTAAATCTCAATATTTTGAAGTATTTAATTTAGATAACTTCATAAATTTTTTCAGCTGCCTGCGACACCTTTTTACCATTTAAAAAAAAAAAAAGATAAATATGACGAAAATGTTATAAATCTTCAGTTATTTTTGAACGTATATAAATAAGTTTACACATATCAATGCGACTTTAATAATGTCTTCTAATAGAACCTAAAATGTCACCTTTCAAAAAAAGCTATAGCTTGGCTACTTTTAATTTATATTACGAAAGATATTACATTTAAGAGCTATATAACGACAATTTGTAACCGAACTTTTTCGACTACCTAACATAGAAATTTGTCTTCCTTGACAACAAGCGGAATTGGGTCGTTTAACTTATAATATAATATATTAAATGTGATAAATTAAAACGATTAGTTAGTCCAAAAAACGAAATTTTGTAGCGTACAAAAACTGTACGCAACAACGAGCATTGATATTGACCACCAACGAGCCTGCAGCGCATCTTACAGTCGACCAGCCTCGGACTTCTTACACTTTTTAATTTCTCTCTTCCTTTTCGTCGACAGTCAGCGGGCAGCGCTGCCGCGCGCTCTGCTCTCAATAAGAACAACAACATCAACATCTGGAAGTGCTGTGAAAAAAATAGAAAAGTAAATTGCGTCAAATTCGTGTGGGCCGTGTTAAAAAAATGATTAATTAATTTTTTTGCGTGTTGTAACAAGTATAAATTGTTTAAATAAATAAATAACAAAGTGCGTCTTAAAGCTGAGAGTGCAAGTCGTTGGTGTAAATTGTGTGTGTCGGGAAGGCTTCGAAAATCAGTGGACCAACATTTTAAGAATTACTGAGGAAACAAAGAATACGATATGATATTCTTTTTTTTTTGTTTTATTACCATTGGTATTCATTAGGCTTGTCTTATATGCTTGTCAATATGAATTTCCCAAAATGAATACTAATATTTTCCACATGCACTTTTCATTTAACCCCCCTGGACGATGATAGACCTTCATCTTGATGTTTCCTTCTGTTAGGCTAAAAGCAAAGCCTCAGGAGTCAGTCAATAAATTCATAACGAATATTTTTTTAAATTACAAAATACTTATGTATACATGTACATATGTATTTTTTGCAAATGCAATATTGTTGATGTTGTTTTTGTTATTATATGATACTATTGTTGTTTTTGTTGTTGTACTTCCGGCACCTTAATAGAACCATAATTAGGTACATATTAAGCTCTCTTGGACGAAAAAGAGCTTTGATTTATTTCCTCTTTTTTTTGTTCTATTACCTTTAGTAGTATGCCTATCTTATATGCTCGTCAATATGAGTTCCCCAAAATGAATATTGATGCTTCCTTCAGTTAGGCTAAAAGCAAAGCCTCAGGAGTCAGTCAATAACTTCAAAACGAATAATTTTTAAAATATCAAAATATTTATGTATACATGTACATATGTATTTTTTGCAAGTGCAATATTGTTGTTTCTGTTATTATATGATACTGTTGTTGTTTTTGTCGTTGTTCTGGCACCTTAATAGAACCTAATACCCTTAATAGAACCATAATTAGGTTCATATTAAACTCTCTTGGACCAAAAAGAGCTTTGATTTATTTCCTCTTTTTTTTTGTCTTATTACCTTTGGTAGCATGTTCAATAAGCCTGTCTTATATGCTCGTCAACATGAATTTCCCAAAATGAATACTAATATTTTCCACATGCACTTTTCATTTAACCCCCCTGGACGCTGATGGACCTTCATCTTGATGCTTCCTTCTGTTAGGCTAAAAGCAAAGCCTCAGGAGTCAGTCAATAAATTCATAACAAATAATTATTAAAATTACAAAATAATTATGATATTGTAGTTTTTGTCGTTGTCCCGGCACCTTAATAGAGCCTAATACCCTTAATAGAACCAAAATTAGGTACATATTAAACTCTCTTGGACCAAGAGAGCTTTGATTGATATTCTTTTTGACGTGACAACGTCTTAAATTAGGTTTGTATGGGAGGCACCATTGAAAAAGTATAACGATAACCGTAACGATAAGTCTAGCGATAAATAATCGTAACGATAAGTGGCATTTTTATTTTTGGTTTGCGCTCTGCTCTTATCTATAAACGAACCAGCGACTTTTTGTGAATCGCAGCAACAAGCAACGCACAGCGTCAGCCGCACCGCTTAGCGCTCAGCACCAAACCGGCACTGCTCACAGCGGTGGCTATTTTTAGGTTTGAGTGAGCGCAACTGATTAACCCCAGCGGCGCATAGCCTCTGCGGTCTGCCGAAATACTGCATTACCTCCGCAGAAAACGTAATTGATTACAAGCGCTGCGTTTCTTTTGAGGGATTGTAAGCGGAGGCAAATAGAAAAGCAGTGATCTGCCGAAAATCTGCATTACAACTGCGGAAAAAGTAATGCACAAATAGAAACTCGCACTGCGCTACCTTAGCAACACAAAATTTTGTTATTTTGTTTGCATGCTAACAAGCATAGTTCGCCTTTCTTCTGTCAAACCATTCGTTTATACCTTTTTATTTATTATCTACTGCCGAGAAAATTTTATTTTATTAAGAGATACGAAAACGTAAAGTCTGACAACTCGTTTCATAATTTCATGAAATATACGTATAATCTTGATTGCGTATCAAACGTTTCTAAGTCAACTACGTTAAAAGAAACAACCATCGACTTGACTTTCGCAAGACACATTACAGCAGAAACACTTCCTTTCATTTCCTATTTCTCCTATCATCGTCCTATCCTCAACAAAATCACTCAAATTGGAATTATTATTGAGCAATTTAATAATATTCATATCAATAAATATTCTACCGAGAAAAAGACGTTGTCACGTAAAATCTTCGCCCGTAAAACCGACTTTAAAGGCAACAGTTTTTTTTTG
>JBAMAX010000520.1:0-45008 GCA_037043745.1 Chymomyza amoena
AAATGGCCTACGTAAAGTCGGGCACGGACGACTTTGGGATACCCTGTACCAATCGCTCATAAGGGAGATATTTTTGACACAGTGCTTTGGTACCTTTCAAAAGATCTGAATGCCGAAGTTAGTTTAAATATCTTTACAAACAAACAAAACACATCGAATTTTGTATAAAAAACGTGTTTTTGGACCGATTGGTCCTATGGGAGCTATATGATCTAGTCAAACGATTTGGATTAAATTTAGTACAGTGCTTAGGAACTATAAAATACTCACGAATGTCAAATTTGGTCCCAATATCTTAACAAACAAACGAAACACAACAAATTTCGTTAAAAAATCGATTTTTTGGAAGATCGGACCTATGGGAGCTATATGATATAGTCAACCGATTTTGTTCAAATTTGCCACATTGCTTAAGTGGTCTAAAAAATTTCCAAACGGCAAATCTGGCTACGATATCTTTATTAAAAAACGAAATATAGCGAATTTTTCTTTAAAAAAGTTATTGTGCCCGATCGGTCCTATGGGAGCTATATAATATAGTCAACCGATTTTATTCAAATTTGGTACAATGCTTGGGTACTCTAAAAAACTTCTGAATGCCAAATTTGATACGATATCTTTATAAACAAATTAATTATTCATCTAAAACTTTTTATTTTCGAAGTCGTTAAAAGCACCCCTATGGGAGCTATATAATTTAACCCCGATATCAAAAAATAAAATAAACTTGTCTCCTATGGAATAATATAGGATCTAATGTGAAAGTTTGGTTACTCTAGCTCTTACCATCTCTGAGATCTAGGCGTTCAAACGAACAGACGGACGGACATGGGTATATCGACTTCTCTATTCACCCTGATCATATTTTAGGCAATTTTGGGTTGTCTCCGACGTATCCTTCTATATGTTACATACATTTTCGGCTTTCACAAACTTAATATACCCTTTGTACCATTTGGTACAGGGTATAAAAATTGAATATATTAAAAAAAAAACTTTTCTCCTCAATTATATAATAGTTTGGGAGCTATAAAGATATGTATTACATATATTTTTTTCATTATCTACATATCTTGAGATTATTTTATCAAAATTTAACCAACCTATATTACAGGCAAGTACTGTTTTCTCAAAGGGGAAACGATTTAGTCTTTTATAGGCGGCTTTATAATCTCAAAATTTTGCTCGTAAATGCAGGGAATACATTTCAGATATAAAGTCCAAACGATGTTTGACGAACGTTTTGGCAATAATAAATATAAATCAGTAATAATAATAAATAAAGTAGTGTTCAAAAATTTGGAGAGATTGGCTAGATATTTATACCAGCTGCTACTTGAACTAGTTGTGAATTATAAGCAACTTTAGGTAAAATGGTTTTATTTCATCAATACAACTTTTTTACACCTAACTAAAAAAAATCACATATATGGCGAACTGCCAAAAATGATGTTTTACAAAGTAAGAATATACAAGATATCGGTTTGATCTTGATGCTGAAGAGAGAAAAATTACAAGAGATTCATTATCAATTGATTTTTTCGAAAGTTTCTAAGTGCGGCAAAAGTGCAATTTGACCTTGAAAAGAATTTTGGTAAGAAAGACAGATAAAGTTAAATACAAAGAAGAATACTTAATTTCATAAAAGTTAATGAACTAAGACTTTCATAAATTACGAGTTTAAGGATGAGAAATAACTTTGGAAAGCCTTGAGTTTATCCGGCTACAAAACAAATTTGGTAATGGGGGATAAGCTATCGAATCGAGTTATTCTAATTTATCCGAAGTTGTATTATGTATGAAATTTGTTTAAGAAATAGGATGTTTTTACGGAGGGACAGACAGAAATAGTTTTATCGCTACCTGAGATTAAAATAAGCTTTTCGGTAGCATATGCCTGTTATATATAGTACATTGTCAAATCTATTATACCCTTGAGGCAATAAGTAGAGAAAAACTGGAAATTCTCTTTTTAAAAGCGATTTCCAAGTTTGGACTTAGCTAACTTTTTAGCCTACCCTTAACAGGAACAGGAGTCAAAAGACTAGTTTATAATAGCTCCTAAATTAATTTTTTTCAGGAAATTCATCATTACTTATTGAACAATTTATATAGCGTAAAATCATTCTAGTTCAGAATCATAATATAAGTAAAATATAAAGGCTTTGTTTATTGATTTTAGATAAGAATTCTGCATAAATCAAGCTCACTCCCAAGGGATATCTGGAAAAACAAGTCTCTTGTCGGTATAACAAATGTATAAAAACATTTAAAAAAATTCAAATAATTAGGATGACTCAAAAATCTCATTTTGATAGGACACAAGATTTTCCATATAATTTTTTATATTTTTTTCTATCATCGCGGTAATAGTGATTTTGTAGTCACTTTCGATGTGCACTTACAGGACTTATTTTTTGAGAAAAATTTAAAAAAATAGTCTCAAGAGAACTTCGGGTCTGAACTGAAAGAATACCCTCGTCAACATACACCTAACAAAAAGGCGGAACTTTTTTTGAACAATTTTTTAAACTTTCTTTGGAGCTCGAAATATCAATTTAGGATATTATCATTGGTCTTCTGTATTAGTAATGTAGATCTCTGGAACGTAATTAACCAGAAATCTGCGCCAGTAGAAGTATGAGAGCGTAAGTAGCGATGGATTGGGCATACCCTTCGGAGGTCCAACGAGAACCTCGCTCGACAGGCATTTCGTTGGAATCCTCAGGGGAGAGGTGCGCCAGCAAAAACATGGAGAAGATCTATTGAACATGAACTACAAGCTCCAGCTTCTCAGGGAATTATATCTGCCGTGCATAGAGTTCGCTACAAGAGGATGTTCGAGGCCATATGGGAGTCGAGGATAACAGAAGAAAGAAGATCATTGGTCTTATTCTTTCAATAGCCATATATCATCAGAAAACTTTTCTAATTGTGAACTTTTTCTATGCCAGCTAAAAACTTCTTTCCATAGTTGAATTATTTGGTCTTGTACTAGTCAATCCTTTATTATTTTCTTTTTTTTAAACTAATCTTAACAAAAAAAATGGCGGACGTAAAGTCGGGCGCGGACGACTTTAGGATACCCTGTACCACTAGCTTGTAATAAAGTCCGATTTCTTCACAAAAAACCAAAAACAGAAGAATTTTTAAGCAAAAATTTTTTTCTTGACCGATCGTTCCTATGGGAGCTATATGATATAGTCAACCGATTTCAATAAAATTTGACACAGTGCTTAAATACCTTAAAAAAGATATGAATGCCAAATTTATTTCAAATATCTTTACAAACAAACAAAACACATCGAATTTTGTATAAAAAACGTGTTTTTGGACCGATTGGTCCTATGGGAGCTATATGATCTAGTCAAACGATTTGGATTAAATTTGGTACAGTGCTTAGGAACTATAAAATACTCACGAATGTCAAATTTGATCCCAATATCTTAACAAACAAACGAAACACAACAAATTTTGTTAAAAAATCGATTTTTTGGAAGATCGGACCTATGGGAGCTATATGATATAGTCAACCGATTTTGTTCAAATTTGGCACATTGCTTAAGTGGTCTAAAAAATTTCCAAACGCCAAATCTGGTTAGGATATCTTTATTAAAAAACGAAATGTAGCGAATTTTTCTTTAAAAAAGTTATTTTGGCCGATCGGTCCTATGGGAGCTATATGATATAGTCAACCGATTTTGTTCAAATTTGGCACAGTGATTGGGAACTATAAAAAACTTTCGAATGCCAAAGTTCGTTGCGATATCTTCATAAACAAACGAATTATTCATCTGAAACGATTTTTTTTTGTCGAGGTCGTCTCAAACACTCCCATGGGAGCTATATAATTTATCCCCGATATCAAAAAAATAAAATAAACTTGCCTCCTATGGAATAATATGGGATCTAATGTGAAAGTTTGGTAACTCTAGCTCTTACCATCTCTGAGATCTAGGCGTTCACACGGACGGACGGACGGACAGACGGACAGACGGACGGACAGACGACAGACGGACAGACGGACAGACGGACATGGGTATATCGACTTCTCTATTCACCCTGATCATATTTTAGGTAACTTTGGGGTGTCTCAGACGTCTCCTTCTATATGTTACATACATTTTCGGCTTGCACAAACTTAATATACCCTTAGTACCATACGGTACAGGGTATAATTAGCACGAAAAATTTTATGCCGCAGTTTGAAATTATTTATTAGAGACTTCTGAAAATCAGCGAAAATAAAGCGTTTCATTGTAGCCTAAGCTGAGCTTTATTCAAGTTTTACTCAAAGTTCCATTAAAATGTTGTTTTTTTTTAATAATAATAAACAATATTCTCTATTATCAATCGCCTGCGTCTGTACTTGGCTGTAAGTCCAAAAACAACCCAAGTCTGAGTAATTCCCCGAAAGCAATTAGACGCCTCCAAGCTCAGTTATTGCGCTTAGTCCGAGTACACAAATATTTATTGCTCTTTAAATTGTTGTTGTTTTTATGAATTGTTGTTTTTATTGTAGATCTAAAACATCTTCGCTGTTTCAATTCCAAGCTTCGTTTCATTCTCTCGATGTTTTCTTTGAGTTTGGCAATTATTGTTGGGTTGTTATCGTTGTCTCAGCTGTCAGCTGACGACGTCTCTGTCAGCTTCGTTGTGCATGTTGTTGTTGTTGTTGTTGTTGTCGTTGTTATTGTTTTTTTTTCTGTTTCTGTTTATGTTGTTGTTGTTTGTTGTCTCTGCTTTAGTTTGATTTGGAACATTTCGTATTCTCAACAAGTTCACTTAAAGTTTTGCTCAGCGCCGCCAACGAACAGTTTCAGTTTTACTTTTAATGCGAACACAACAAGTTAGTTGAACGAGATGAATAAATTTTTAATAATCTGATAATATTTTTTTTATTAATTTTTTTTGTGTGTTATAATTTGTTAAAATATTCGATTTTTGTTTGTTGCGTTTAAACATTTTTTCTTTTTTTCATAAAGTGTTTAAAAAGTTATTTTTTTTTTATCAGTTATGTTTACATGGTTTCTTGAATTCTTTCTTTAGCAAGACTAGAACATGAAGCTCTTCAGCCTGCTCTCCCTGCTAGTGGGCGCTCTGGCCCTTGGTCAAACCCAATCCATTGGTGCCACTCATATGCTTTGTTACTATGACGGCGGCAGTTTTGTACGAGAAGGTGAGCCAGTTACAAATAGTAGATTCTATGGTATTGATAATAGCGAGGCCTACGTTCTAGAAACTCATAAAAAAAAAACCAAACGAGTGTTGCGGGGAATAAACTTTTCAAGAATTTTTCTTTATATTCGGTTCTTTTTTTAATGTACAGTTTGAAAGGTTATCAACACCGGGCAAGTTGACGTGTACATGATATGTTTGCTAATTGAATTGAAATGTTTTATAATCTGGGGTGTGCCGCAGATCGCTGGACAATTTCGACTTAATTACTATTTGAATTCTGATGAAAGAAACGATAGGTGGGGGTAGGCGAAGGCTATTTGATCGATTTTGACTAAATTTGAGACTTCCTTTATATGAAAATGCAATACGTGACCAGCTGCATGTTTATACGATGATTGTGAATATTCGTTCCATATTGATGCATATGATTTAAAAGAAATTTCTGTTGAACTTAAAAATTGAATAATCGTAACCTTACAAGATATTCAAATAAAAACGTTTGAGCATATTCGAAAATATTTAAGATATTAAAATAATTTAAATTTCCATCAAAAGCGATGAATATTCCAAATAATATAATAATATTTATATCAATATACGGCAAAAAATAAATCTATGGTACTACACCTAAAAACACCATTATACAATAAATATTTAAGAATTTTAAAAAACGAATAATCCAAATAATATAATATTCTTATCAATATATGCGGATAAAATTAATTAGCGATACTACACTTAATCGTTGTTTAGGGTTAGGAAAAGGCCTATATGCTCTATACTACACTAAAAAAGACTTCTATAAACATTCGAAATTCGGCAAGAAATACATAAAATGAATATTCCAAATGTGATAATATTTATATCAATATATGCGGATAAAATAAATTACTGTTATTACACTTAAAAAGACTACTTTGAATATTCGAAATTTACCAAAAAATGATATTCGGACTAAAGAAATGTTTTCCGTAACACATAAAAAATATATATATTTATTCCCAGACTACTGTTTAGCTTAAATAGGATGAAATGGATAAAATAAATTTCTGGTACTGCACTTAAAAAGACGATTAGAAATATTCGAAAAAAATGACATACAAATGAAATTTCTGGCAGAACACTTAATGTTTAATTAATTAATTGGAATTTATATTCATTTTGAAGATATTCGCATAAATAAAATTACGTTCACAGCTCTTAAGAAACAAATTTATTAAAAATTTAGTAAAGTATTCGAATAATAGAAATTTCTGCTACTAAGCAAGAATCGACGATTATGAATCTTCAAAACTTAGCAAAATATTCAATGAAAACAAATTTCTGCGAATATCGAAAAATGAAATATAAGCGAATAAAATAAATTTCTAATAAACTTAAAAAAAACTATTAGAATATTTAAAACTTTTTAAGATATTCGCATAAATGAAATGTTTGTCACAACACTTATGATAAAAAATAACGATTGCGGATATTAAAAGTTTTGCAAAATATTTGGATAATAGAAATTTCTGGTACTATACTTAAAAAGACGATTATAAATATTCGATTATTAGCAAGAGTGGACATGCTGACGGACATTCCAAATATAATAAATAAATAATTATGAATACTCCTGACTTTGCAGAATATTAAGACAAAATATCTTTTTGGTAAAACACAAAAATTTAATTGTGAGATTTAGAAACTTTGCAAGATTAGCTGACGGAAATAAAACGATTATAAAAAGTTACTTTTACTATATAATTATATAAATAAAAAAATAAAAGTTCGATTAAGCATAAACAAAAAATTGGCCGATATTCGGAAATTTCGAGCATAAAACTTTATACAAATGTTCGAAACTAATCAAGAGAGAAAATATTGATCGATATATATCTATATTATACATATAGATCAATATTCGGGCAAAAGAAATTTGTGACACACACAAAATAAAACGATTGTAAATATTTGCAACTTAACAATATATGCAGCTAAAAGAAATTTCGAGCTCAACACCTAATATGAAAACTCGAAATTAATCTCAAGAGAACATTCGAACTGATATTCGGACGAAGGAAATTTCTGTCACAAACTCAATAAAACGATTATAAATATTCCAAATTTAACAAGATATGTAAAGCCGACGTATATTCGGATGAAAGAAATTTCTGTCACCATACTGAATAGAGGAATTGTAAATATTCGAAACTTAAAACGAAATTTCTGATACAACAGCTAAAAAACGCTTAGGTATATTCGTTACTGTACCAGATATTCGCATAGTAGAAAGTCTGTTAAGCCAATATAAAGTTTTTGAATATGCAAAGCTTTTTAGGAATTTCAGTGCCCCTTGTGCCATGTGAGATAAGCTCAAGTTTGTTTTTTTTTTAGTAGGCGGGTTCATAAGATCAGGCTTACTTTTAAACAAATTGCAATTGCAATTAACTAATTAAACCGAGTGCAAAGTCGTAGTGTGTTCCCCGGAAGGGTTGACGACAGCAGGTACTGGGCGGGCTGGGCACAGCTGGGCGTGGGGGCGCAGTCAATTAAGAGTCGAGACATTTCTCAGAAAAAAAAAACAACAGAAAAAACACATAAGGCCCGGCATTGATAATTTTGGTTAATTGAAATTGGCATTATATGCCACGACAGCTTTGTGCTTGTACAAGCTGGAAACGGGTTAAGGGGTTAGGGGGGCCAGGCCAGAGAGTGCTCTGCGTCCAAGCGTTTACCAGACCGACCGGCCGATGTGTCAACAAGTTGTCGCCACCTTGAGACTGGCTTTAGTGTGTTTTGGCCTGGGTTTGTTAATTGATTATGTAAACAGTTTTGAGTTTCGTTGGTTTTTGGGTTGGTCGAAGGCAAAAACAAGTTGTTTATAAGAAAAAAAAAATAAACTCAAAGCATTTAATTGTTTGCTTTCTCTTAGGTCTATCTAAGCTGACTATAAACGATCTGGAACCGGCCTTGCAGTTTTGCACACATTTAATTTATGGTTATGCAGGCATTAATTCCCAAAACAAGTTGGCCAGCAACAATGAGAAACTGGACTTGGATATTGGCAGCGGTTTGTATCGCACTGTGACTGGTCTCAAGAAGAAGTATCCCGCATTGAAGGTGCTGCTCAGCGTGGGTGGCGACAAGGATCCCATTGATCCGGATAACAACAAGTATTTGACGCTCTTGGAGAGCAGCAATGCCCGCATACCCTTCATCAATAGCGCACACTCGCTGGTGAAGACCTATGGCTTTGATGGTTTGGATCTGGCTTGGCAGTTCCCCAAGAATAAGGCTAAGAAGGTGCATGGCACCGTTGGCAAATTCTGGAAGGGTTTCAAGAAAATCTTCTCCGGTGATTTTGTTGTTGATGAGAAGTCTGAGGAGCATAAGGAAGCATTTACTGCCTTGGTGCGTGAGCTGAAGAATGCCTTCCGTCCCGATGGCTATCTGCTGGGTTTGAGTGTGCTGCCCAATGTCAACTCATCGCGTAAGTTTTGAAACTTTTTTTTTTTTGTATAATTATTTGTATATAAAATTGAGTTTAGTATATTTAGTCATAAAGTTGGGGGGAGCTTTAAATTTAATTGCCTTTAAGTGAGATACGACTTAAGTAGACTTTCAAGATATGTTTATACTATCTCGAAGATGATGACGAGTCCAAGGGCAAATAATACGTTTGGGGAATGTGACTAACAAAAAAAAGCATCTCGATTATAAGTGGTTTTTGAGCGTATATGTCTGTACCCCTATATGCTGGGACAGGGCCGGAAAGAGAAAATACGGTTCCGAAACGAAAATGTACTGGGCCCTCCATTACATTTTTAGATGATGACGATTGCTACCGAGTCCAAGGGCTAAGGAAATCGTTTGGGATGTGACGCTGCCTACAAAGCATGTCGATTATATAATGAAAACCCTTTCTTGAGGTTATATGTCCGAACCCCAATACGCTGATGCAGGGCCGTAAAGAGATCATCCGGGCACGTGAAGAAAATGTGCTGGCCTCTTTTGAGTCACAACAGTAAGACAGTTATTATACCGGGTATCTAAGAAAACTTTGGGCTCGGGAAGAATCTACAATTTTCCACCCCAATCTCATCAGACTTGCGCTGGGGTTTTTCTTACTTAGATGCGGTTTATGAGAGCACCTTCTTTATTTGGGTTGCCAATCCTTGAAGTTTACTCAAAGAATAACTCCCAAGAAATCAATCCAAATTGAAGATCTCGTTGTTCAAGTCATGGCCCGTGGAAAATCCACCCTTTCCCACCCCTCACTTATCATACCTGCGCTGGGGTTTTTGTTACCTTAGATGCGATTCTAGCGAACCACCCCTTTATTTGGGTTGCCAATCCTTGCAGTTTTCTTAAGGAATAACTCACAAAAAGCAATTTAAATTCAAGATCTCATCGTTCCAGTCATTTTTGACAGAATCCAAAAGTCTTCTTTATACCAAGCAATAACTTCTAATCTGTACTCTTATCCCTTGCAGTGTTCTTCGATGTGCCCGCCTTGATCAACAATCTGGACTATGTTAACCTGCACGCCTATGACTTCCAGACACCAGAGCGTAATCCCGAGCTTGGTGACTTCCCCGCACCCATCTATGAACTGAATGATCGCAATCCCGAGCTTAATGTTAACTACCAGGTGCAGCACTGGCTGAACAATCATGCGCCTGCCTCCAAGCTGAACGTGGGCATAGCTACCTGGGGTCGTGCCTGGAAAATGACCAAGGGTTCGGGTCTTACTGGTCTACCACCTGTAGCCGAGACCGATAATGCTGCTCCAGCTGGCTTGCAAACACAAATACCCGGCTTCCTTAGCTGGCCCGAGGTATGCGCCAAGCTGCCCAATCCCGCAAATCAGCATCTGAAGGGCGCCGATGGACCACTGCGCAAGGTGGGCGATCCTACCAAGCGTTTCGGCAGCTATGCTTATCGCTCGGCTGATGATGATGGTGATAATGGCGTTTGGGTGGCCTTCGAGGAGCCCGATAGTGCTGCCACCAAGGCCACCTTTGTTAAGGCCAAGGGTCTGGGTGGTGTGGCTTTGGTTGATCTGAGTTTCGATGATTTCCGTGGCAGTTGCTCGGGCAATGAGAAGTATCCCATATTGCGCGCCATCAAGTACAAGTTGTAGGTTTGTGGTTATCTCGCCAAGCTGCAGCTTCCATTATGACTAAAAACTAACTTTAAAACATATGAATCGTGAATTGTTTTTAATATTTTTTTTAAACTATATATTTGTCTATGAATAAACTTTATGAGTAAACTTTAACTTGGCTAAGGATGTCAGCGAGTGTGTGTGTGTGCGTGCGTGTGTGTGGGATACTTATCGGATGGGTATGGCACATGGCAGCACTGTGACTTCATTTTGCGCTTCTTCCGGTGTCTGTGTCAGCTTGTGGTCGCTGGCTGATTGTTTTATGTGCGGTGTTTGTGCAACGCCGGATGTTGCATCAACAGTGAGAGAGGCAACAACAGCAACAATAACAACCAACAAGAATGGGAATGGGTATGGAGTGTGGTAACAACAATGGGCGCCAGCACTCATTCATCTTTGTGCGGGTTGGCTCTGCTTGGAGCGCATTGAACGGACACGCTGCTGACCACTTGAACCATTGCTGCTGACATGGGCACCCCACAGCAGCAGAAACAGCAGGAGCAATACGAATGCTGCTACCATTTGCTACCACACTCCCAGCTCCCAGCTCCAGCTGCAGCTCTTCTCTTTTGTTGCTACCGACTGTTGCTTTCTTTGGCGCTGGCTCACTTTATCATTTGCAAAATTGCAAAATGCAACCACAAAACCATAACCAAGCGCATACAAAGTATATTTTAGATGCCCCAACCTGCTCCACACACACACACACACACAGAGAGAGTAGAGAGAGACCCCAGCCATCAAAACACTTATACACACGCATGCCACAGTGTATGCCAAGTCACCAGGACGACTGCCTGCCTGGTCTTCATATATCTGTTTTTACGTATACGCACTGTTGGCCGGAACTGCAAGTGCTACACTGAGCGCCTAGAACGATATCGAAAGAAAAGTACCAGAGTTGCTGTTGATGCTCAAGATCTTTAATATAGGGTATAACTGTCTGGGGGTAAAATAAGCAAAATCCCGAATTCCTCTTTTTTTTTCTCAAAGCATTATGTTTATGATTTTCTCTGCGTGTAAAGCGTTCAACAACATCATCTATCTATATCCATCTATCTATATCTATATCTTTATGTGTGTGGGGGGGTGGTGTAGTTTCTGCTACTGGAAACTTTGAGGCACTGCGGTCACAACAACAACAACAATAACAACAAAATGACTGGGCTGGTTGTTGATTTAGTTCTGGGCTAGAAAAAGCATAGAATTTTGGGCAATGGGTTTTTGGTTACGTCCTGGCTGGGTTGTCAAGCAGTGTTTGTTGTTCTTGTTAGCAGCCACAACAACAACAACAGTAACAGTATAAATCTCTTGTTGTAGAAACAAAATTTCATTGCAAGTTGCAGTTTGCAGCTTTGCCCCAATATCTGTGTCTCTCCCCCCATTTGTGTGTGTTGCATTTGATGACGTTGTTGTTGCTGTTGTTTCTGTTGTTGCACCCACTGCCATTGCATGTTGACCAAAATGACGTTGACAATGGTTGTTGTCTCATTGTAGGGGGTCTTCCTGGTTACTGCTCCGGCTTCTGCTTATGAGCCCGATTCAGTTGCTCGTTCATTTTGCACATGCAATTAGTCAGCCACAAAATAACAAGTTGCCATCCAAAGTGTAATGCCAAGTGAGACCAAGTCCCTTAACCATTTCCTATTGTAATTTGTTGTTGGTCAAATTAATGTGACTTACTGGTATATGGTCTTACCTTTTGTGCCCATAGTTTATCAATTTAAGTTTACAGCATTTTGAATTCTTGTTTTGTTATCGTTATCGTTGCTGCCTCACGTTCCAAACATTGACGCAGATGAGCTGTTAACAATTATCGCCGCAATTGCCATTCAAGTTGAGAAGTTTCTATTGATGTAGCAGCTTCAAATACGCCACTGTTGCTGCGCATCTCAAAACTCAAAGCACGCACCGCAAGCCGTTGTCTGTCCATATGGTCTACGTCCAGTTGAATCCTGCCAGCGTTCCCAATGAGTTCATAACAATTACGAGAATGCCAGCAGCAGGAGACAACAATTTGCAATTGCTGCTCCGTTTCAAACGACACTCCATCTAGATATATATGTACATACATATGTACAACCGACTCTGCCTCTTGTTTTGGTTAGCCAAGTCAAGACCAAGTCCACCAAAGCTGTCTAAGCAATCCTGCTGAATCAGCAGCAGCAGCAACAACAAAAGCAAAAGGAGTAGATGAGATCTTAAATGCGGTCAAACCGACTATGGCATAATCTTTGTTAAGAGTAGTCGCTGTTATCAGCTGAGTGTAAATAATGAAGATGATCACGATAAATAGTGTGACCAGCTGCGGAAAAAATTACCTACTTAAAAGTATGTGTTGAGAGCTTCCTAAAACAATTAAATTTAACACGTAACTAACTCTTCGCGGCTTCGATAGCATAGCGACAGTGCACTAGACTGTCATCCCGGAGGATTCAAATCCCACGTTAAGCATGGTGATGCATTTTCAATTTTCCTAATATTTCCTGTGTATCCTATTTCCTTAACCCCATTGTCGGTATCACAAAGGGCCTATTCTTGGCCTCAGTGCTGCCTTAACATACCTACCTAGTATTTCTTCTCTGGATGCTTCTCGAGAGCTATTAATTTCTATATATTATATTATTTCTCTCTCATAACAGTCTTACGCATTTTAAATAGTTAGTTTCCCAGATTAGGTTCCTAGTTCTATGAAGCCTTAAAAAAAGTTAAAAATTTCAATTAATCCAACTAAATCTTTAACGTTTCATTCAAATTTGGTCAAAAAAATCGATCAAAAAATATATCGTAGAATATTTATACGAAAGGATTTTTCGTTGCCATCGATATTTATAGAAATTAAACGTCTTGAACTTTCTAAAAACTTTAAGCGTTTTTTTTCGGAACCATATTTTCGATCAGACTTTCAAGCATGTCTTGATCTATTATTTCGATTCCCTTCATTTAAAGCATGTCTGTACAAACCCATTTGGATTTAGTATAAGCCATAGAGAATTTTATTAATTTCAATAAACAAAAACTATTTTTCTTCATTTTACTACAAGAGGCTGGAGAACTAAAGTTCGGGGACGATGAGACAAAACAAGAGCCGCCATTTTGAATTTCGTCGAGATCAAATGTCCAATTATTGTAAAATAATTAAAATAGCAATTAACAATTATAAAGGAAAATTGTATGTCTTTTGTATCATGCCTTAAATAAATCCCAAATTTTGCTTTCTTTTCGGTCAAATTTGAAAGAATCTCTCCTTAAACTGTAAGGTAAGTGAAACTCACCATTCACCACACACGTATGGTGGAGATCAATATAACTATTTTCTGTTTAGTCGACAGTGGAACTTTGCACTGTTCACACGCATGATTTGTATTTGTTTTTATTTTTATACTTCCCTCACATTTCTAGCGCCACCTGCCTCATCCAACCAATTAAAAATTCAAATTAGAAATATTTGGAGCACTTGACGCCAAAATTATATGCTCCAGGTCTTTGATAAGCAGAGAAGAAAAATCAAGATTCGTAAACAAACCGAATGTAATCCCGTCTCTTCAGATCCTGTCTTTTGCTGATGGAATAATAAAATCTAATTTTATATAAAATTTTTATTTTAAATTTTTATAATCATATTTTAAGATGGTTAAAAATCAATAAAAAGAAAATGTTGGTCATAATAGTTTTCCAAAACATGTTTGAATATCTTAAAATAAGATTTTCTGCATTAATTTTTAAAATAGGGCCAAATATTCTAAGATAACAAACAACCAATTTTGTAATCTTATTTTATTTTATTTAATCTTATATATAAAAAAAGTGTATGTCTGTTTGTATGAGGTTGGACGCCAAACCCTTTGTCCGATTTAAATGGGATTTTTTTAAAATGTTCAGAAGCCTCCTAGGACGAGAATAGGCTATGTAAAAATATTACAAAATTCGCGGCTTTCGCTGACGGCGCGTTACGCAATATTTTTCAATCTGTGGTTTGTCTTGAGTGAACGTGAAAAAATAAAAAAAGACATCCTTTCGCGATTATAGGTTAATATTATTAGTGCACTAAAACAGTAATATTAGATACTGCTTACAATGCCGAGAAGAAAACTACCAAATCTCCATCAAACATGGTTAAAATGTAAAGATGGCGAGTGGTTAAAAATTTTATGATGAAATTAATCCACTCATCGATCAATCGTACGATGTTTTCCAATCGGAAAGATTCCAGATCTAGACGAGCGAGCGAAGCGAGCGTTCCGGAGCGCAGCGGAGGCCGGCTAGTAGGAACATAAAATTTGTAAATCCTACTTTACATTAAATTTTTATTTTAAAATTTTATAATAATTTTTCAAGATGGTTAAAAATCAATAAAAAAAAAGAGATCGTTTTCCAAAGCACATCCGAATTTCTTAAATTTTTCCTTTACTAATTCTTTAAAGAGGGCCCAAAATTCTTAAAATAAAAAACAACCAATTTTGAAATCTTATTTTTTTAAATTAAAAACAAAAACGATTTTATGTTATTTCACTATTTTTTACTTTTGCTGATAAAAAATTTAAAAACTTAAACTTAGCTTTTCAGCATTCTTAATAACAAATATGTATAAGTTTTAAGAATATTAATAAATAATAATAATAATTTTAAAATAATACCAGAAAAAAATTACAATTTTAAAAGTCACATACAGATTTCCTCTGATTTTTTATTTTTTTGCTGCTCTTTTTAAACACACAGAATATGTTTGCACAAACCTAATAGACCCCACAATCAAAAGTGCAGGGTATAAAAAAAGGGAGTAGCAAAAAACCAAAAGACCCAAAACAATTTACACGCCACATGTGTCTAGCTGGTCATATGTATGTCTGTCTGTCTGTCTGTCTCCCAGTCTGTCTGTTAGCTTTTTGGCAAAATAAAACAAAAAACGTTGGAAAAAGAAAAAAAAAAAAAAAGACGTAGCCAAAATGGCGAATGAAATTGAGGGAAATTGTTGAAATGGCGACAATTTTATGGCCACAACACGTGCAAAATTTGCAGCCAGGCATTGTCCTAGGCCCAAATTGACCGACAGACAAGCAATTCGATTTGGGTCTTTAGCCTTGACACAAATTGTTTGAATGTGCAAATAAAATTACCCCAAAAACGAAAAGGTAAAATTTAAAAATGCATTTTTTTCTCCCTTTTTTAAATGGCCTGTAAAGGGTCTTTATTATGCATATGGTATATGATTGTGGAAATCGTTGCTACGTTGCTTGAATCTCGAGTTGGAATTATTGTAACATCTTTTAAGAGCTTCTATAAATACAATTTAAATGTCTTAGTTTAATGTGTGTAAGCGAATTTATTATTAAATTAAATATTAAGCAACTATGGGATATGGAAACTTAATTATACAGCTTTACTTCGGAAAAGGCATAAATTTTGTTCATTTTCCTTTTTGGCTGCAGCTAATTTTACAAAGAGAATTTTTTTAATGTGAAACATGAGCCCCGTTCATTTTTTTTTTAGTACTGATGCTATTTTTTGTTGGTTCGAAAGAACAAAAGCAATTATTAAAAATAATTCTTGATAAATATATGATTATATATCAAAGAACTTTGAAAAATAAATGCAGTTTTAATTATGTGTTCTTTTGAACTTATTTTGCAAATCGTTTTAATTCGTCCTGCAATAAATTTGTCGGATGCAAGACACATAATAAATTCGATTTGGTGAAATTATGAGCGACAATCTTCAAATTGTGTCCGAATAAAATATAAAATATTCTGTTTAATTTTCCGAAACACTGTCGATTGTTTTTTTGCACTATATTTTATTGCTTATGACGCCTAAATGAGTCGCATCTTAATCTATTTTCGCAACTTTTTTCCGAACTTCGAAGTTAGAAAACTTTTATGGTTTACTATTGTTAGAGCACGGGGCAATATATCGACAAGTATTGAAAAATTAAAAGTTATATCACAAATTTTTCTAAAATTTGAGTTCCACAGCCCTTATAGCCTTCGAAATATTTATAACACTAGTTTAAACGAAAAATGAACCACAGTGAAAAAGATCTTCGAAATCAGATGGGAACTCTAAATGTTATGAAACATTTCTTATGCGATTTTAAAGATTTTAGACTCGAAATGCTCGTAAAAAATTTGTCTCTTATACTTCAAAGCTTAACATATTTTTACAAACAAATTTAAGGTTTATAAATAGCAAATTTGTAATTTTGAAAAATGGTCGAAAATAATAGTTTTTTTCGATTTTGGCAGCTTGTGATTTCGACAATCCTTACTTAATATCTTATTATATCTTATTAATATCATATTATGTATCACCGTAAAGAGCTCATCAAAACCTCAATATCAACGTTATTATCTTTTATTTCAATACAGAATATAACTGAGAAATGTGCCCAGAAACAAGTTTTTTAAAAAATCTCGGAAACGGGGATTAAGAAAAACTTTTTAGTATTTTCGTATTTTTTGACCCAAAACCTCCCTAAAAACCTTTTTATACGAAGATTCACTCTGTCACCCTTAAGTTTGTAAACTAATGTAATAAGTCTTCTCTTAAACTATAAATTTCCCAATTTTCATTCGAATCTCGTACTCCGAAAAATATGTACACAACGGTGTTGTTATTGCGCGGGGAATGGAACGGTGCAATATATTTGTTGACAAATGAAAAGTTAAATGACATATTTTCCTAAAATTTAGATTCCATAGACCTCATAGCCTGCGAAATACTTTTGTTCAAAAAGACGGATAAAAATGGCTATATTGACTCGAATCTTCGTGCTGTTCGAAAAAGTTTATATATTCACTAGAATTTGCCATGCCTTCTTTTGTCCCATATTTACATGTTCAGGAAAATTTTTTAACCTTAAATGCCAACTTAATTTAAAGCAAAGCCGGGAGATTTTCTGAGAAAAGTACTAAAATAAACTAAAATGAACTCAAAATAGGGCCATTTGTTTTATGAAAGAAACTTTATTATTTAAGTTAAATATATTAGACGATTGTTGTAGACTTGCAAAAGCAATATTGAATGTTCTTTCAAAACAACTTACAACAACGAATTCGTTTTACGAAAATCTGAGCAACCCGGAGTTAATCATCGGGACACTGGGGCGTTGTTTTCAAAACCGAAGTATGTCTAGATTTTTCTGGAGCAGTTGGTCACACTAGGTATGGGGTATGTTTACTAAAACGCCAAAGCAATCGAATAAGATATGTTCGTCAGAAACCTTGTTATTCAAAGAACGAAAAAATTAACGATTGAATGGAGCATATTGTATAGAGAATATTATAGAGAGTATATTATTTTCTAGTTGCCTGGAATCAATAAAAACGAAAAGCGTGATAAAACAATAAAGTTTATACAAACATTCCAGACCAGTCACTGTCCGAATGAAAACTTGAAAATAAACTATTTTTTTTTTTATATTATTATACAGCGTGCTTTTTTTAGAGATTCACAGCTTTGAGTTGGCAACTCTGCTTTATCTGACAGCTGCTAAATGCTTTTTGTTGAGTTTGGCGAGGAATATTATTATGGATAGACTTACATCAGAGCCACGCTTGTAAGCTGTTCAAATTTTTATCAAATAACACTAGTCGACAAATTTCAGACTTTTTTTTTCTCCAGAGATGAGACTAATATTTTATGTTAGGGCGATGGTTCAGCATTCAGTCAATTTTTATCATAAAAAGATAACACAAAAATGAAATCGCATCTACATATCACGACCAAAAACATAAAATAGCTATCTTTTTAAGTGCCTCAGAGTATTTCTAAAAGAAATACCGATATTTTTAGAAAAAGTTACCAAAATTTTGTGTTTTTTAGGCTTTCGGGCACACACTTTAGGCTGTGGTTTTTTCTTCTGCTTATTGATTTTTATGATTGGGGGCATAATGGTAAGGTACTCTATACTACTTTTAAGGAAAAAAAAAATTGTTAAAAAAGTTCGATTTATTGTATATACAAATATTATTTTTGGTGTACTGGCAAACTCATTCTGAACCCTTTTATCTGGGGCCAGTGTCGCAACAAAGTTGTTCCTCCAAGTCCTGCAACTCCTTCAGCGCCTCGTTTGTAATCAGCGATGAACGCTTAAAGTTATTTGCCTAATCCCTGCCAAACAAATTCGCAATGGTTTCCTTAAACACGGGTATTGTATCTATGACGCGGAACTTTCAATGTGTGGACACAGCGACTGACTAATGCAATGAATTGGTGCATACTATCTGAGTGATTCCGGATTCGGACAATTTTTGCACAGCACTACCCGAAAATATACCATGCACCACTACAGCATAGATCTGAATAGCTCCGGCTTGCTTCAGTTTCTGAGCAGCTAAGCACAAAGTTTTGCCCGTATCCACCATGTCGTCCACCAGGACGGCAATTTTATTACGCACATCACCCACCAATACCGTGTCACGCAAATCATTGGATGTGCCTTGATCCTTGTGCACCAAAGCAAATGGCACACCCAGACTTGTGGACATATTTGTAACACGTTTCACAGAGCCATGATCTGGAGCCACAAGCACCATATTGGGCCAATCAGCCACATTGAGTTGCAGTCAATGCTCCATCAAGGGCACCAGGCACATTGAAGAAACCCTGAATCTTCGGCGAATGAAAGTCCAGTGTCAGAACATTGTCAACACCTGCAGCTTCTAGCAGTTTGGCTACTAACATGGCTGTTATGGGCATATTTGGGGCATGCATCTTGTCCTGGCGTGCATATGGAAAGAATGGCAGCACTGCAATGACCTTGTGCGCCCCGGCATTGCGACTCGTTTGCACCATGATGAGCAGCTCCATAAGCATATCATTAACACAACCACAATGGGTCTGCACTATAAAGACATCCTTGCCACACAAGGATTCGTGCAGCTCGAAGCGTGTTTCGCCATTGGCAAAATGGGCACGTAACACACTGGCGGTGGTGCATCTGAGGTGCTGGGCCAGCCGGTTCGCGAATTCCACATGCGAGGAACCGGCCATCACAATGCACCGATGCATTTGGATTATTGGGGCGCTTAGCCCGCCAAAGTGGTTCCAGTGCACGCCAAAATTAGGAATTTCTCCATTTTTTTTGGTTTTCGGAATAGATTTGACGTTTTGCTCAGCACATGGTTAGTTTTTGTTCGTTTGAAAGCTTCAGTTGGGTAGGTAAAAAAAATACACGTGCTGTAGGATGCTTTGCTGTCTGGGTGGTGTATTGAAATGTCACAATTATAGAGGAAATGTATTCGTCGAATTTTTTTTTTATTGTGATTCCCCCCTAAAAAATTATAGATAGCTCCTGTACATAGTTTTCACTCTATGTAGTATAAAATTCAAAAGTATTTATTATTTTAGCATCTGAGCCATAGCTCCTAATACTCTATCTTAAATCGTTGAAAGAAGTTTTTTAATCCTCATTTTATGTATAGCCGATAGTGTGATAAACCCCCATAAAAATGAAAGATAATCTTAAAAAGATAAGTTGTGCCAAGTTGGAAGTCAAAAAAAAAAAATTTGCTTAGGGTTAGCAACTCCCGAAACAAAATAAATTTTAAATAAGTAAGCTCGTCAAGAATGAGCTATATGGTGCCATATTTTTAGAAAATTTTGAAAAACTCTTATTTGAGTTAAAATTAAGCTACAAAGTAAGAAGAAACTTAAGAATTTTCCTACCGAGATGATAATTTGGGAAAGAAGAAGAGTTTGCCAAGAATAGGTTAATAATAATTTTAAATATATATTCAGTGGAAATTTTCGTGTCAAAAGCTTTTGAATGTCGAAATTGGACAGCGAAAGTAGCGCTGAATTGGCCACACGTTGAGGAGACCAAATGACAGCATCGTGAAGCAGTCCTTCGAATGGAATCCTCAAGGTACACGGTGAGTTGGTAGACCAAGAACTACTTGGAAATCAACAGTATTAGCCGAAGCAGCAACACTGCGTAAAACGTGGCCACAGCTGAATTATCTGACCGCAGATCGGAAAGAATGGAGGAAATTTTCGCCGCCCTATGCCCCACCCGGGGTTGAAGGACTTGAAGAAGAAGAAGAAGAACCGGACTTCAGCCTGCTAAGTGCAAATCTTTTCCCATCTCCCCGTATTACATTTACTTTCTATAACAAAAGTAAGCTATGACTTTTCAACAAAAACTCAGGCAGTAAAGTTTTGCCTTCACAATTATTTAAATCAACAAACACAAACGAGCAAATAGGAACTATAATAAATAATAAATAAAATTTATTTTTAATATAACATGGCTCAACTACCGGATAAAGCTGCCTTTCTGGAAACCTATCAGCAAAATCATCGCGAGCTCGGCAAGCGTCAGCGGGAGTACAAAAACGCACTGACTGGCAACATAAAGTCGCGCAAAGATATCATGCTCGAAAAAAACCGTCAGAATACCATCAAAAAGCTAGAGGATGAAAAGGATGAGCTGCGCGCTCACGTCTGGATAGCCAGCGGTAAGACTCATGTTAAGCAAAACGAACGTTATTTAAAACGGATCAAATGCTCTGTGGACTGTTACGAGAAACTGGAAGAGGAAATAAAAGCACTCAAGGCTGGCATAGTTAATATGGATCGTGAAATTAGTCGTGTGCGCAAGCAGACATATGATTTAAATCGCCGCATTATACCGGATAATCAGCATCAGGCGCATAAGGCAAAGTTGGACAAGAAAATGATGTTATTGGAAAACGCTTTGGAAGTGAGTGTGCAGCAGGAGTGCACCTTGACGAAGACAAATGGTGAGCTACGGGACAGAATCGTATGTTTGATCAAAGAACGCAATTACTTCAATGAATCTTACTTGAAAATGGTGCACAAGCTAAATGATGATAAAAAGTATTTAATCGATACGGTAAAGTTCGTCGTACGTACTTTCGAGGGCTGTGTCGAAATATATGAGAAGACCGGCAATATGAAAGAACATGGCGCAAAGGATCGTGAGATGCGCAAGATCGAAATGCAGGGTGCTACTCGTAAAATGGCTTCTGATGCCGATAACAATGCCTTTCTGCGCTGTAAGATTAAGACGCCCGAATTAGCGGATCTACAACCCAAGGAGTATAAGCGGCGCGAAAAATTACGTCAGAATCTTACCCAGAAGAAAGATCTGTACAATGGTGTGCTGCTGAAGATTCTGCACTATACACACTCAGCCAGTGTGGATGAGATGATTCAAAAGTTTGAGCATCAAGAGAGCCTTTACTTTGCCTTTTTTAATAAAGGAAATGACACATAAAACTACTCAACAACACTGTGGATCGCCTATTCGAGGATATAACTGCGCTTAAGGAAGGAAATGCTAATAAGTATGAGAAGCAACTAAAAACTATAGTAACACTTGAAAAGGAGTTAAGCGAAAGGAAAGAATCTAATGAGTTGTTAAAAAAGGTGCGCGATAAAAATGATCAAAAGCTACAAAATTTGGTAAATGGTATCCAATCTATATGCGAGATGGCCACAGTAAATACCGAACCTTTGTCCAAATTGTTGGGCGATCATACTCAGGTTAATCTTGTAAATACACGTCGTTTCCTCAAAATGATTGAGCAACGCATGTATGAAACAGTTTCAAGCGTTTACATTACGGAGCGCCATTCGGACGACTCTACTGATCCAGAATATATAGTTAGAAAAATCGAGAAGATTTGTGAACCGCTGACCGATATTAATGATATTGTTTTGACCCAACAGTGTCCGGAGTGTGCCGAGGGTGAAGCCTTGAATACGGATGACCGAGGCGATGTTATTGATTTAGACTCAGCTAAGCAGACGAAGAAGAAGCTCTTCAAAAAGATTTTACAGCCGGAAATGCAGTATCGTTTGCATAGTCTTAGTCAGTGCCGTCTACCAAGATCTCGCATGCTTGCGGACAAACGTCATGAATAATTAAAATATATTTTTATGAGTTATTTCTAAATAAACGTTTAATAAACATATTTAACATTTAATACATTTTTCAGTAGGGACGCTACAAAAGTAGACCGATAGGGACAGCAAACGACGCCATAATTTTTCCCGCTCACTTGACATTTCTCTTCAGTAAGGTTGGCCATTTCCTTATGGAAAGATATACGATCGAACAACTAGTCGAAATTATTAAAATTTACTACCGATATTCAGAGTCAGTGGCCTGAACTTTAAGAGCGTTACGTCCAACTTATGATCGTCATAATTGTCTTGCCAGATCAACAATTGAGTTTAGTGGAAAAATTTGAATCCACAGACACAGTACAAAATGTTGCCGTGCCAGTGAGACAAAAAGTGCCCGTAGTGTCGAGAATATTATTTCCATTAGTTTGCTGGTGACATTCGCTAAGGTATTTCAAAATATACTTTTGAGAAGAATGTCAGTGGTTTTAGAGGACACCAACATCATACCCGAACATCAGTTTGGGTTCAGAAGAGGCCATGGCACAATTGAACAATGCCATCGTATTGTTAAAAAGATAGTAAAGATGCATTTGAAAACAAACAGTACAGCGCTGCGATATTTTTGGATATCCAGCAAGCATTTGACAAAGTCTGGCACGCAGGAGTACTTTATAAAATCAAAAAATGGCTTCCTGCACCGTATTTCTTATTCTTTAAGTCGTTACCTTAACAGTAGAAAATTGTATGTCCAATATGCTGATGAGCACTCGGAAATGTACTCAATAAACGCTGGAGTTCCTCAAGGTAGCGTACTTGGGCCAGTGCTATACACAATTTGTACTGCGGACCTTCCTACAAATGACAATGTTGAAGTTGCAACCTATGCGGATGATACAGTAATTATCTCAAACAGCGCAATTCCGGCAATGGCGTCCCAAAATTTACAAGAGCAACTCGGTCTTATTGAAACATGGCTGAGAAAATTGAGAATTTTAGTAAACACGCAAAAATCAGTCCAAATTACGTTCACACTAAAACGAGGAAAATGCCCTCTTGTG
This sequence comes from Chymomyza amoena, assembly GCA_037043745.1. Classification (NCBI taxonomy): domain Eukaryota; kingdom Metazoa; phylum Arthropoda; class Insecta; order Diptera; family Drosophilidae; genus Chymomyza; species Chymomyza amoena. Next base: position 23,263 of record JBAMAX010000520.1, read on the forward strand.
ACGTTAAATGGTATGTCCATACCGGATGAAGAATCTGTCAAATACCTTGGAGTGCATTTGGATCGGCGACTCAAATAATAATAATAAGCATATAAAATCAAAGCATATGCAGCTTAAAATTAAAACCAAAAGAATGTATTGGCTTCTAGGTCCGCGATCGCAGCTTAGTTTGGAGAATAAAATTCGGCTTTACAAAGCAGTACTCAAGCCGGTCTGGACGTATGCAATGCAGCTCTGGGGGACAGCGAGCAATTCAAATATCGAAATCCTGCAAAGATACCAATCTATAACTCTAAGAAACATTGCAGGCGCTCCTTGGTACGTAACCAACAAAGAAATTCACAAAGATTTGAATGTTCCTTTTGTCAAAGATGAAATAAGAATCATCGTTAAGATATTTGGAGTGATTGTCAAACCATGGAAATTCGTTGGCTCTTAACTTACTGGATAATAGTATGGATGTTAGACGTCTGAAAAGATTTCATATTCTGGACCTTCCAGATCGATTTGTATAATAATGTATAATAACCTCTAGGAAATAGTTTTGTTGTATATTGATTGGACTCACTGGACCACAATCAATCCTGCCATTTTTTGTGATTACTTATAAAATTTGCTGATTGTCTCATATGACAGATTGCAAATAAAATAAAAGAAAAAAAAATTTCCAATAACACATTATATCGATAAAAATACTTGAGCTGTCAAAATATTCGATTCCTGCTCTTGGAAAGTTGACTCAAATTTTTTTTTTGTCAAATTCAATGTCAAAGTTTATTTTTGAGCATTTTTTGCTCTTTTCTTTCCAGTTAATTCATCCTACTGCATTTCTTTTTTATATGTCAACAAATTTTACTGACTTTTTATGCATTGTGAAAAAAAAATGTTAGTCATAGCGACTGTGGGATACGCTGCGTATGCTTTTTAGTAAAGTAGATAATATTTTTGAAAAGTGTTGGCCTGTAAGTGTACTCAATACCTTTAGAGCATATAAAATGGGGCTATATTGGATGCCGAAATATTCAGCCGTACTTCGAAAAACCAACAAATATAATTAGTCGTTTTTTATTTATATTATTTCCTTGATAATGTGTTCAAGATATCGCTCCTAGTCGGAAACAAGTTCACGTTTTTGCGACTACCAATTTTTATAATACAATTTATAAGTTCTCAAATTTCCCTAACTGGTGTAGAATAGCTGGGAACGTAAGGCAAATATGTCTAAATAAAACATTCGAATTCCTTTTTCGGAGTACAGCTAAATGTTTAGTTCTTATGTTGAGATTGAGTTTTTTTTAATTTAGTTCAAGGAAAATAGTGAAGAAATATAACTTGTAACTATTTGATCTGGTGTCTTGGTTCTTATTTGGAGGGCACTATTCTCGTTAGAAATCTATAAATATAACCTTCGTTAAATAAAGGGAAATAATTTTTCTTCTTCACTAAGCGTAAATTTCTTAAAATGCACGGCAGCGCTCGAGCATAACCTATAAAACCCGCATTAAGCGTTCCTATATCAGAACCCTGATATGCTGAAGGTTTCTGAATCTTAGATTTGGATTTATCGAATACATAATAAAAAATTATATTTATTATGCATTTCGTTCTTTTCAAAAGCGAAACTAGTGAACCCAAAACTATAAAACGTTGGTTTCCCTGAAAGGATTTTTGATATTCAAGTTTTCATAAATGAAAATATTACTTCGAATTCGTTGTAAGATTTAAAAATTTTTTCAAAAGATTAAGCTTAGAAGATTTTCAAGGGCGCAGCAAGAGCTGGCCCTGGTCGACCAACGACCTCAACTGACAATGCAATTCAAAAGAACGCAACCGCCTTATTAACCTGATTTGGCTCCGTGTGACTTCTGGCTATTTCCAAAACTCAAAAGACCACTTCGAAGAAACCGTTTTGAGTCGATTGAAGACATTTAATGTGAATCGGCGCGCTTTGAAGGCTATACCGGAAGAAGACTTTTTGGCATGCTTCGAGGACTGGAAAAAGCGGTTGCATAAGTGTATTATATGGGGAGGGGACTATTTTGAAGGGGACGAAATTGATTTGGAAGAATAAATAAAGATTTTTCGGTTTATTAAAAATATTCCTACTAGTTTTTGGGCACAGTAGTATAAAGAATTGAATTAATTTAAAAAAGAGAATATTTTTCCAACATATAGAGTATCCAGCTAGTCAATTGCTTTTCGTTTCTAGTTGTTATTTACACGTTTCCCAAAACAAAACAAAATATATCTTACTATACTTAAGAAAATCCACCAAAATTTACGAACATCAAAAGCTAAGCGTCATTCCCGAAGCAAATCAATTGGGGATTTTTTAGATCGCTGACAACGAATATGAAGTCAGCAAAATAGTAAAAAATTATTGTCTCAATGGCCTAATGCTAATGACTTCGAAGGGATAACTCTTTTAAATGGCTGTAACTCTAAAACTATTTAAGATATCGATTTAAAATTTTAGTATGTTATTTTTAAAGGTATAACCTATAGAAATATGGAAAAAAAATTAATTTTTTTTTTTGAAAATTTCACACTAGGTGTGAAAAACGCGTTTTTCTCGAAACAGCATTTTTCGAATTTGCTGGAGTGATTACTCGAAGACAAATGATCCGATCGCTATCAAATTTTTTTGCATCTCCTCTATATAGTTCTCCATACCATGAACCTCCAGTTTTTTGATCTGATCAAAAATCGAATTTTGGGAGTCCAAAAACGAGCAAAATTTTGGGAAAAATTTAACTTTTTTTTTCAACATGCCGCCATTTTGTCAATTTTCGATTTTTTTGTTCGCCCGAGGTTCATGGTACAGACAATATGTTTTAGTTTAACGAGAATTTTTTTTTTAGGTTTTATCAACGGAGAAGGCTGCAATCACTCCAGCAGTGGAGGAACTTTTTTTTTGGTGCAGCGGGAGATCGCGTGTCATTTCAAAAATATTCAATATTTTATTTCAAAAATTTTACTGTGTATTCTCAAAACATATATAAATATACCCTCAAAATTTTAAATAGATGGATTCACTAGTTTTTTTTTATTAATTCCCAAAAATGGCCTTTTTTTTATGCTGTCACACTAGGTGTGCCCCTTAACCTCGAATATCCATAACTCTGTCAAAAGTATTTGAACTCTTAAATTAATGCGCAACAGCGGAAAGACAGACAAAAATTTTTGCAGCCTGCGCATAGCTCAAAAGAAGAAAAAAAAACTACGTTTTCGGATACATAACATTAAATAATTCAAAATCCTGTCGAAAAATTGGTTATAAGCAGCAAATTACTTCGAAAATGACCCAAAAACTGATATGACCCCGGTATTCGAACTTTTTCCGTAAGAGTACGAATTTATTCTCAAGTAGGTAAATTGTTTATTTGATCATCTTATAATAAATTACTATATAAAAAAATTTATTTATAACGAATCAATATATAAGTTTTTATTATTTTAAGTAACTCCGCCCAAGCCCGGTTGAGAAAGGAGAAGGGAACAGAATGTGTGGTATGAATGTCTTTTATACAGCTCAGCGTCTTAGGAGAGCATATCCCTCTAGTCTTTAAACCCATCATTCATTGGTTCTAAAAATATATATAACAAGGAAGGGATAAAGTCAATAATGGATATCCTCTCCACGGGGTACCCGATCTAGGTCGAATAACCCACTGTCTCAGGAAAGCCGATCCCTCTAGTCTTTGAACTCATCACTCACTTATTCAAAATAGAGTATACGCCGATCACGCAAAACACTTATAACCTTTACGCCTCTCACAATCAAACAAAAAATGCCATTCACTTGAAATTTGGTACAGATGTTCGGGAAGAGTGTACCAACACAACAAAACAAAAAAAAAACGATAATCGAAAATACGTTGCCCGCGAAATTTGAAAAGTAGCCTTACTTTTTGAACACACCTCGTATATGGAACATTGTAGATATAGATCAAGTCGATAATGGATACGACTCTCAACGGGGTACCCGATCAAGGTCGAATAACGTTATCGCTCAACCGTATCCATAAAAAATAATTCCCTGTTTGACCCCTTAGAGGAGGGGCATAGAAGATCTCTATTAATAACTGTTCGAATAGAACAGGGACCTGCAGTTTATAGCCGAATCCGTCTTTAATTAATAGAAACTTTCATGGCATATATCCATCACCACTCAATAATTCCCTGCAAAGTTTCCTGTCACTCAGGTATGCCTGGTAATGACACGGCGGACGAGTGCGCCAGGAACGGCTCAGGCCTGGCAGCTAACCATGAGTTTACGGAAATCAGGGCGACGTCAAGAGTTCTGGAGGAAAGAGAATGGTAATTGGTGTCCGGTTGTCGCATCTCGAGATATGATCCAACGCGAATATCTGAACTCCTACGCTTTCATTAAAACAGGATGGTGGTTGGCGTGTAACGGGGCACTACACCATAGGCAATATGGCTGAGAGGTTGCATGTTCCCCATCACGATTTCAGCAGCTGCTGCAGAGATGAAGAAGAGACTCTGCGACTGCCCGGCGCTTCTTAGACTTATGCGATTACGGATGCACAGTTTTTGATCCTCCTCCACCGTATGCTCTACTAGGAGGGAAAGACAACAGTTGTAGTAGTTTAAAGGTTAAGCACACGAAAAAGTCTAGCCTTTTGGCAACATTTTGTTGCTATAGCTTTTAAGGTCTCGGATATTTTGGTATTCAGCACGGGCTTATAACGCTTGGTATAAAGATATTTTGAATTATCAAGGCTATCACAAATCTAAAATACTCTTGAGTCAATGCTTATAGGGTATAAAAATATATATAAATGACGCCTCCAGAGTCGCATATGTTGAAGTCTCTGTTCGAGTTTGGCGGCGGCCTGCAGTTGTGTCCAGTGCCATGGTTTTTGCCATTTTACATGTGTTCCGAGGTGTTACATTTCACACACAGACCCGAGGACATATAGACAGACAGACTAACACTCTGACAGACCAACAGACAGTCAGACAGACAAACACATAGACAAAAACAGACTCACACTACGACGGAGAAGTTTGTAAAAATTATGCTGCGTGCAAAAGTTTGCTGCCATTGCCTTAAAAATGGGCGACAATGCACACGTCACCATAAAGGTGGGGGAGGGGTCATGTATCTATATGTGCATAGCTATAACTGTAGTAGTTTCTGTAGCTGCTGCTGGGCAGGGGGAATGCCCGTTAGTTGCCACGTGCACATTTCACGTTTGGAGTCACTTCATGTTTACGACTCCTTGGGGGCCACTTGATCAGAAGGAGTTGCCTGGGAGTTGTATGTTTTGTCGGTTACGACACACAGATACACAGATACACACATGTGTGTTTGTGTGTGTATGTGTGTGGATAGAGTGGAGCATATAGGTAGGTTCCTTTGTTTGTGCTGTGTCCAGCATTTTGTTGAACATGCAATTTAAATGTTGATTAAGTCATCTCATATTAGCCATGGCGCACACTTTTATGACACGCTCGCTCTCTCTCTTTGTGTCTTTGGCTCTCTGACGTCCACTGACCATTTTAATTTGCATTAATTAATTAAAAGCCAAGTTAATCTTAAACCAATATTAACTAAGGCCATAACTCTTAACACGGGCGCGCTTATCAGCAGCACAAATCCATACGCAATGACGATGACATACCTTTGCCAACCTTCAAATATGCCAAAGTTAATACGGCAAATGTTAATTAGTAAATGAGGCCAGATCCACATCCGTGGACAATGAAAGGATTTTTGGATGGCGGCCAACATGTGGAGTGAGCGCCAAAGGACTTTATCAGTTCATTAATCAGCCAAGCGTCGTACCAAGGCAAATGAAATGAAAGTTTTGCCAGGCCCTGGCCAGAAGAACACAAAATTAACAAAAGGCCGGGAACACACCTACCAATGTTTTTATCAGGCCACAAAAAGCAAAATACAATACAAAAATGGCATAAGTAAAGAGTTTGCTGGAGAGGGGGGGGTGGTTGCAAACATCGTAAGCGTAAATCATAAAAATAAGGAAAGCAGGAATAGCAGCAGACAAGAAAACCGAAAGTGGCGGGCGGCAACCCGCGCACAATAACTAAAACTGAAGTTCCAGCAACGGAGCAATCTGCAGGACCTCGTATTGGAATTGTGGCAAGCGCCTTTGGGCGTTGACTGTTAAGCAGGCAATAGGCTTACTACTGACGTCTGTGATCAAAGCAATCGGGCTAAGGCACACGCAGGGTCAAGACGGCAGAGCTGCTGTTCACTCCATTCAGTTGAGGCCAGGTCAGGTCGGTTTGGGTCAGAGCATTCATGTACATGGAATTATGAAGGCAAAACAAGAGGCCACAACAAGAGGCACTGAAATTATTTATTGCCCTGTGAGCGGCTCGCAATTGTCTGCTCGTATACGGCTGACTATGCCGTGCCGTGCTGCCACGCCTCCCTATGCCAAAGCAAAAGACGCTTACATGTTGAACGAACCATCGGAATTGTCGAGTTGCCACCCAGCTCATCAGCAGCTAGCACCCTCCACCCTGCATGTTGGCGTTGCCAACTGCGGCATAAATAAATCAAAGCTCGGCAGTTTTGTGGGCGTGTTGTTTGGAGATGGCCACTCCGTTTGATTCAGAACAAAATGCAGAAAGATGAAAGGTCTTTAATGTGTGACGCTTAGAAGGATGTCAGGAAACTAATGTTGGAAAATCAATTTAAAGGCAAGTATTAAAGATCGCCAAGCTTTTGAGTTAATATCATGTGTCATACGTACATAAGTGAGACTCCGTTGGGAACTTCGGTAATCAAATGCAACAAATCTAAGAGCCATTTATACCATCCTAGCATCACGTGACCACTGGGAATTGAAAGCTTGTGCCGAATGTAAACGTCTGGGAAGTTTTTACCCAAGCAGAAATATTATTTTGGTCGATATGTACGATATGTTTGTGCATCTGTTCTCTTATAACATCTAACCTATTGAATATAATTTGTTATATGAGCTATCAATGGAATCGTCTGAGTCGTCCTCTAGTTATAGGCTATGTGACTTTACGTTAAATTGCATAGTACAAGCTATAGAGTTCGTTAACTCACGAGTGGATTTTTCGTCAGTTCTCCAAATATATTTTCTACATAAAACTATATCAGCCCATAGTTGCTTAAAGCTCTTTAAAGAAGCATTTAAGAAGCTGTCACTTACTTGATTGCCTGCTATCACATATCGGACACAAGTTCACACTCATGCTTTCAGTCAAAATCAACACCTACTGGACACCTTGAGTCACGAACTCTCACAGATTCTCAAAGACCCTACCCCCCACCCACTCACTTCCCACCCACTGTCGTAGCAATCAATTGCTTGTCGCTCTGTTAGTTTGTTAATTTAGCTTTAAGCTCATGTACGGTCAATGTTTGAACAACACCTTGTAATATCCGTTTAAGCTATGCGCCTTGACTGACACACTAAAAACATTGCTGATCTGATGGACAAGTGGTGGGGTATGATGTTGGGGTGGGGGTGGGGAGACAGCCAGACAAACAGACAGATAGATGAACAGGCAGTGTGGCAGTAGCAGGAGCCAATTTAGCTACAGTTCATTTGAGTTTGAATCGCTTGGCAGACAGACGGGAGAGCAAAACAATGCCATCTATACGCAGAAACTCGGAAACTTTATTCTCGCCCCCCCATTGGCATCATGCCACAATTGGTCTGCCTTGTTGCTGCCACTGCCACTGCCACTGACGGTAGCAGTCAGTGCTCTAAACATGACTTATGACCGCTACGTGATGCAACATAAAAATGCCATTACATTGTGCGTGTTCTGCTGCTGTTGCCACCGAAGCTTCTGCTGCTGCCTCTGCCTCTGCCGCTGCTGCTGCTGCGTACAACATGACGTATGAGTGTTGCACGTTTTGCGTGGCTTGAAGCAAACGTTTGGCCAACGTTTGTTCGTCACTTGCCGCTTACAGTGACTGTCAGTGGCAGTCAGTCTCGTCAGTCCTTTGCACCGTGTATTCCCCTAACTCCTCAACCTGCTCCCTGCTTCCTCTTTTTAAATGGTTTACACCATTTCTCATCCAATGCTTAGTTTATGCGTTAGGTTAATTGCGATTTGCTTAGGTTTAGCGTTTTGGGTTTTTGTGATATTTTATTGGTCAAGGCTATTTTATTCGCTGATTCCCATCTTTAAGCTGCCCTTGATGAACCAACAGGAGGTGTTGGATGAAATTGATTGATATCATTGATCAGACGGTGGAATATATAATTAAAGAGTGAAAAGTCTTTTCTATTTTACTAAAAAAAAAAATCTTGTCATACTTAGACATAATCAAAGCGGCCTCGATAGCCTAGTGACAGTGCACTAGACTATCATCCTAGAAGTTGTGGGTTCGAATCCCACGTTTACCATGGCTCTGCACTTTCCACTGGCCCTATTTCCCTAATTTTTCCTGTATGTCCCTATCACTTACTCCCATTATCGGTATCACTTAGGGCCTGTTCTTGGCCTAAGTGAGTTGGGACGCTAAGTTCCAACTGCCGCCTTAACCTAGACATGATTAACGTGTTTTTGATACTTTTAGACTTTTTTGCCATACAAAAAAGGGGTCCACAGGGGGGTTTTACTAAATTTAAGCTGAATAATGTAGATTAGTTCTCAAACGCGTTTGAAATTTTAATTGTGGTTCAAACTTTTTAGTCACAAAAGGCCGTGAAAACTTTAATAATAGACGCATGAATATCGCTCAGAAATTGTTTAATGACGTCATATTCGTTGCAGATTGGATCAAACTGCTTGTAATTGATATCCAAATAAAAGCCATAAAAATGCTCAGGAATTTCTTATACGGAGAATCCTCTTGATCTTGGATTTCGGAACTAAAACTGTGCCACGTTGAGAAAACATTTTGACAATCCGATTCATGCGAAGTTCTATAAAGACAAAAACATATACCCAATGATCTTGGATTTTGAAGCAAAAACTATGTCACAGTGAGAAACCTTTTTGACAATCTTTTTCTGTAAAGGCACGTGTTTAGGTTCAGGAATTTTTATTCGGAGATTTCAGATTGAAGGAATACCAAAATTGGATTTTATTTAAAGTGTTTTTTTGATAAACGATTGTCCAGGAATGTTTTTGAAGTCGCTGCATCCGAATTCGAGTTTTAAAACAAATCATCACTTTAAGTTTCTGAGGTAGCCTGATAGAAGCACCTTATCTTATTGGGTTTTTGGGATTATTTCAGAATGTGGCTTTTTGGACCTACGATCCGGACATATTTCAAGTACACAGCCCTTATTTTTTTGGGCCTGTCGAATGAGAAATCCAACCCTAGAGTGCTTTTGGACTGAATGTAAAATTTTTCACCTTTTCTGCTTTAAAACCTAACAACAAAATGAGAGCTACATTGTGACAAGAAAGATTTCAGAATTTCTGAATAAAATGCAAAATAGTTAATCTTCTTTAATATTTATTTTGTCTCCTTTAAAAAATGCCCCTCCAGAATCACAAGGTACTCCCTAATTTAAAATAAAAGTTATTCGGGAAATTTTACTTTATCGAAAACGCATCAATGAGTGGAATGGTATGAGTATTTCTGAAAGATTCCGTTTAGTCAAAGCATTTTTGAAAGAACCTACGAGATTCCAAAATTAGAAATTTAAACTTAAAATAAATGTTAATCGCCAATTTTAGTTTATCGAAAATAAATTTATGAGTGGAGTAGTCGAAGTATTTCTAAAAGAACTTTCGAGACTCCCGCGATATTTCGCACTCGATACCAAAGTAGTGTTTAATGGACGACTTTTCAAAAATCACAATTTGTTTATTGCGATTTCAGCTGAAAGCATCTCTGAAAGAACCCTCGAGATTCCCGAGATATTCATATCCATATCCAAATTGCTTTTAATAGAAGATTTTGGAAAAATCACGATTTGTTTAATGCGATTTTAACTGAAAGCATTTTTGAAAGAACCCTTAAGATTCCCGCAATATTTTGAGCTCCATATCCAAATTGCTTTTAATAGAAGATTTTGGAAAAATCACGATTTGTTGAAAGCATCTCAGAAAGAGCACTCGAGATTCCCGCAATATTTCGAACTCCATATCCAAATTGCTTTTAATTATTTTAGTCTTTGGAAAAATCACGGTTTGTTGAATGCATCTCTGAAAGAGCCCTCGAGAAACCCGAGATATTTCGAACTCCATTTCCAAATTGCTTTTAATAGAAGTCTTTGGAAAAATCACGAGATGTTTAGTGCGATTTCAACTGAAAGCATTTTTGAAAGAAACCTTAATATGCCAGGAATATTTTGTGCTCCATATCAAAATTGCTTTTAATAGAAGTCTTTGGAAAAATCACGATTTGTTGAAAGCATTTCTGAAAGAGCTCTCGAGATTCCCGCTTTATTGTGAACTCCTGATCAAAATTGCTTTTAATAGAAGATTTTGGAAAAATCACGATTTGTTGAAAGCATCTGTAAAAGAGCCCTCGAGAATCCCGCGATATTTCGAACTCCATATACAAATTGCTTTTAATAGTTGTCTTTAGAAAAATCACGATTTGTTTATTGCGATTTCTGCTGACGCATAAACTCATATGGCTGTGTGTTACCTTTGTATGTGTATGCTCTGTGTTTGCGTGTGTGTGTGCTGTGTTTGTGAGTGTGCTCCACGCATTGTTTGCTTTATTAGTGAAATTTAATGTGCTGTCTATTGAAAACAATGGAGTGAGTGGAGACAATGCCGGATCGCCGGCTGGGGGTAGTTGGTCTCAAATCAAACAACTTGTATGCTATCATTACTTATAGCCAACACTTGGCAGGGCTAATACCCAACACTCACCCCGCCCCCTTAAACGCCCACGACTTATAGCCGTGCTGCTGTGAATTTTTTCATTAAAAAACTTTTATGGCACTATTTCGATTCGAGATGTGGAAATTGCGCTAAAAGTTTACATCGATAGGTGCAAATTACAAAACAAAAGAGACCCAGTCAGCCAGGTAGTTCAGGTAGTTACTACATTGTTGTTTCAGATGTTGTTGTTGTTGTAAAGTTTGTTCAGTTAAAGTCTAGTCGTAGTTGTTGGGGGAGCGCTCTTTTGCTTATAGATGTTGATGAAGAAGCAGGAACAGTTGAGTTAACTTCTTCTGGCTGTGTTTGCTATTGTTGTTGTTGTATTAGTTGAACCCTGGACAGATTTTGTTGTTTTAGCTGCTACTGTTGTACCTGCCACATAGACAGACAGACAGACAGCTGGACAGACAAACAGCCAGACAGACCAACAGACAGACAGACAAACTGAGTGAAACTTTTACGTTTTATGCCAGTCAACGCTTAATGAGTTGCAATTGCTTGTTTGGAGTACTCGGGAACTCTTGCATAAACTGCTGGCCTTCCTGATCCTGAAAAAGTTTTGGATCTGCGTAAAACTTGTTAAGTGGTTAAAGATACAAACAGACAAACAGCTACAGTTACGCAGCATTTAGATTGAGCTTGTTGCAGCTAATTTACTCTGCCAACTAAAAATGGCCAATAAATCATGCAACCATCAGTAGTCAATCAATCAATCAATCTATCAATCAATCAAACAAACAAACGGCGTACGCTGCTGATTGCCAGTGCCAGGACTAAACCAGAACTGAATAGAAGGCCTGCCAAGTGCAGGGCACCATTTTAAATGCTTTGTCAGTCCCGATGCGCTGCAAAAACGAGGACAATGCGACCAGGACCAAACATTTTCACGCAGCCTCTCACTCATTCTCTTGCACTCACTGTCTGAGGATGTGTGCAGCTGTGTGCGTGTGGCAAGTTGCATTGTTGTTGCACTGCGCGTGGTGACGTTGATTTGGCCTCCACGGATACGCCGTGTGCCTCCATTGGGATTGGGATTGGGTATCATCTGTCTGTTGATTGTAGAAAATGTTGTTCAGTCTAAATGCCAGCTAATTGTTGGCTTGTCGGCAAGCTTCACATCAACACTTGCAACATTAAACTTTGACTTTGTATCAAATGTCAGCTAGAATGCAACTGTAATAAGCTATATGTGCAACCCATTTGTTGGCCCAAATCATGGGATATTATTAGCCATAATTAGCCTAAAGGTCTTTGAACTAGTTTTTAAAAAACTACTTTTTTTTTTAATATTCAAAAATTTTCTTTTGCACACTTACCCGTATAATCATCTATATCGACCAACTGAAAGAATCATAACACTTATTATAAAATTATTAACTTAAATATTTAAAAAATTAAAAATTTGTTTTACCTATCGGTCTAATGGGTCCTCGATTTTAATGAAATATGGTACAGTGGTAGGAAACTATAAATGGCATCCAACTGCCAAGTTTGGTAACGATATCTGCACAAGCAAACTAAACATAAGAAATTATATTTTGACCTATCTGTACTATGGAAGCAATATTCCACCAATATTTTGATCAAATTTGGTACAATAATTGGGAACTTTAAAAAACCTTTAAGTGTCATGAATATTTTCATAAGCAAACGAATTATCCACCTAAAACTTAAGGAATTTTTGGTTGTTCTCTGAAACATTTCTATGGGAGCTATAAAATATATTCCCGATATTAAAAATATAAAATAAAATTGTTTCTCCTGACATATTAACGCATCTAATCTAAAAATTTGGTTGCTTTAGCCTCTACCATCTCTGAGATCTAGGCGTTCATACAGACAGACAGACGGACATGGGTATATCGACTTCGCTAGTCACCATGATCATACTTTAGCTAAGTTCTATTGCTGCTACAGGTATATATAATATAAACATATAAATGTAGGTACATATAGCAGCTCTTGATGCGTGCAAAAAACATAAGCAGATTATTTTTAAAATTATTTCCAAAGATCTTGTAACTCTTAAAATTTAATTTTGTAATTCAGAAATAATCTGCACTATACGATTTATATATTTTTATGCGTGCATAATTTAAATTTCTAAACAATTTTGGGCAAAATAAATCCTTTTCATCCCATTGTACTTAGCACGAACTAACGATGTACTTTTAACACAGTAGGCGTTATCTGCCTAAATTTTCTGGTTTGTAAATTAACTGACATTTATTTTCATTATAGCTTCAGACTTTGAACAGTAAACAGCTCAAAAAATAAATTGTAAGTATTTTCTATAAAGTGTTTTTGTGAATAATAATTAAAAATTTAAATTACAAAAAAAGTTTTCTTTATATGGTCGAAGACTCCGAAGGCAACACTTGGCTCACTCTGGAAGGCAACTACAAAATGGTAATGATGTCCAACCAAAATATTTTGCAATGAAGGAAGGAAGGTCCCAATTTTCGCTTTTTGAGCATTTGCAATCCATACGATTTAATTGCTCTTTTTGGACAGAAAAAGTACAAGAATTAATAATAATAATTATCTGTGCGAGCTAAAGTTTTGAAGTGAAACGAAATGGCAAATGGAATAATATATAAGACGTAAGTTGATAACTTGCAAGTGGTTAAAATCTTTGAATTCAACAAAAACTTGAATTTCAGAAGACGTGGATGCTGCTCTCAAATATTTCATGGGATCCATTCAATCGAATTCGTAGACTCGTATAAATACAAAAATAGCAAAACTCGTGCAACTGGAGAGAGTGGATAAGTCGATTATCAATCAAAGTACTTAACTATGATGCCCTCTCCATTTCGCTGGATACTGACAGCGTTTCTCGAGATATGAATAAAACTACAATAAGAAGAGATAGTCCCAAACAATATAAGACTTCATAGACGATTAACTTGGTCCGATTATTTTAATAAAACCCTCTCATATGCTCCCGAATTCGTCTATTTTGGGGTAGATTTTCAAGATGTCTTTCCGCTAAAGTTGGTATACCGAAAAAGGTTTATAACCAAAGCTGCATCAAGTGCACTTTATGCATAAAGAGCACCTGGTTCATCTTTAGCCATCCCAACTGCAGCGGAAAGATATCTTGAGAAGACTGCCCCATAAATAGACGAAGGCGGGAGTATATTAGTGGGCATTAGAATAATAATCCTTTCCAAGGTAGTCGTATATGCAGTCTTATATAGTTTGGTTCTTGTCTTCTTATTGTTGTTTTATTCTTAACCTGGTTGCCGTGGTAACAAATATTGGCAACGTTTGCTGGTGGACGAGGATGCAGTCTAGTCGGATGTTAATGAGGTTTTGATGACCGTCGAATCCAGTCCTTTGATGAGTGGAAAATTACGCAGACATCCCATTAGACCCATTGCACAACTCTTTGAAGGCATATATGATCTAAATACTCGGCGAAGGCGGAATTAGGATTATTTTAATTAAATTATATTTTATTTAAATTACAATAGAATTTAAGAAAACATTTTATAATTTTGGGAAATAATAAAAAAAATTGTATAGCACGAATACATTTTAATTTATTTACATTGAGTGGCATCTATTGGAGGTTCAAAGATTCACCAAGAACTTAAATACTAAAATCGAGTCAGTCTTTAGAAACAAATTAGGTTTTTTCTATGATAATGGACGCAAATTATTAAATAGTTTTCTATTTATAATTTATTGCACTATAAGCTTGGTAATTTTTTATGCATGCATAATTTAAATTTATAATACATTTTAAGTAAAAAGATAGACGTTGAAGTCGTCGCGAATGACTTTGGGTTACCCAGCAATATTACATTGCAAAAGATTTTTGTCAAATTAGTTTACAATACCTTCATAAACAACCAAAAAATAGACACACTTTTGTAAACAAAACTTTTTTTACCGATTGGTCCTTGGGAGCTATAAAATATGATCAACTGATTTTGATCAAATTTGTACTGTAGTTGGGAAGTATATAAAACTATTGAGTGCCAAATTTTGTTACGATATCTTCATAAAACAACAAATTATCCATTTAAAAGTTTTTGTTTTTTCGAGGTCCTCTGAGATATCCCTATATGATATATAAATCCGTTATCAAAAAAGCAAAATAAACTTACCTCCTACGGAATAATAAGGATCTAATCTGAAAGTTTGGTTGCTCAGCTCCTATCTATCTGTGAGATTTAGCCATTCGTATACACCGACATCGGTATGTCGACTTCTCCTGTCATCCTGATCATGGTTACTTTGGGTATTAATAAATATTTAACATAGATCAAATATAAGAATATTAAATAATGCTTAAAAATTTCTTTCAGTGTAAAATGCAAAACTTTCGGAATTATTTTGCTAATTCAATTTTCTTTCACTTGCCAAAAAGTAAACGGATTTAAATCGTATAAAAAACTCGTTTCGGTATAATAAAAGCGAATCCAAATAAAATATTCGGTTCCAATTTCGTCCAGTCGCCCGGAACATCGCAAAATTACAACTTGCTGTGACCACTCCGAACCACCACGTCGAATTTTCCGTGCAGATCTTTATTTATAGGCTTGCAAGCTTGATAATGAGATTTCGTCAAAAAAAAGCGTCATTGAAAATTATAATATTACATTTCATGGGCAGTTTCAAACTTGCTTTACGTATAAACACTTGCGCAATTTTGTTGGAAAATATATAACATAGATTAAATAAATATTAAATTTCGTCAGGATCTTCCAGTTTTTGAAAAGCGATGTAATATTTATTTGGATGCAAATTCGTGAAGATGTAATTGAACGAAAACGAAAAGCTTTCAGTACAAAATTTTTTTTGCTAGCAAAAGTTCGGTTCATTTCAAATGCAATTTGCACCTTTTAATTATATGTTTTCCTAGCATCAAAAAAAAGAAGTAGAAACATTCGTTAAACAATTTTTTTAGCTAAGCTCAGCGTTGAACATTTTTTTTTTTAATAAAAAGAAAAGAATATATTGCAGTTTTGAAAAATTGTTGAAAATATCTACATACGTCCAAATTAGGCAAATTCGGTATCATTTAAACTCCTGAAAATTTTATCGTCTCAACTTTCAGTGGCCATAACCTCTACATGAGACGAACAAATGCAAAAATAATCGAAATCAGGAACGATACAAAGCGGACTTCAATATTTTTTTTCACTTTTTTATATATATCAGCGTAAAGAGCGCTTCAATTCCTTTCGAACCATTCGTGCGACATTGTGTCCGGTTGTCGCATCTCCCGAATACTCTGGCCGAGATATGATCCAAGAGGACATCTTAGCTCCTGCGCTTCCATAAAAACAGAACTAGGAGCATCCTAGGCGTTGTAACGGGGCACTGCACCATTCGCAATTTGGCTGAGAGGTTGCACGTTCCCCATCACGGTTTCTGCTGCAGCTTCAGAGATGAGGAAGCATCTAATACTTGCTATGCGACTGCCCTGCGCTGCTTAGAGGCGAACCTTGTTTCTTGGTAAACCAATCCTCGAAATGATTCTGCAACATGCGAGACTTAGGCTATTAGAGATGACCTACAGTTTTTGATCCCCCTCCACAATCCCTCCCTTTTTCAAATTCCTTTCCATTCCTTCTTTTGATTAGGCAACACAATGGACATCTCTGGTTCATCTCAGTCACTATCTGAGCTGCCTATACAACCCAACCTAACCTATCAGAGATTAACTTCGCGTCGTAGTTTTTAGTTCACATTTTGTGACGCCTTGTTTAGCTACTATAATATTTTTGTATGCAATAAATTAAAAAAAAAAAATAATTTTACTTTTAACGTTTGGCTATATTTAATTTCAAAAATACTGTGCTTGAGAACTAAAAAAAACTTTCGAGTGCCAAATAAAGTTGCGATATTTTCATAAATAAACGCATTATTCATCCAAAACTTATTTTTTTCCGAGGTCGTCTGACCCAGAGGGGTAGCTATATAATTTAACCCCGATATCAAAAAAAAAAATGAGTTTGTCTCTTATGGAATAATATGGGATCTAATCTAAAAGTTTGGTTGCTCTACGTCTTATCATCTCTGAGATCGACACGTTCATACGGACGGATAGACGGACATGGGTATATCGATTTCTATTGAAGGTGACTTTGGGGATCTTCGACGACTTATTCTATATGTAACATACATTTTCGGCTTGCACAAACTGAATATACAATAATTTTTTAAGCATAATAAAACCTTTTCATCCCATTGTACTTAGCACGAACCAAGTACCAATTTTTAACACAGTAGGCATTATTTGCCCAAATTTGCTTGCTATTAACTAAACTCACATTTACTTTCATTATAGTTTCAAGCTTTGAAGAGTCAACAGCTCAAAAACAAAATTCAAGTATTCTTTACAAACTGTTTTGGTGGATAACAATTAAAAATTAAAATTTTCGGTACCTAAAAAAAAAAAAAAATAAATAAAAACAGAAAAAGTTTAATAATAAACAAAAAATAATCTTCGAGCTGAACATTTTAATAATATTCATATTACACGTAAGTTGGTAACTAGCAAGTTATAGAAACATTAATTCATCAAGAACTTAAATTTCAGAATATTTGTCGATAAAAAAATATATACACTTGGCTGTCTGAAGTTCTGTAACAAATGCAGCAGAGTCGGGTATTGCTGCTTCCGACAGTGTTAGCCGCACTACTGTTTTTGTGTTCCATTGTTCAATATTGGGCTTCAGCCTCCAGCTAACACTAAAAATTACCATGGCTGCATAACAAATACACACATATACAAACGCTTTTATGGTCCATTAAGTTTCTCCAAACAAACGCTGATATACTAGTTTGGGCCAGGACATGCTTATATAAGGATGGCGATTAATGCACTGCCCGTTTTCTTCCATTAGCTTCTTAAAGCAGCTCTGGCAGTTTGGCCAAACCCAGCACTTGAGCATAATAATGAAGTTGAATATAAATTGATAACAGGACAGCATTTTGTTATAAATCTCCATTGCTTTGCCGATTATTTGCACAGCCAAATAAAATATTTTTAACTTATTGACAGCTATAAATACGTTCAGTGAGGTCCTTGTATAATAGCTAATTAATTGATTTGCGGCAAGTCCTTTAATCGCTTAAATATTGATCAATTTATGGAATAGACTCCTTGCAGTCGCTTTACTATAGGGCACTAAATATAATTCAGCTGTGAAAACGATTTGAAAAATATATTAGAAATTAAAAGCTTGTTCAAGAATTCAGAGCCTGCTCTTAAGATGTATTTTTGTCAATGTAATATTTATTTCAGTGTCTATAGCTTGGCCTAAACATAACATAATCCAAATATACAAATCTGTGAAGAAATTTACAATGAAGCATTGATTTCAATTGAGGACATGTGCTTGATAATGTCAAACAAACTATTAATTCAATTAGGCCTGACCGCGCCCAATCGTCCAATGCATGACGCTTTTAACCAAGAGTTGCATCGAGAAAAACTGTATGATCTCAACGCTTTGAAAGAATTAATTCAAACAAATCTTCCACTGTTAAATGAACAACAGAAGTATGTATTTGAAACTCTTATGAAAGTAACAAATGATGAAACTGGAGGGATTTACTTCTTAGATGCACCTGGTGGTACAGGAAAAACTTTTTTGATTTCATTAATATTAGCAACAATTCGCTCACAAAATAAAATTGCACTTGCACTCGCTTCGTCGGGAATCGCAGCAACTTTGCTTGAAGGTGGTCGAACAGCCCATTCAGCATTAAAATTGCCATTAAATATGCAAAGCAATGAAACTCCAACCTGCAACGTTTCGAAGAACTCTGCAATGGCAAAGGTTTTGCAGCAATGTAAATTGATTGTTTGGGATGAATGCACGATGGCACATAAAAAATCTTTGGAGGCTTTAGACAGAACCTTTAAAGATCTACGGAGCAATAATAACCGATTTGGTGGTGCAATGATTTTATTAGCAGGAGATTTTCGTCAAACATTGCCAGTGATTCCACGATCAACGCCAATGCATGTCTAAAGTCCTCCAATTTGTGGAAACATGTCAAAGTACTTCATTCAAGCAAGAATATGCGTGTCGAGTTGCAAAATGACCAATCTGGAAACATATTTCTAAACAACTCATTGACATTGGTAATGGCAAATTTCCTATAGACATGTTGACTGGCTGCATTAACTTTCCTCAAAGTTTTTGTCAGTTAACTCGATCAAAAGATGAACTTATTCAGAAGGTGTTTCCAGATGTTTCTCAAAATTACAGAAACCATGATTGGTTGAGCGAACGAGCTATACTGGCTGCAAAAAACATAGATGTAAATGAATTAAATTTCAAAATTCAAGAACAAATTACAGGCGAATTGAGGATAAAAAAATCAGTTGATTCGGCTACTAATCAAGATGATGTAGTCAACTATCCACCGGAATTTTTAAACTCGCTGGATTTGCCAGGATTGCCACCTCACAATCTTCAATTAAAGGTTGATCGGTGGTTATACGTTGCGAAATATCAACCAACCGCGTCTTTGCAACGGTGCATGGTTAGGATAAAAATTACTAAACAATGTGATAGAAGCAACTATACTCAAAGGAAAGTATAAAGGAAAGTGGGCTTGCTTTCGCATGACTATAATCAAGTCCAGTGGCAATCATTAAGTGTTTGTGGTATTAATCTAGAAAACCCATGTTTCTCTATGTCATTAGTATGTTGCCTGTTCCCGTGTTGGAAAACCATCAGATTTGTTTATCTATGCGCCAGGTAATCAAACAAAAAACATCGTATACCAAAAGCACTACAATGATAATAATAATAATTATGGTTCACATGATTAACAATAAAGCGATTACTTACTTTTAAATCCTTATATATGTTTTATTTAATTATTTTTTATTCACAACGCCCTATCACCAGGGTGACGGTTCTGTTCAGGAGATTTTTTAAATACGTAGGCAAAAAACTGCCACATTACAAATCTTTTTGACAGGACGAAGTCTGTCGGGTCAGCTATCTATATATATAAAATGAAACCCTTTTCCTTGGTCACGGCATCACGCGTGAATGGCTGGACTGATTTGGCTGATTTTGGGTTTGAAATGTTCGTGGAAGTCCAAGGATGGTTTAAGGTTGAAAAATATAACAAAATTGCGACGAAAATACTAAAAGGACAATTTGATTTTCCAATACAACATTTTTTTTTTATTTAGGTTGGCATTGTGTACATTGTCAGATTAACTAATATTTTTTAGTTAATTGTTTTTGTCGAATGGAAACACAAAAATCATAAACGATACATGTTTTGATTTCTGTGTAAAATACATATGATCATATTAATATTTGCACATAATGCCGCCAAAAAGACGTAACATTGGTAGAAATTCGCGTAGAACTCAATTGCAATCATCCCAATGAAAAGCTGAAGCTGAGGAACAACGTTCACAAAGGAATGAATTGAATCGATTAAGAGCAGGCCCATTGTTGCCTTTCGCAGATGAAGAATATCAATTTCTACAAATATATTTCATTGGCAATTCGACCGACGAAGTTGATCGTCGGTGTGCTATCGGTAGTAACACAAAAAGAGAAATAGTTGCACAATTACAACGTTTGTTTCATGAACACAATGATTTAGTTCAATTGTTCCGAAGAGCAACAGATCGAATGCCGTCCGACAATCATTATATTGTTATTCGAGCTGATAAGACGCCTATTGGTGAACACTCAAGAAGATTTAATGCTCCAACAATCGACGATGTTGCCATAGTGATTGTTGGAGAAGACTTCCAATCGCGCGACATT
Source organism: Chymomyza amoena (assembly GCA_037043745.1). Lineage (NCBI taxonomy): Eukaryota > Metazoa > Arthropoda > Insecta > Diptera > Drosophilidae > Chymomyza > Chymomyza amoena. The sequence continues at coordinate 43,869 of JBAMAX010000520.1, forward strand.
GTGCTTCAACGAAAAAATAATTCAACGCGTGTCAGAAACGCATCATTCCTATGATGCTTTGCAATATCCAATACTATTTTGCCATGGCGAGGATGGCTATCATTTAAATAGCAAATTAACCCGTCAAATGATGAGTGAATACATATTTGAACTCAATCATAAAAGACCTCAACTTATAGTTGCTATTTTTTTACTTTTGCTATCATTATCGCAGGTGAAGAAACAAACAAAAAAGTTAGCACCATGAACTATTATGCATACAGATTAATGATTCAACAAAATGAAGAAAACCACCCAGCAACGCCGCGACAAATGATTCACAAAAACTTCGAAAGACCAATCATTCTGAAAATTTGATTTATCGGCTATTGCTGAAATCACTTTATCGTTCATGGTGTCCAAATCACCATCAAACATGGTTAAAATGTAAAGATGACGAATGGTTGAAAATTTTATGATGAAATTAATCCATTCATCGGTCAATCGGACGATGTTTTCCAATCGGAAAGATTGCAGGTTTGGAAACATAAATGGTGGCGTGGCCGGTATTTGCTTGAAATTGTCTTCCAGAAACAAATTGAGATTTTTCACATTTTGAAAGTTTATGAGTGAAGAACGAACATCATCGTGAAAGAGATTGCATTTCCAATTTAAATTGAACGTTTCAGCTGTCGGATATTTCATGTTCAACTGCTCAAAATAATCAAATGGCACATCTTCTTCGTCTGGCATCGACACACTTATTCTTATATTATTACTTATATTATTCATTTTAGATCTGAACAACGTGAAAGTAAACCAAAAGAAATAACAATCAAATAAACTAAATCAAAAAGTTACTATGCCATTAAAATTTGTTACCACAATTATGATGTTCTTTTCAGTTCGAGCAAATTTAATGAAATAATGATTATTTATTTGCGTTTACTACATTCAATATTCTTGCTTTAAAAAATACGATTCCTTTTCCATCAGCGACTCTCTCAAACAAATGTCAGAAGGTCGACATGCATACACAATTAAAAAATACGCAAATGAAACAAACAAATTAGTATATACACTATATACTGTGTAGGATAAAGACCTAGACGAGCCGTGAGCGAAGCGAGCGTGCCGGAGCGCAGCGGAGGCCGGCTAGTT
>JBAMAX010000521.1:0-26242 GCA_037043745.1 Chymomyza amoena
CAAATATTATTTTTGGTGTACTGGCAAACTCATTCTGAACCCTTTTATCTGGGGCCAGTGTCGCAACAAAGTTGTTCCTCCAAGTCCTGCAACTCCTTCAGCACCTCGTTTGTCACCAGCGATGGACTTTTAAAGTTATTTGCGTTATCCCTGCCAAGCATGCTCGCAATGGTTTCCTTAAACACGGGTATTGTATCTATGACGCGGAACTTTCGATGTGTGAACACAGCGACTGACTGAGGCAATGAGTTGGTGCAAACGATCTGAGTGTTTCCGGATTTGGACAATTTTTGCACAGCACTACCCGAAAATATACCATGCACCACTACAGCATAGATCTCAATAGCTCCGGCTTGCTTTAGTTTCTGAGCAGCTAAGCACAAAGTTTTGCCCGTATCCACCATGTCGTCTACCAGGACGGCAATTTTGTTACGCACATCACCCACCAATACCTTGTCACGCAAATCATTGGATGTGCCTTGATCCTTGTGCACCAAAGCAAATGGCACACCCAGACTTGTGGACATATTTGTAACACGTTTCACAGAGCCATGATCTGGAGCCACAAGCACCATATTGGGCCAATCAGCCACATTGATTTGTAGCCAATCCTCCATCAAGGGCACCGCAGTTAAATTATCACAAGGCACATTGAAGAAACCCTGAATCTGCGGCGAATGAAAGTCCAGTGTTAGAACACTGTCAACACCTGCAGCTTCTAGCAGTTTGGCTACTAACTTGGCTGTTATGGACATATTTGGGGCATGCATCTTGTCCTGGCGTGCATATGGAAAGAATGGCAGCACTGCAATGACCTTGCGCGCCCCGGCATTGCGACTCGTTTGCACCATGATGAGCAGCTCGATAAGCATATCATTAACACAACCACAATGGGTCTGCACTATAAAGACATCCTTGCCACACAAGGATTCGTGCAGCTCGAAGCGTGTTTCGCCATTGGCAAAATGGGCACGTAACACACTGGCGGTGGTGCATCTGAGGTGCTGGGCCAGCCGGTTCGCGAATTCCACATGCGAGGAACCGGCCATCACAATGCACCGATGCATTTGGATTATTGGGGCGCTTAGCCCGCCAAAGTGGTTCCAGTACACGCCAAAATTAGGAATTTCTCCATTTTTTTTTTTTTGTTTTCGGAATAGATTTGACGTTTTGCTCAGCACATGGTTAGTTTTTGTTCGGTTGAAAGCTTCAGTTGGATAGGTAAAAAAAATACACGTGCTGTAGGATGCTTTGCTGTCTGGGTGGTGTATTGAAATGTCACAATTATAGAGGAAAGGTATTCGTCGAATTTTTTTTTATTGTGATTCCCCCCTAAAAAATTATAGCTCTTAGCACTTATTACATGAACTGGTCGATTGTGTGAGAAAAAAGCAAACAACAGATGGATTAAAAATATATGAAGCTCCTGTAGTTTTCACTCTAGTATAAAATTCAAAAGTATTTATTATTTTAGCATCTGAGCCATAGCTCCTAATACTCTAACTATCTTAAATCGTTGAAAGAAATTTTTTTAATCCTCATTTTATGTATAGGAACCAGATGTCAAGCCGATAGGGTGATAAACCTCCATAAAAATGAAAGATAATCTTAAAAAGATAAGTTGTGCCAAGTTGGAAGTCAAAAAAAAAAAATTTGCTTAGGTTAGCAACTCCCGAAACAAAATAAATTTTAAATAAGTAAGCTCGTCAAGAATGAGCTATATGGTGCCATATTTTTAGAAAATTTTGAAAAACTCTCATTTGAGTTGAAATTAAGCTACAAAGTAAGAAGAAACTTGAGTATTTTCCTACCGAGAAGGTAATTTGGGAAAGAAGAGTTTGCCAAGAATAGGTCAATAATAATTTTAAATATATATTCAGTAGAACTTTTCGAGTCAAAAGCTTTTGAATGTCGAAATTGGACAGCGGAAGTAGCGATGAATTGGCCACACGTTGAGGAGACCAAATGACAGCATCGTGAAGCAGTCCTTCGAATGGAATCCTCAAGTTACACGGTGAGTTGGTAGACCAAGAACTATTTGGAAATCAGCAGTGTTAGCCGAAGCAGCAACACAGCGTAAAACGTGGCCACAGCTGAAGTATCTGGCCGCAGATCGGGAAGAATGGAGGAAGTTTGTCGCCGCCCTATGCCCAACCCGGGGTTGAAGGACTTGAAGAAGAAGAAGAAGAACCGGACTTCAGCCTGCTAAGTGCAAATCTTTTCCCATCTCCCCGTATTACATTTACTTTTTATAACAAAAGTAAGCTATGACTTTTCAACAAAAACTCAGGCAGTAAAGATTTGCCTTCACAATTATTTAAATCAACAAACACAAACGAGCAAATAGGAACTATAATAAATAATAAATAAAATTTATTTTTAATATAACATGGCTCAACTACCGGATAAAGCTGCCTTTCTGGAAACCTATCAGCAAAATCATCGCGAGCTCGGCAAGCGTCAGCGGGAGTACAAAAACGCACTGACCGGCCAAGTAAAGTCGCGCAAAGATACTATTATACTCGAAAAATGCCCTGGGAATACCATCAAAAAGCTAGAGCATGACAAGGATGAGCTGCGCGCTCACGTCTGGATAGCCAGCGGTAAGACTCATGTTAAGCAAAACGAACGTTACTTAAAACAAATCAAATGCTCTGTGGACTGTTACGAGAAACTGGAAGAGGAAATAAAAGCACTCAAGGCTAACATAGTTAATATGGATCGTGAAATAAGTCGTGTGGGCAAGGAGACATATGCTTTAAATCGCCGCATTATACCGGATAAACAGCATCAGGCGCATAAGGCAAAGTTGGACAAGAAGCTGCAGTTATTGGAAAACGCTTTGGAAGTGAGTGTGCAGCAGGAGTGCACCTTGACAAAGACAAATCGTGAGCTACGGGACGGAATCGTATGTTTACTCAAGGAACGCAATTACTTCAATAAATCTTACTTGAAAATGGTGCACAAGCTGAATGAGGATAAAAAGTATTTAATCGATACTGTAGAGTTCGTCGTAAGAACATTCGAGGGCTGTACCGAAATATATGAGAAGACCGGCAATATGAAAGAACATTGCGCAAAGGATCGTGAGATGCGCAAGATCGAAATGCAGGGTGCTACTCGAAAAATGGCTTCTGATGCCGATAACATAGCCTTTCTGCGCTGTAAGATTAAGACGCACGAATTAGCGGATCTACAACCAAAGGAGTATAAGCGGCGCGAAAATTTACGTAGTAATCTTACCCAGAAGAAAGATCTGTACAATGGTGTGCATGAAGATTCTGCAGTATACACACTCAGCCAGTGTGGATGAGATGATTCAAAAGTTTGAGCATCAAGAGACCCAATACTTTTCCTTTTTAATAAAGGAAATGAAATGAGCTATCACATAAAACTACTCAACAACTCTGTGGATCGCCTATTCGAGGATATAACTGCGCTTAAGGAAGGAAATGCTAATAAGTATGAGAAGCAACTAAAAACTATAGAAACACTTGAAAAGGAGTTAAGCGAAAGGAAAGAATCTAATGAGTTGTTAAAAAAGGTGCGCGATAAGAATGATCAAAAGCTACAAAATTTGGTAAATGGTATCCAATCTATATGCGAGATGGCCACAGTAAATACAGAACCTTTGTCCAAATTGTTGGGCGATCATACAAATGTTAATCTTGTAAATACACGTCGTTTCCTCAAAATGATTGAGCAACGCATGTATGAAACAGTTTCAAGCGTTTACATTACGGAGCGCCGTTCTGACGACCCTACTGACCCAGAATATATAGTTAGAAAAATCGAGAAGATTTGTGAACCGCTGACCGAAATTAATGATATTGTTTTGACCCAACAGTGTCCGGAGTGTGCCGAGGGTGAAGCCCTCAATACGGGTGATCGAGGCGATGTTATTGATTTAGACTCAGCTAAGCAGACGAAGAAGAAGCTCTTCAAAAAGATTTTACAGCCGGAAATGCAATATCGTTTGCATAGTCTTAGTCAGTGCCGTCTACCAAGATCTCGCATGCTTGCGGCCAAACGTCATGAATAATTAAAATATATTTTTATGAGTTATATTTAAATAAACGTTTAAGAAACATATTAAACATTTAATACATTTTTCAGTAGGGACGCTACATAAATAGACCGATAGGGACAGCAAACGACGCCATAATTTTTCCCGCTCTCTTGACATTTCTCTTCAGTAAGGTTTGCCATTTCATTATGGAAAGATAAACGATCCAACAACGAGTCGAAATTATTAAAATTTACTACCGAAAGTAAAGTGGCCTCAACTTTAAGAGCGCTACGTCCAATTTATGGTCGTCATAATTGTCCTGCCAGATCAACAATTGAGCGTCTAGTGGAAAAATTTGAGTCTACAGACACAGTACAAAATGTTGCCGTGCCAGTGAGACAAAAAAGTGCCCGTAGGTTCGAGAATATTATTTCCATTAGTTTGCTGGTGACATTCGCTAAGGTATTTGAAAATATACTTTTGAGAAGAATGTCAGTGGTTTTAGAGGACACCAACATCATACCCGAACATCAGTTTGGGTTCAGAAGAGGCCATGGCACAATTGAACAATGCCATCGTATTGTTAAAAAGATAGTAAAGATGCATTTGAAAGCAAACAGTACAGCGCTGCGATATTTTTGGATATCCAGCAAGCATTTGACAAAGTCTGGCACGCAGGAGTACTTTATAAAATCAAAAAATGGCTTCCTGCACCGTATTTCTTATTCTATAAGTCGTACCTCAACTGTAGAAAATTTTATGTCCAATATGCTGATGAGCACTCGGAAACGCCGGAGTTCCTCAAGGTAGTGTGCTTGGGCCAGTGCTATACACAATTTTTACTGCGGACCTTCCTACAAATGACAATGTTGAAGTTGCAACCTATGCGGATGACACAGCAATTATTTCAAACAACGCAATTCCGGCAATGGCGTCCCAAAATTTACAAGAGCAACTCGGTCTTATTGAAACATGCCTGAAAAAATGGAGAATTTTAGTAAACACGCGAAAATCAGTCCAAATGACGTTCACACTGAAAAGAGGAAAATGCCCTCTTGTGACGTTAAATGGTATGTCCATACCGCATGAAGAATCTGTCAAATACCTTGGAGTGCATTTGGATCGGCGACTCACGTGGAATAAGCATATAAAAATAAAACCAAAAGAATGTATTGGCTTCTAGGTCCGCGATCGCAGCTTAGTTTGGAGAATAAAATTCGGCTTTACAAAGCAGTACTCTAGCCGGTCTGGACGTATGCCATGCAGCTCTGGGGGACGGCGAGCAATTCAAATATCGAAATCCTGCAAAGATACCAATCTATAACTCTAAGAAACATTGCAGGCGCTCCTTGGTACGTAACCAACAAAGAAATACACAAAGATTTGAATGTTCCTTTTGTCAAAGATGATATAAGCAAATCATCGTTAAGATATTTGTAGAGATTGTCAAACCATGAAAATTCGTTGGCTATTAACCTACTAGACAATAGTATGGATGTTAGACGTCTAAATAGATTTCATATTCTGGATCTTCCAGATCGATTTGTATAATAATGTATAATAACCTCTAGGAAATAGTTTTGTTGTATATTGATTGGACTCACTGGAGCACAATCAATCCTGCCATTTTTTGTGTTTACTTATAAAATTTGCTGATTGTCTCATATGACAGATTGCAAATAAAAAAAGAAAAAAATTTCCAATAACACATTATATCGATAAAAATACTTGAGCTGTCAAAATATTCGATTCCTGCTCTTGGAAATTTGACTCAAGTTTTTTTTTTTTATCAAATTCAATGTCAAAGTTTATTTTTGAGCATTTTTTTTACTTTTTCTTTGCACTTAATTCATCCAACTGCATTTCTTTTTTATATGTCAACAAATTTTACTGACTTTTTATGCATTGTGAAAAAAAAATGTCAGTCATAACGACTGTGGGATTCGCTGCGTATGCTTTTTAGTAGAAATTATTTTTGAAAAGTGTTGGCCTGTAATGTCAATACCTTGAGAGCATTTGAAATAGGTCTATATTGGATGCCGAAATATTCAGACGTGCTCCAAAAAACGAAAAACCAACAAATATAATTAGTTATCGTTTTTTATTTTTATTATTTCCTTGATATTGTGAATTTTTTACTGTCAATAAGTTCTCAAATTTCCCTAACTGGTAGAACAGCTGGGAACGTAAGGCAAATATGTCTGAATAATATATTCGAATTCCTTTTTCGGAGTACGGCTAAATGTTTAGTTCTTATGTTGAGATTGAGTTTTTTTTAATTTAGTTCAAGGAAAATAGTGAAGAAATATAACGTATAACTATTTGATCTTGTCTTGGTCCTTATTTGGAGGGCACTATTCTCGTTAGAAATCTATAAAAATGACCTTCGTTATATCAAGGGAAATAATTTTTCTTCTTTTTTATGTTGCATTATATTCTAGTTAGAACTCTTTAAATATAGCCTAAGTATTAGCACACATCGATGAGAACGAATATGAAGTCACTAAGCGTAAATTTCTTAAAATGTACAGACGGCAGCGCTCGAGCATAACCTATAAAACCCGCATTAAACGTCCTTATGTAAGAACTCAGATATGCTGGAGGTTTTTGAATCTTAGATTCGGATTAAGCGAATCATAATAAAAAAAATATATTTATTATACATTTCTTTCTTTGCAAAAGTGACCCCATAGCTATAGAACTTTGGTTTTCCTGAAAGGATTTTTGATATTCAAGTTTTCATAAATGAAAATTTTACTTCCAACTCGTTGTTAGATCTAAAATTTTTGTTAAAAGATTAAGATTAGAAGTTTTTCAAAGCCGCAGCAAGAACTGGTCCGGCTTCATTTTAGAATACTTCGAATCGGTCAATTCCAAGCGAGCTGCATAGTTAAGTGGCATAATTTTTTAACAAAAACTTATAATGGAAAAACCAAATCTTATAGATATACATATATAGATAAATGAATTAATTTCAAAACGAGAACATTTTTCCAACAAATAGAAGACAATTTTTCCAGCAAACCAACTGCTTTTCATTTCTAGTTGTTATTTACACGCTTCCAAAAAAAAAAAAAAATATTTCCAACTTAAGAAAATACACAAAAATTTACGAACATTAAAAACTAAGCGTTATTCCCAAGAAAATTTTATTAACAACGAATGTGAAGTCAGCAAAATTGTAAAAAAATAATTGTCTCAAAGGCCTATTGTTAATGACTTCCAAGGGATAACGTAACCTCGAATAACCATAAATTTGCCAAGAGTAATCTTAATCTTAAATTTAAGCGCAACAGCGGAGAGACAGAATTTTGCAGCCTGCGCATAGCTCGAAAGTAGAAAACAAACGCAGTTTTCGTATACATAACTTCAAATATCTCAAAATCCTGACCCCGGATTCGGTTCTAAGCAGCAAATTACTTAGGAAATGACCCTTAGCTTTACAAAAACTGACAGGACCCCAGTATGTGAAAGCCTGTGGAAAATTAGTTTTGTGTTCTATATTTTTAAAGGAAGGCACTAAAAAAATATGTATTTAATTCTTTGAAGTTTTTATCGAATCGTTACTAAACTGCTCTACAGCGAGTTTTCCTTACGAGTACGAATTTTTTCTCAAGTAGGTAAATTGCTTATTTGATACATTACAATATAACAAATTTTATTCATAACGAAGCAATATATTAGTTTTTATTGTTTTCAGGAACTCCGCCCAAGCCCGGTTGAGAAAGGAGAAGGGAACAGAATCTGTGGTCTAAATGTCTTTTATACAGCTTAGCGTCTCAGGAGAGCGTATCCCTCTAGTCTTTGAACCCATCATTCATTGATTCTAAAAATATATATAACAAGGAAGGGATAAAGTCAATAATGGATATCCTCTCCACGGGGTACCCGATCTAAATCGAATAATCCACTGTCTCAGGAAAGCCGATCCCTTTAGTATTTGAACTCATCACTCACTTATTCAAAATAGAGTATATATAGAACATTAAAGATATAGATCAAGTCGATAATGGATACGACTCTCAACGGGGTACCCGATCAAGGTCGAATAACGCTATCGCTCAACCGTATCCATAAAAAATAATTCCCTTTTTTACCCCTTAGAGGGAGGCATAGGGGATCTCTATTAATAACTGTTCGAACAGAACAGGGACCTGCAGTTTATAGCCGAATCCGTCTTTAATTAATAGAGATTTTCATGGCAAATATCCATCACCACTCAATAATTCTTTGCAGGGTATCGTGTCACTCAGGTATGCCTGGTAATGACACGGCGGACGAGTGCGCCAGGAACGGCTCAGCAATGGCAGCTTACCATGCGTTTACGGACATAAAAAGACCGTTACAGAACATCGTTTCGGAAATCAGGGCGACGTCAAGAGCTCTGGAGGAAAGAGAATGGGAATTGGTGTCCGGTTGTCGCATTTCGAGATATGATCCAACGCGAATATGTGAACTCCTACGCTTTCTTTAAAACAGGATGGTGGTTGGCGTGTAACGGGGCACTACACCAAAGGCAATATGGCTGAGAGGTTGCACGTTCCCCATCACGATTTCTGCCGCTGCTGCAGAGATGAGGAAGAGACAGAAAGCATCCAACACTTGCTATGCGACTGCCCGGCGCTTCTTAGACTTAGGTGATTTGGGATGTACAGCTTTTGATCCTCCTCCACCGTATGCTCTACTAGGAGAGAAGGACGACAGTTGTAGTAGTTTAAAAGTTTAGCATAAGAGAAAGTCGAATCTTTTGGCCAAATTTGGTGTCTATAGGTCTTAAGGTTTCCGAGCTCATGAGGCTTTGTATAAAGATATTTTGAACTATCAAAGCTATCACAAATCTAAAATACTCTTGAGTCAATGCTTATAGGGTATAAAAAAATATATATAAATGACGCCTCCAGAGTCGCATATGTTGAAGTCTCTGTTCGACTTTTGCCGACGGCCTGCAGTTGTGTCCAGTGCCATGGTTTTTGCCATTTTACATGTGTTCCGAGGTGTTACATTTCACACACAGACCCGAGGACATATAGACAGACAGACTAACACTCTGACAGACCAACAGACAGTCAGACAGACAGACACATAGACAAAAACAGACTCACACTACGACGGAGAAGTTTGTAAAAATTATGCTGCGTGCAAAAGTTTGCTGCCATTGCCTTAAAAATGGGCGACAATGCACACGTCACCATAAAGGTGGGGGAGGGGTCGTGTATCTATATGTGCATAGCTATAACTGTAGTAGTTTCTGTAGCTGCCTGCTCCTGGGCAGGGGGAATGCCCGTTAGTTGCCACGTGCACATTTCACGTTTGGAGTCACTTCATGTTTACGACTCCTTGGGGGCCACTTGATCAGAAGGAGTTGCCTGGGAGTTGTATGTTTTGTCGGTTACGACACACAGATACACAGATACACACATGTGTGCTTGTGTGTGTGTGGATAGAGCGAAGCATATAGGTAGGTTCCTTTGTTTGTGCTGTGTCCAGCATTTTGTTGAACATGCAATTTAAATGTTGATTAAGTCATCTCATATTAGCCATGGCGCACACTTTTATGACACGCTCGCTCTCTCTCTCTGTCTCTTTGACTCTCTGACGTCCACTGACCATTTTAATTTGCATTAATTAATTAAAAGCCAAGTTAATCTTAAACCAATATTAACTAAGGCCATAACTCTTAACACGGGCGCGCTTATCAGCAGCACAAATCCATACGCAATGACGATGACATACCTTTGCCAACCTTCAAATATGCCAAAGTTAATACGGCAAATGTTAATTAGTAAATGAGGCCAGATCCACATCCGTGGACAATGAAAGGATTTTTGGATGGCGGCCAACATGTGGAGTGAGCGCCAAAGGACTTTATCAGTTCATTAATCAGCCAAGCGTCGTACCAAGGCAAATGAAATGAAAGTTTTGCCAGGCCCTGGCCAGAAGAACACAAAATTAACAAAAGGCCGGGAACACACCTACCAATGTTTTTATCAGGCCACAAAAAGCAAAATACAATACAAAAATGGCATAAGTAAAGAGTTTGCCGGAGAGGGGGGCTGGTTGCAAACATCGTAAGCGTAAATCATAAAAATAAGGAAAGCAGGAATAGCAGCAGACAAGAAAACCGAAAGTGGCGGGCGGCAACCCGCGCACAATAACTAAAACTGAAGTTCCAGCGACGGAGCAATCTGCAGGACCTCGTATTGGAATTGTGGCAAGCGCCTTTGGGCGTTGACTGTTAAGCAGGCAATAGGCTTACTACTGACGTCTGTGATCAAAGCAATCGGGCTAAGGCACACACAGGGTCAAGACGGCAGAGCTGCTGCTGTTCACTCCATTCAGTTGAGGCCAGGTCAGGTCAGGTCGGTTTGGGTCAGAGCATTCATGTACATGGAATTATGAAGGCAAAACAAGAGGCCACAACAAGAGGCACTGAAATTATTTATTGCCCTGTGAGCGGCTCGCAATTGTCTGCTCGTATACGGCTGACTATGCCGTGCCGTGCTGCCACGCCTCCCTATGCCAAAGCAAAAGACGCTTACATGTTGAACGAACCATCGGAATTGTCGAGTTGCCACCCAGCTCATCAGCAGCTAGCACCCTCCACCCTGCATGTTGGCGTTGCCAACTGCGGCATAAATAAATCAAAGCTCGGCAGTTTTGTGGGCGTGTTGTTTGGAGATGGCCACTCCGTTTGATTCAGAACAAAATGCAGAAAGATGAAAGGTCTTTAATGTGTGACGCTTAGAGAAGGATGTCAGGAAACTAATGTTGGAAAATCAATTTAAGGCAAGTATTAAAGATCGCCAAGCTGTGGAGTTAATATCATGTGTCATACGTATGTGAGGCTCTGTTGGGAACTTTGGTAGTCAAATCCAACAAATCTAAGAGCCATTTGTACAATTCTAGCATCACGTGACCACTGGGAATTGAAAGCTTGTGCCGACTGTAAACGTCTTGAAAGTTTTTACCCAAGCAGAAATATGATTTTGGTCGATATGTACCATATGTATGTGCATCTGTTCTCTTATAATATCTAACCTATTGAATATACTTTATTGTATGAGCTATCAATGGAAGCTTCTGAGTCGTCCTCTAGTTATAGGCTATGTCACGGGTAGTTTTTACCCAAGCAGAGTTTTGATTTTGATGTATGTATTTGCATCTATTCTCTTATAAAAACTAAGCTGCATAGCATAAGTTGTTATATAAGCTATCAATGGAATCGTCTAAAATGAAGATAGCTATAGATAGTTTTTACCCAAGCAGGATTACGATTTTGATCAATATGTATGTGTATCTGTTCTCTTATACCATCTAAGCTGTTCAACCTACTTTTTAATATAAGCTATTAATGGAAGCGTCTAAGTCGTCCTCTAGTTATAGGCTATGTGACGTCACGTTAAGTTGCATAGAAAAAGCTATAGAGCTCGTTAACTCACGAGTGAACTTTTCGGCAGTTCTCCAAATATATTTTCTACATAAAACTATATCAACCCGTAGTTGCTTAAAGCTGTTTAAAGAACCATTTAAGAAGCTGTCACTTACTTGATTGCCTGCTATCACATATCGGACACAAGTTCACACTCATGCTTTCAGTCAAAATCAACACCTACTGGACACCTTGAGTCACGAACTCTCACAGATTCTCAAAGACCCTACCCCCCACCCACTCACTTCCCACCCACTGTCGTAGCAATCAATTGCTTGTCGCTCTGTTAGTTTGTTAATTTAGCTTTAAGCTCATGTACGGTCAATGTTTGAACAACACCTTGTAATATCCGTTTAAGCTATGCGCCTTGACTGACACACTAAAAACATTGCTGATCTGATGGACAAGTGGTGGGGTATGATGTTGGGGTGGGGGTGGGGAGACAGCCAGACAAACAGACAGATAGATGAACAGGCAGTGTGGCAGTAGCAGGAGCCAATTTAGCTACAGTTCATTTGAGTTTGAATCGCTTGGCAGACAGACGGGAGAGAAAAACAATGCCATCTATACGCAGAAACTCGGAAACTTTATTCTCGCCCCCCCATTGGCATCATGCCACAATTGGTCTGCCTTGTTGCTGCCACTGCCACTGCCACTGACGGTAGCAGTCAGTGCTCTAAACATGACTTATGACCGCTACGTGATGCAACATAAAAATGCCATTACATTGTGCGTGTTCTGCTGCTGTTGCCACCGAAGCTTCTGCTGCTGCCTCTGCCTCTGCCGCTGCTGCTGCTGCGTACAACATGACGTATGAGTGTTGCACGTTTTGCGTGGCTTGAAGCAAACGTTTGGCCAACGTTTGTTCGTCACTTGCCGCTTACAGTGACTGTCAGTGGCAGTCAGTCTCGTCAGTCCTTTGCACCGTGTATTCCCCTAACTCCTCAACCTGCTCCCTGCTTCCTCTTTTTAAATGGTTTACACCATTTCTCATCCAATGCTTAGTTTATGCGTTAGGTTAATTGCGATTTGCTTAGGTTTAGCGTTTTGGGTTTTTGTGATATTTTATTGGTCAAGGCTATTTTATTCGCTGATTCCCATCTTTAAGCTGCCCTTGATGAACCAACAGGAGGTGTTGGATGAAATTGATTGATATCATTGATCAGACGGTGGAATATATAATTAAAGAGTGAAAAGTCTTTTCTATTTTACTAAAAAAAAAAATCTTGTCATACTTAGACATAATCAAAGCGGCCTCGATAGCCTAGTGACAGTGCACTAGACTATCATCCTAGAAGTTGTGGGTTCGAATCCCACGTTTACCATGGCTCTGCACTTTCCACTGGCCCTATTTCCCTAATTTTTCCTGTATGTCCCTATCACTTACTCCCATTATCGGTATCACTTAGGGCCTGTTCTTGGCCTAAGTGAGTTGGGACGCTAAGTTCCAACTGCCGCCTTAACCTAGACATGATTAACGTGTTTTTGATACTTTTAGACTTTTTTGCCATACAAAAAAGGGGTCCACAGGGGGGTTTTACTAAATTTATGCTGAATAATGTAGATTAGTTCTCAAACGCGTTTGAAATTTTAATTGTGGTTCAAACTTTTTAGTCACAAAAGGCCGTGAAAACTTTAATAATAGACGCATGAATATCGCTCAGAAATTGTTTAATGACGTCATATTCGTTGCAGATTGGATCAAACTGCTTGTAATTGATATCCAAATAAAAGCCATAAAAATGCTCAGGAATTTCTTATACGGAGAATCCTCTTGATCTTGGATTTCGGAACTAAAACTGTGCCACGTTGAGAAAACATTTGGACAATCCGATTCATGCGAAGTTCTATAAAGACAAAAACATATACCCAATGATCTTGGATTTTGAAGCAAAAACTATGTCACAGTGAGAAACCTTTTTGACAATCTTTTTCTGTAAAGGCACGTGTTTAGGTTCAGGAATTTTTATTCGGAGATTTCAGATTGAAGGAATACCAAAATTGGATTTTATTTAAAGTGTTTTTTTGATAAACGATTGTCCAGGAATGTTTTTGAAGTCGCTGCATCCGAATTCGAGTTTTAAAACAAATCATCACTTTAAGTTTCTGAGGTAGCCTGATAGAAGCACCTTATCTTATTGGGTTTTTGGGATTATTTCAGAATGTGGCTTTTTGGACCTACGATCCGGACATATTTCAAGTACACAGCCCTTATTTTTTTGGGCCTGTCGAATGAGAAATCCAACCCTAGAGTGCTTTTGGACTGAATGTAAAATTTTTCACCTTTTCTGCTTTAAAACCTAACAACAAAATGAGAGCTACATTGTGACAAGAAAGATTTCAGAATTTCTGAATAAAATGCAAAATAGTTAATCTTCTTTAATATTTATTTTGTCTCCTTTAAAAAATGCCCCTCCAGAATCACAAGGTACTCCCTAATTTAAAATAAAAGTTATTCGGGAAATTTTACTTTATCGAAAACGCATCAATGAGTGGAATGGTATGAGTATTTCTGAAAGATTCCGTTTAGTCAAAGCATTTTTGAAAGAACCTACGAGATTCCAAAATTAGAAATTTAAACTTAAAATAAATGTTAATCGCCAATTTTAGTTTATCGAAAATAAATTTATGAGTGGAGTAGTCGAAGTATTTCTAAAAGAACTTTCGAGACTCCCGCGATATTTCGCACTCGATACCAAAGTAGTGTTTAATGGACGACTTTTCAAAAATCACAATTTGTTTATTGCGATTTCAGCTGAAAGCATCTCTGAAAGAACCCTCGAGATTCCCGAGATATTCATATCCATATCCAAATTGCTTTTAATAGAAGATTTTGGAAAAATCACGATTTGTTTAATGCGATTTTAACTGAAAGCATTTTTGAAAGAACCCTTAAGATTCCCGCAATATTTTGAGCTCCATATCCAAATTGCTTTTAATAGAAGATTTTGGAAAAATCACGATTTGTTGAAAGCATCTCAGAAAGAGCACTCGAGATTCCCGCAATATTTCGAACTCCATATCCAAATTGCTTTTAATTATTTTAGTCTTTGGAAAAATCACGGTTTGTTGAATGCATCTCTGAAAGAGCCCTCGAGAAACCCGAGATATTTCGAACTCCATTTCCAAATTGCTTTTAATAGAAGTCTTTGGAAAAATCACGAGATGTTTAGTGCGATTTCAACTGAAAGCATTTTTGAAAGAAACCTTAATATGCCAGGAATATTTTGTGCTCCATATCAAAATTGCTTTTAATAGAAGTCTTTGGAAAAATCACGATTTGTTGAAAGCATTTCTGAAAGAGCTCTCGAGATTCCCGCTTTATTGTGAACTCCTGATCAAAATTGCTTTTAATAGAAGATTTTGGAAAAATCACGATTTGTTGAAAGCATCTGTAAAAGAGCCCTCGAGAATCCCGCGATATTTCGAACTCCATATACAAATTGCTTTTAATAGTTGTCTTTAGAAAAATCACGATTTGTTTATTGCGATTTCTGCTGACGCATAAACTCATATGGCTGTGTGTTACCTTTGTATGTGTATGCTCTGTGTTTGCGTGTGTGTGTGCTGTGTTTGTGAGTGTGCTCCACGCATTGTTTGCTTTATTAGTGAAATTTAATGTGCTGTCTATTGAAAACAATGGAGTGAGTGGAGACAATGCCGGATCGCCGGCTGGGGGTAGTTGGTCTCAAATCAAACAACTTGTATGCTATCATTACTTATAGCCAACACTTGGCAGGGCTAATACCCAACACTCACCCCGCCCCCTTAAACGCCCACGACTTATAGCCGTGCTGCTGTGAATTTTTTCATTAAAAAACTTTTATGGCACTATTTCGATTCGAGATGTGGAAATTGCGCTAAAAGTTTACATCGATAGGTGCAAATTACAAAACAAAAGAGACCCAGTCAGCCAGGTAGTTCAGGTAGTTACTACATTGTTGTTTCAGATGTTGTTGTTGTTGTAAAGTTTGTTCAGTTAAAGTCTAGTCGTAGTTGTTGGGGGAGCGCTCTTTTGCTTATAGATGTTGATGAAGAAGCAGGAACAGTTGAGTTAACTTCTTCTGGCTGTGTTTGCTATTGTTGTTGTTGTATTAGTTGAACCCTGGACAGATTTTGTTGTTTTAGCTGCTACTGTTGTACCTGCCACATAGACAGACAGACAGACAGCTGGACAGACAAACAGCCAGACAGACCAACAGACAGACAGACAAACTGAGTGAAACTTTTACGTTTTATGCCAGTCAACGCTTAATGAGTTGCAATTGCTTGTTTGGAGTACTCGGGAACTCTTGCATAAACTGCTGGCCTTCCTGATCCTGAAAAAGTTTTGGATCTGCGTAAAACTTGTTAAGTGGTTAAAGATACAAACAGACAAACAGCTACAGTTACGCAGCATTTAGATTGAGCTTGTTGCAGCTAATTTACGCTGCCAACTAAAAATGGCCAATAAATCATGCAACCATCAGTAGTCAATCAATCAATCAATCTATCAATCAATCAAACAAACAAACGGCGTACGCTGCTGATTGCCAGTGCCAGGACTAAACCAGAACTGAATAGAAGGCCTGCCAAGTGCAGGGCACCATTTTAAATGCTTTGTCAGTCCCGATGCGCTGCAAAAACGAGGACAATGCGACCAGGACCAAACATTTTCACGCAGCCTCTCACTCATTCTCTTGCACTCACTGTCTGAGGATGTGTGCAGCTGTGTGCGTGTGGCAAGTTGCATTGTTGTTGCACTGCGCGTGGTGACGTTGATTTGGCCTCCACGGATACGCCGTGTGCCTCCATTGGGATTGGGATTGGGTATCATCTGTATGTTGATTGTAGAAAATGTTGTTCAGTCTAAATGCCAGCTAATTGTTGGCTTGTCGGCAAGCTTCACATCAACACTTGCAACATTAAACTTTGACTTTGTATCAAATGTCAGCTAGAATGCAACTGTAATAAGCTATATGTGCAACCCATTTGTTGGCCCAAATCATGGGATATTATTAGCCATAATTAGCCTAAAGGTCTTTGAACTAGTTTTTAAAAAACTACTTTTTTTTTTAATATTCAAAAATTTTCTTTTGCACACTTACCCGTATAATCATCTATATCGACCAACTGAAAGAATCATAACACTTATTATAAAATTATTAACTTAAATATTTAAAAAATTAAAAATTTGTTTTACCTATCGGTCTAATGGGTCCTCGATTTTAATGAAATATGGTACAGTGGTAGGAAACTATAAATGGCATCCAACTGCCAAGTTTGGTAACGATATCTGCACAAGCAAACTAAACATAAGAAATTATATTTTGACCTATCTGTACTATGGAAGCAATATTCCACCAATATTTTGATCAAATTTGGTACAATAATTGGGAACTTTAAAAAACCTTTAAGTGTCATGAATATTTTCATAAGCAAACGAATTATCCACCTAAAACTTAAGGAATTTTTGGTTGTTCTCTGAAACATTTCTATGGGAGCTATAAAATATATTCCCGATATTAAAAATATAAAATAAAATTGTTTCTCCTGACATATTAACGCATCTAATCTAAAAATTTGGTTGCTTTAGCCTCTACCATCTCTGAGATCTAGGCGTTCATACAGACAGACAGACGGACATGGGTATATCGACTTCGCTAGTCACCATGATCATACTTTAGCTAAGTTCTATTGCTGCTACAGGTATATATAATATAAACATATAAATGTAGGTACATATAGCAGCTCTTGATGCGTGCAAAAAACATAAGCAGATTATTTTTAAAATTATTTCCAAAGATCTTGTAACTCTTAAAATTTAATTTTGTAATTCAGAAATAATCTGCACTATACGATTTATATATTTTTATGCGTGCATAATTTAAATTTCTAAACAATTTTGGGCAAAATAAATCCTTTTCATCCCATTGTACTTAGCACGAACTAACGATGTACTTTTAACACAGTAGGCGTTATCTGCCTAAATTTTCTGGTTTGTAAATTAACTGACATTTATTTTCATTATAGCTTCAGACTTTGAACAGTAAACAGCTCAAAAAATAAATTGTAAGTATTTTCTATAAAGTGTTTTTGTGAATAATAATTAAAAATTTAAATTACAAAAAAAGTTTTCTTTATATGGTCGAAGAATCCGAAGGCAACACTTGGCTCACTCTGGAAGGCAACTACAAAATGGTAATGATGTCCAACCAAAATATTTTGCAATGAAGGAAGGAAGGTCCCAATTTTCGCTTTTTGAGCATTTGCAATCCATACGATTTAATTGCTCTTTTTGGACAGAAAAAGTACAAGAATTAATAATAATAATTATCTGTGCGAGCTAAAGTTTTGAAGTGAAACGAAATGGCAAATGGAATAATATATAAGACGTAAGTTGATAACTTGCAAGTGGTTAAAATCTTTGAATTCAACAAAAACTTGAATTTCAGAAGACGTGGATGCTGCTCTCAAATATTTCATGGGATCCATTCAATCGAATTCGTAGACTCGTATAAATACAAAAATAGCAAAACTCGTGCAACTGGAGAGAGTGGATAAGTCGATTATCAATCAAAGTACTTAACTATGATGCCCTCTCCATTTCGCTGGATACTGACAGCGTTTCTCGAGATATGAATAAAACTACAATAAGAAGAGATAGTCCCAAACAATATAAGACTTCATAGACGATTAACTTGGTCCGATTATTTTAATAAAACCCTCTCATATGCTCCCGAATTCGTCTATTTTGGGGTAGATTTTCAAGATGTCTTTCCGCTAAAGTTGGTATACCGAAAAAGGTTTATAACCAAAGCTGCATCAAGTGCACTTTATGCATAAAGAGCACCTGGTTCATCTTTAGCCATCCCAACTGCAGCGGAAAGATATCTTGAGAAGACTGCCCCATAAATAGACGAAGGCGGGAGTATATTAGTGGGCATTAGAATAATAATCCTTTCCAAGGTAGTCGTATATGCAGTCTTATATAGTTTGGTTCTTGTCTTCTTATTGTTGTTTTATTCTTAACCTGGTTGCCGTGGTAACAAATATTGGCAACGTTTGCTGGTGGACGAGGATGCAGTCTAGTCGGATGTTAATGAGGTTTTGATGACCGTCGAATCCAGTCCTTTGATGAGTGGAAAATTACGCAGACATCCCATTAGACCCATTGCACAACTCTTTGAAGGCATATATGATCTAAATACTCGGCGAAGGCGGAATTAGGATTATTTTAATTAAATTATATTTTATTTAAATTACAATAGAATTTAAGAAAACATTTTATAATTTTGGGAAATAATAAAAAAAATTGTATAGCACGAATACATTTTAATTTATTTACATTGAGTGGCATCTATTGGAGGTTCAAAGATTCACCAAGAACTTAAATACTAAAATCGAGTCAGTCTTTAGAAACAAATTAGGTTTTTTCTATGATAATGGACGCAAATTATTAAATAGTTTTCTATTTATAATTTATTGCACTATAAGCTTGGTAATTTTTTATGCATGCATAATTTAAATTTATAATACATTTTAAGTAAAAAGATAGACGTTGAAGTCGGCGCGAATGACTTTGGGTTACCCAGCAATATTACATTGCAAAAGATTTTTGTCAAATTAGTTTACAATACCTTCATAAACAACCAAAAAATAGACACACTTTTGTAAACAAAACTTTTTTTACCGATTGGTCCTTGGGAGCTATAAAATATGATCAACTGATTTTGATCAAATTTGTACTGTAGTTGGGAAGTATATAAAACTATTGAGTGCCAAATTTTGTTACGATATCTTCATAAAACAACAAATTATCCATTTAAAAGTTTTTGTTTTTTCGAGGTTCTCTGAGATATCCCTATATGATATATAAATCCGTTATCAAAAAAGCAAAATAAACTTACCTCCTACGGAATAATAAGGATCTAATCTGAAAGTTTGGTTGCTCAGCTCCTATCTATCTGTGAGATTTAGCCATTCGTATACACCGACATCGGTATGTCGACTTCTCCTGTCATCCTGATCATGGTTACTTTGGGTATTAATAAATATTTAACATAGATCAAATATAAGAATATTAAATAATGCTTAAAAATTTCTTTCAGTGTAAAATGCAAAACTTTCGGAATTATTTTGCTAATTCAATTTTCTTTCACTTGCCAAAAAGTAAACGGATTTAAATCGTATAAAAAACTCGTTTCGGTATAATAAAAGCGAATCCAAATAAAATATTCGGTTCCAATTTCGTCCAGTCGCCCGGAACATCGCAAAATTACAACTTGCTGTGACCACTCCGAACCACCACGTCGAATTTTCCGTGCAGATCTTTATTTATAGGCTTGCAAGCTTGATAATGAGATTTCGTCAAAAAAAAGCGTCATTGAAAATTATAATATTACATTTCATGGGCAGTTTCAAACTTGCTTTACGTATAAACACTTGCGCAATTTTGTTGGAAAATATATAACATAGATTAAATAAATATTAAATTTCGTCAGGATCTTCCAGTTTTTGAAAAGCGATGTAATATTTATTTGGATGCAAATTCGTGAAGATGTAATTGAACGAAAACGAAAAGCTTTCAGTACAAAATTTTTTTTGCTAGCAAAAGTTCGGTTCATTTCAAATGCAATTTGCACCTTTTAATTATATGTTTTCCTAGCATCAAAAAAAAGAAGTAGAAACATTCGTTAAACAATTTTTTTAGCTAAGCTCAGCGTTGAACATTTTTTTTTTTAATAAAAAGAAAAGAATATATTGCAGTTTTGAAAAATTGTTGAAAATATCTACATACGTCCAAATTAGGCAAATTCGGTATCATTTAAACTCCTGAAAATTTTATCGTCTCAACTTTCAGTGGCCATAACCTCTACATGAGACGAACAAATGCAAAAATAATCGAAATCAGGAACGATACAAAGCGGACTTCAATATTTTTTTTCACTTTTTTATATATATCAGCGTAAAGAGCGCTTCAATTCCTTTCGAACCATTCGTGCGACATTGTGTCCGGTTGTCGCATCTCCCGAATACTCTGGCCGAGATATGATCCAAGAGGACATCTTAGCTCCTGCGCTTCCATAAAAACAGAACTAGGAGCATCCTAGGCGTTGTAACGGGGCACTGCACCATTCGCAATTTGGCTGAGAGGTTGCACGTTCCCCATCACGGTTTCTGCTGCAGCTTCAGAGATGAGGAAGCAGCTAATACTTGCTATGCGACTGCCCTGCGCTGCTTAGAGGCGAACCTTGTTTCTTGGTAAACCAATCCTCGAAATGATTCTGCAACATGCGAGACTTAGGCTATTAGAGATGACCTACAGTTTTTGATCCCCCTCCACAATCCCTCCCTTTTTCAAATTCCTTTCCATTCCTTCTTTTGATTAGGCAACACAATGGACATCTCTGGTTCATCTCAGTCACTATCTGAGCTGCCTATACAACCCAACCTAACCTATCAGAGATTAACTTCGCGTCGTAGTTTTTAGTTCACATTTTGTGACGCCTTGTTTAGCTACTATAATATTTTTGTAAGCAATAAATTAAAAAAAAAATAATTTTACTTTTAACGTTTGGCTATATTTAATTTCAAAAATACTGTGCTTGAGAACTAAAAAAAACTTTCGAGTGCCAAATAAAGTTGCGATATTTTCATAAACAAACGCATTATTCATCCAAAACTTATTTTTTTCAGAGGTCGTCTGACCCAAAGGGGTAGCTATATAATTTAACCCTGATATCAAAAAAAAATGAGTTTGTCTCTTATGGAATAATATGGGATCTAATCTAAAAGTTTGGTTGCTCTACGTCTTATCATCTCTGAGATCGTCACGTTCATACGGACGGATAGACGGACATGGGTATATCGATTTCTATTGAAGGTGACTTTGGGGGATCTTCGACGACTTATTCTATATGTAACATACATTTTCGGCTTGCACAAACTGAATATACAATAATTTTTTAAGCATAATAAAACCTTTTTATCCCATTGTACTTAGCACGAACCAAGTACAAATTTTTAACACAGTAGGCATTATTTGCTCAAATTTGCTTGCTGTGAACTAAACTGACATTTACTTTCATTATAGTTTCAAGCTTTGAAGAGTCAACAGCTCAAAAATCAAAATTTAAGTTTTCTTTCCAAACTGTTTTGGTGTACAACAATCAAAATTAAAATTTTCGGTACCTAAAAAAAAAAAAAAAATAAATAAAAACAGAAAAAGTATAATTTTAAAAACAAAAAATAATCTGCGAGCTGAACATTTTAATAATATAAATATTGCACGTAAGTTGGTAACTAGCAAGTTATAGAAACATTAATTCATCAAGAACTTAAATTTCAGAATACATGAACATTTGTCGAATATATACACTTGGCTGTCTGAAGTTCTGTAACAAATGCAGCAGAGTCGGGTATTGCTGCTTCCGACAGTGTTCCATTGTTCAATATTGGGCTTCAGCCTCCACCTAACACTAAAAATTACCATGGCTGCATAACAAATACACACTTATGGTCCATTAAGTTTCTCCAAACAAACGCTGATATACTAGTTTGGGCCAGGACATGCTTATATAAGGATGGCGATTAATGCACTGCCCGTTTTCTTCCATTAGCTTCTTAAAGCAGCTCTGGCAGTTTGGCCAAACCCAGCACTTGAGCATTATAATGAAGTTGAATATAAATTGATAACACGACAGCATTTTGTTATAAATCTCCATTGCTTTGCCGATTATTTGCACAGCCAAATAAAATATTTTCAACTTATTGACAGCTATAAATACGTTCAGTGAGGTCCTTGTATAATAGCTAATTAATTGATTTGCGGCAAGTCCTTTAATCGCTTAAATATTGATCAATTTATGGAATAGACTTCTTGCAGTCGCTTTACTATAGGGCACTAAATATAATTCAGCTGTGAAAACGATTTGAAAAATATATTAGAAATTAAAAGCTTGTTCAAGAATTCAGAGCCTGCTCTTAAGATGTATTTTCGTCAATGTAATATTTATTTCAGTGTCTATAGCTTGGCCTAAACATAACTTGGCCAAAATGTTTCGACGGGTGCTGCGTCTAGCTCGTTTAAGAAGAAGCAGGAGTGACTTGAGCTTTGCGCTGTGATGCTTTCAATCGTTTTTTCCAACTCTAGATTCGCAGTGCTACCCACGTCCTTCTTCATTGGTGGTTTCTGCGTCAATTTATCCACCATCAAGTGACGTTTGAAACCGAAGAAACATCCAATTTTACATATTATTTACGGTACATCGTTTGTTTTCATCAGCTGTAGAGGGCGCGACATTGTTAACCTTGTTCGACATAATATTTACGGAACAATATTAAAATAATAAATAATAAAAAAAAACTATTACTTTAATGCTTCAGGGAACATTTTTTTAGAAACTATAGGTAATGGTAACGACTAGTTGAGGAGCAATTTATAATGGATTACCCCAAGCTGATTGCACCATATGACTTTTTCAATGAATAATCTGCTTGTACCATAATGTTGATCAATTACCGCTGAAATCCCTTAATTTTTTGCGTTTGGGATTGTCGTACTGAATCCACTTATTGTCACCAGTAAGGACGGACATGTCATTATTTCAATTTTTCTAAAAATTTATATTTTTACCCTGTACCTATTGGTACAAAGGCTATACTAGAATGTATGTAACGGTCAGAAGTAGGCGTGGCAGACCCCATGTCCATTATACATGATAATGCTAATCATAATCTCAGGTAGCGATTGAGCTATGCCTGTTTGTCCGTCCGTCAGTATGAACGCCGAGATCTCGGAGACTAAAAAAGCTACAGAAACCAAACTTTACCAGCTGGTGTGCATATTTCCGCAGAAGATGAAGTTTGTTAAATCATGTCAATATCTTTCCCCGATCCCCGCAGTAGATTTTCACGGTTTTTGGCCAAACCGTTTAATATTTTAATCTCATGACAGCGGATGAGTCATGAACTCATATAAAAAATGAATAAAATTTTACAAATACAACAAAAGTTATAGCCATAAATTTACAAATTTCACCCGCCAAAAATATGTTCGAGAGAAAAGTTACAGGGTATTCCACTATAGGGCACCGCCGCGACTGTACCACATTTTTGTATTTATAAGATTCTATTAATTCGATAAAATGGATGACCCATGTAAGAGTTGAAAGTAGTTTCCACATCCATATAATGGAAAGCTTGTATTAGTTTTGCCCACCACTACCTTAAATGGATGGTAAGGTCTTGAGCAACAAGTGATATCAGTAGGACGGCGTCATCTGTCGATTTATTTTTGCAAGATTTCCAAACCGAGCCACCTCACGAAACTTCCTATGCCAATTGGCCACCAACATTAATGCCGTGTTACTTCTTACTTGCGGTTTTTGAAATATCGGGTCTATCTGAATAAACTACAAAAATGGCTGAGCTCGAAGCTGAGGTCCAATTAAAAGCAGTCGAGTCAGTAATTTTGTACTAACCTTAACGAAACATGTATGGAGGTAACTTTTAATAAGTACGAACAAAAACTCTACAAAGCGCCAAATTTGTTCCACAGCATTGTAACGACTTATAATCCCATTTTCAACGATTATAGTCCTTAATTATTCTTTGTTTTTTAATCGCATTCTCCTTAATTTTCAGATCGGCATTTGACGTTTTAATTTACTTAAATTGAGTGGCATGTATTTGGAGGTTAAAAAATTCACCAGCGGCTTAAATGCCACAATGATTCGATCTTTAGAAACAGGTTAGATTTTTTCTGAGACATTGGACGATAATATTTGCTTATAATAAAAGCGTCAAATATTGTGGATCTCTCAGTTGCCGTTGGAGGAATGAGAAGGCCGACAGCTTCTGGATATATAGGTATCTGTACTATATATGACAATATATACATACAGGAGATATTGATGCCTGCAAGAAACATAGGCGGATCATTATTAGAAGTATTCGCTAGGATTTTGTAATTCACTATAAGCTTTGTAATTTAAAATTCAAAACAATTTTATTTAAAAAAATGGCGTACGTAAAAGTCGGGCGCGGACGACTTTGGGATACCCTGTACCACTAGCTTGGAATAAAGTCCGATTTCTTCACAAAAAGCCAAAAACAGGAAAGAATTTTAAGCAAAAATTTTTTTGCCGATCGTTCCTATATGATATAGTCAACCGACTTCAATAAAATTTGACACAGTGATTAAATACCTTAAAAATGATCTGAATGCCGAATTTAATTCAAATATCTTTACAAACAAACGAAACACATCGAATTTTGTATAAAAAACGTGTTTTTGGACCGATTGGTCCTATGGGAGCTACATGATATATTCAACCGATTTTGATTAAATTTAGTACAGTGTTTAGGAACTATAAAAAACTCACGAATATCAAATTTGGTCCCAATATCTTAACAAACAAACGAAACAACAAATTTGGTTAAAAAATCGATTTTTTGGTAGATCGGCCCTATGGGAGCTATATGATATAGTCAACCGATTTAGATCAAATTTGGCACATTGCTTAAGTGCTCTAAACCATTTCCAAACGCTAAATCTAGTTACGATATTTTATTAAAAAACAAAATATAGCGAATTTTGATTTAAAAAAGTTATTTTGGCCGATCGGTCCTATAGTCAACCGATTTTGATTAAATTTGGTACAATGCTTGGGAACTATAAAAGAAATTCGAATTCCAAATTTGGCTACGATATCTTCATGAACAAACGAATTATCCATCCAAAACCCTTTTTTTTGTCGAGGTCGTCGCAAACACCCATATGGGAGCTATATAATTTATCCCCGATATCAAAAACATAAAATAAACTTGTCTCCTATGAAATAATATGGGATCTAATGTGAAAGTTTGGTTACTCTAGCTCTTACCATCTCTGAGATCTAGGCGTTCAAACGGACGGACGGACAGACGGACATGGGTATATCGACTTCTCTATTCACCCTTATCATATTCTAGGTAACTTTGGGGTGTCCGACGTCTCCTTCTATATGTTACATACATTTTTCGGCTTAGCAAACTTTATATACCCTTTGTACCATACGGTACAGGGTAAATAATACCTTGATATGTTCGATTTATTCCTATTTCATTTTCATTTCATTTCATATGCGAATTTGAAAGAAAAGGGCCCCCTTCAGCCTCTGTGCACCACTTGTATAGTTAATTGTGGAATGTTGTACAGAAACAACATGTGTGTGGAAGGGTTAAATGATGTAGGATTCTTAAGTAGTACAACCAATGAGCCCCACGCCATTGATTTTCTTTATTTACTACTGAAATGTTTAATGCAGAAACTTCAAACTTACCAAAAATAAAGGAACGAACATATACTATACCTTTTTATATACTAATACACAGATAATTACAAACAAATTATGAATGAACGCAAGATTCACGCAACGACGGCGACTGCGACGCTGGCGCACTAGTTTCGCTTTTTTCCGTATTAGAAATATTATTTAAAAATAACACAAAACAAAAAATTTAAAAAAAAAACACATACACAACGACGTCAACCGCGAAGCCGGCGCAAAAATGTTTCCGCTGCCGCTGCAGCTGCGCACTGCACTCTCACACTACATGTGCATAAAACTGCAACTACATTGGCTTTAATTATTATTATACTTAAATTAGTAAATTAATTAAATATTTTACCGCAATTTTATTACACAAATTTTGCACCTTACCGACGCTTTGCACTTAGTTTTCTATAATAATTCACCCGCTAATAAAAACCACGATGCTGATTAAAAGAAATGAAGAAGCTGCTAAAACGAAAAGCAATTTTGGTCACTCTCTTTAAG
>JBAMAX010000522.1:0-41144 GCA_037043745.1 Chymomyza amoena
ATTTTGTTTCGGGAGTTGCTAACCCTAAGCAAATTTTTTTTTTTTGACTTCCAACTTGGCACAACTTATCTTTTTAAGATTATCTTTCATTTTTATGGAGGTTTATCACCCTATCGGCTTGACATCTGGTTCCTATACATAAAATGAGGATTAAAAAAATTTCTTTCAACGATTTAAGATAGTTAGAGTATTAGGAGCTATGGCTCAGATGCTAAAATAATAAATACTTTTGAATTTTATACTAGAGTGAAAACTACAGGAGCTTCATATATTTTTAATCCATCTGTTGTTTGCTTTTTTCTCACACAATCGACCAGTTCATGTAATAAGTGCTAAGAGCTATAATTTTTTAGGGGGGAATCACAATAAAAAAAAATTCGACGAATACCTTTCCTCTATAATTGTGACATTTCAATACACCACCCAGACAGCAAAGCATCCTACAGCACGTGTATTTTTTTTACCTATCCAACTGAAGCTTTCAACCGAACAAAAACTAACCATGTGCTGAGCAAAACGTCAAATCTATTCCGAAAACAAAAAAAAAAAAATGGAGAAATTCCTAATTTTGGCGTGTACTGGAACCACTTTGGCGGGCTAAGCGCCCCAATAATCCAAATGCATCGGTGCATTGTGATGGCCGGTTCCTCGCATGTGGAATTCGCGAACCGGCTGGCCCAGCACCTCAGATGCACCACCGCCAGTGTGTTACGTGCCCATTTTGCCAATGGCGAAACACGCTTCGAGCTGCACGAATCCTTGTGTGGCAAGGATGTCTTTATAGTGCAGACCCATTGTGGTTGTGTTAATGATATGCTTATCGAGCTGCTCATCATGGTGCAAACGAGTCGCAATGCCGGGGCGCGCAAGGTCATTGCAGTGCTGCCATTCTTTCCATATGCACGCCAGGACAAGATGCATGCCCCAAATATGTCCATAACAGCCAAGTTAGTAGCCAAACTGCTAGAAGCTGCAGGTGTTGACAGTGTTCTAACACTGGACTTTCATTCGCCGCAGATTCAGGGTTTCTTCAATGTGCCTTGTGATAATTTAACTGCGGTGCCCTTGATGGAGGATTGGCTACAAATCAATGTGGCTGATTGGCCCAATATGGTGCTTGTGGCTCCAGATCATGGCTCTGTGAAACGTGTTACAAATATGTCCACAAGTCTGGGTGTGCCATTTGCTTTGGTGCACAAGGATCAAGGCACATCCAATGATTTGCGTGACAAGGTATTGGTGGGTGATGTGCGTAACAAAATTGCCGTCCTGGTAGACGACATGGTGGATACGGGCAAAACTTTGTGCTTAGCTGCTCAGAAACTAAAGCAAGCCGGAGCTATTGAGATCTATGCTGTAGTGGTGCATGGTATATTTTCGGGTAGTGCTGTGCAAAAATTGTCCAAATCCGGAAACACTCAGATCGTTTGCACCAACTCATTGCCTCAGTCAGTCGCTGTGTTCACACATCGAAAGTTCCGCGTCATAGATACAATACCCGTGTTTAAGGAAACCATTGCGAGCATGCTTGGCAGGGATAACGCAAATAACTTTAAAAGTCCATCGCTGGTGACAAACGAGGTGCTGAAGGAGTTGCAGGACTTGGAGGAACAACTTTGTTGCGACACTGGCCCCAGATAAAAGGGTTCAGAATGAGTTTGCCAGTACACCAAAAATAATATTTGTATAAATATGAATAGAAATTATAGCGAAATAAATGGAAATTTTATTATATGGATACAGTTGGTCGTAAAAGTATGTCCACAAGTGTGGGCTGGAAATAAAGTACTTCTAAGGTCGGCTGAGTAGTATAAAATTGATTGAATTTACAAATATTATAATTTGTGGGAGATCAGAAAATCATCTAAGACCTAAAGTTTTTTTCTAAGGTGTAAACTTCCAACATTTGTGCCGTCCAGATTCTGTCATTTACGCTAAATGTGTATATTTTAGATCGAAAAATCAAAGTAGACAGTTGGATAATACTTGGGGCTCCTTTTTTTGTATTTTTTATATTTTCCTGTCCGTTTTTTTTTCTAAAACCTAAGGAGTAAAAAGACATTTTATATAAAAGTTGCTTGGAGAATATCTGTAAACGCCTTGTCAACTAACAAAATTACAAAAACTATTATTGTTATTATTATTATTATACGAGGGTGGATTGATAAGTTTCCAGCCTGACCAAGAGATGGCGCCACTAGGCCTACCTTGAGGTGGCGTTCTATAGTACCATCCTTAGATAGCTTGTAGCTATAGTTTCAGCCCGATCGCCATGTTAGTTTAGATTTGAGAGCACACTGAACAAGACGCCTCTGTTTTTCTTGAAAAATTGATTCGAAAAAACATTTCTACCGCCAATTTGACGTTGTATAAGCGTAATCCAAGCGAATTTTTGCGTCGATTCATAACCGTTGACGAAACTTGGGTCCACCACTACACTCCTGAATCCAAAGAACAGTCTAAACAGTGGATTGGACCAGGGAAACCAACTCCAAAGAAGACAAAAACTATTTTTTCAGCGAACAAGGTTATGGCTACTGTTTTTTGGGATGCAAGAGGTATTATATACATTGATTACCTTGAAAAGGGTAAAACTATGACTGGTCAATACTACGCAGACTTATTGCAACGTTTGAGCCACGAGGTGAAAATTAAACGACCTCATCTGGCGAAGAAAAGAATCTTGTTTCATCACGATAACGCACCAGCGCACAAGTCAATCGTTGCGATGGCTAAAATCAACGATCTGAAGTTTGAATTGATGCCTCACCTCCCTACTCTCCAGACCTAGCCCCGAGTGACTATTATCTGTTGCCTAACCCGAAAAAATGGCTTGGCGGTAAGAGATTTGCGGACAATGAAGAAGTAATCGAAGCTGTAAATGGGTATTTTGAGGAGCTTGACGAATCAGTCTATAGAGTTGCTATTACTAGACTAGAACACCGCTATGAGAAATGTATCAGCGTTGGAGGAGATTATGTTGAGAAATAAAAAAAAAAAATCTTAAAAACGTTGTTTTTCTTGGTCATGCCGGAAACTTATCAATCCACCGTCGTATATAGCGATTTTTTTATTTTAAAGATAGAAATTATTTTTAGAGCATACAAAATTAATTTAAATCCTAAAATAGGCCTTCGGGCTGGTTAGATTCTTTATTCGAGCTATAATTGTATAAAGGGTGTTTTTTTTAGAGTTACACATGCTTAAATTATAATAAGGCAAAGAAATAGAAAATTTTATCACATTAATGTTTAAATATGATTTTGGCCATGTGACGCAATCTGGAACATACATTTTCACATACTTTGCGGCCGTATTTTGCCAATAACTCTTCGATATTGATTTCCGGGTATTCAATTGTCTCTGTTTTATCGTCGTAAATAACTGACAGTATTTTTCTGTGTATGTAAAGGCGTTTCGACAAAAGCTTATCGATTATCCTCACTCCAAATGCGATAATTCTGCTTATTACATACCCAATTAACCAAAAATGAACTTTATCGGAAAAAAATATTTTCAATTTAAAATAAGTTAGATTATTTGATAAAAATTTTAATAGCTTACAAGCGTGGCTCTGATGTAAGTCCATCCATAATAATATGCCAAGCCAAACTCAACGAAAAGCTTTTATCAGCTTTCAGATAAAGCAGTGTTGCCAACTCAAAGTTGTGAACCTCTAAAAAGCACGCTGTATAAATAGTTTATTTTCAAATTTCCATTCGGACAGCGACTGGTTCGGAATGTTTGTATAAACTTTATTGTTTTATCACGCTTTTCGTTTTTATTGATTCCAGGCAACTTGAAAATAATATACTCTCTATAATACTCTCTATACAATATGCTCCATTCAATCCATCATTATTTCGTTCTTTGAGAAACAAGTAAGACAGACAGAAAGAATGACGAACATATCTATTTCGATTGCTTTGTCGTTTTTGTAAGCATGCCCCATACTTAGTGTGACCAACTGCTCCGGAAAAATCTGGACATACCTCGGTTTTGAAAACAACGCCCCAGTGTCCCGATGATTAGCTCCGGGTTGTGGGTTAATATTTGTATAAATGTTTCATTTTTCATAATGCTTATTCGTTGTATCAAAATTTTTTGAAAGAACATCCAATATTGCTTTTGGAAGTCTTTAACACTTTAATCGTCTAATACATATATTTAAGTTAAATAATAAAGTTTCTTTCTTAAAACCAATGGCCCTGTTTTGAGTTAAAGTGGTTTTAATTTTAGTACTTTTCTCAGAAAATCTCCGGTTTTGCTTTTAATTGAGTTGGCATGAAAGGGTAAAATATTTTCCTGAACATGCAAATATGTTTCTAAAGAAGACATGGCATTCTAGTGAATATATAAACTTTTTCGAACAGCACGAAAGTCCGAATTAATATAGCCATTTTTATCCGTCTTTTCGAACAAAAGTTTCTCGGAGGGCTATGGAACCCAAATTTTTGGAAAATATGTGACTTAACTTTTCATTTGTCAACAAATATATTGCACCGTACCGTGCCCGCGCAAAAACAACACATTTTTTTAAAAATTTTTCGGAGTACGAGATCTCAAATGAAAATTGGGAAATTTATGGTTTAAGAAGACTCATTACATTACTTTACAAGCTTAAGGGTGATAGAGTTAACCAGCGTAAAAAGGACTTTAAGGTGATTTTGGGTCAGGAAACACAAAATTACAACATTTTTTTTAAGCACCGTTTTCGAGGTTTTTTCTAAAAAATTGTTCTGGGCACATTTCTCAGTTATATTTTGTATTGACATGAAAGATAATAACGCTGATATTGACTATAATTTTCGACGATTTTTCAAAATTACAAATTTACTTTTTATAAACCTAAAATTTGTTTGTAAAATTTAGTTAAGCTTTGAAGTAAAAGAGACAAATTTTTTATGAGCATTTCGGGGCCAAAATCTTTAAAATCTGATAAGAAATATTTTATATAATAACATTTACAATTCCTATCTGATTTCGAAGATCTTAGTATTTTTCACGATGGTTCATTTTTCGTGTTAACTAGTGTTATAAATATTTCGAAGGCTATAAGGGCTGTGGAACTCAAATTTTAGAAAAATTTGTGATATAACTTTTAATTTTTCAATACTTGTCGATATATTGCACCGTTCCGTTCCCCGTGCTCTAACAATAGTAAACAACAAAAGTTTTCTAACTTCGAAGCTCGGAAAAAAATTGCGAAAATAGATTAAGATGCTACTCATTTAGGCGTCATAAGCAATAAAATAAAGTGCAAACAAAATTAAGGTATTAATTGAAACAAACGACAGTGCTTCGGAAAATGAAACAGAATATTTTACATTTTATTCGGATACATTTTGAAACTTCCAGATTGTCGCTCCTAATTTCACCAAATCGAATTTATTATGTGTCTTGCATCCGACAAATTTATTGCAGGACGAATTAAAACGTTCAAAAGAACACGTAATTAAAGCTGACATTTTTTTTCAAAGTTCTTTGATATATAATCATATATTTATCAACAATTATTTTTAATAATTGCTTTCGTTCTTTCGAATCAACACAAAAAATAGCATCAGTACTAAAAAAAAAAATGAACGGGGCTCATGTTTCGCATTAAAAAAAATTCTCTTAGTAGAATTTGCTGCAGCCAAAAACGAAAACGAACAAAATTTATTCGTTTGTAAAACGAATAATTAGGTTTTTATGTCCCTTAGTTATTTAATATTAAATTTAATAATGAATAAGTTTACACACATTAAACTAAGACATTTAAGTTGTATTTATAGAAGCTCTTAAAAGATGTTACAATAATTCCAACTCGAGATTCAAGCAACGTAGCAACGATTTCCACAATCATATACCATATGCATAATAAAGACCCTTTACAGGCCATTTAAAAAGGGAGAAAAAAAATGCATTTTTAAATTTTACCTTTTCGTTTTTGGGGTAATTTTATTTGCACATTCAAACAATTTGTGTCAAGGCTAAAGACCCAAATCGAATTGCTTGTCTGTCGGTCAATTTGGGCCTAGGACAATGCCTGGCTGCAAATTTTGCACGTGTTGTGGCCATAAAATTGTCGCCATTTCAACAATTTCCTCAATTTCATTCGCCATTTTGGCTACGTTTTTTTTTTTTTTTTGTGCAACGTTTTTTGTTTTATTTGGCCAAAAAGCTAACAGACAGACTGAGAGACAGACAGACAGACAGACATACATATGACCAGCTAGACACATGTGGCGTGTAAATTGTTTTGGGTCTTTTGGTTTTTTGCTACTCCCTTTTTTTTATACCCTGCACTTTTGACACTGGAGTCTATTAGGTTTGTGCAAACAAATTTTGTGTGTTTAAAAAGAGCAGCAAAAAAATAAAAAATAAGAGGAAATCTGTATGTGACTTTTAAAATTTTAATTTTTTTCTGTTATTATTTTAAAAATTATTGATATTCATAAAATTTATGCTTATTTGTTATTAAGAATGCTGAAAAACTTAGTTTAAGTTTTTAAAATTTTTTTATCAGAAAAGGTAAAAAATAGTGAAATAACTTAAAATCATTTTTGTTTTTAATTTAAAAAAATAATATTTCAAAATTGGTTGTTTTTTTATTTTAGGAATTTTGGGCTATCTTTAAAGAATTAGTACAGGAAAAATTTAAGAAATTCGAACGTGCTTTGGAAAACGATCTGTTTTTATTGATTTTTAACCATCTTGAAAAATGATTATAAAATTTTAAAATAAAATTTAAATGCAAATTAGGACTTACAAATTTTATGTTCCTATTAAATAAAATAAAATAAGTTTAAAAAATTGGTTGTTTGTTATCTCAGAATTTCTGGCCCTATTTTAAAAATTAATGCAGAAAATCTTATTTTAAGATATTCAAACATGTTTTGGAAAACCATAATGAACATCTTGAAAACTGATTATAAAAGTTAAAAATTTAATCCAAAAGAGGATTTCAAGATTTAAGATTCTTATTCATAAAAATAAAACAAGATTTCAAAATAGGTTATTTTTTATTAAGCAAATTTTTGACCATATTTTTAGAATTAATACAGAAAATCTTAATTTAAAATATGCTTTGGAAAACTATTATGACCAACATTTTCTTTTTATTGATTTTTAACCATCTTGAAAGTAAAGACTACTGCATACCGCAGGAACATTTTACAACCAACTTCAGAGCCTGTATTCCATCCAGAGAGGAGTGGAATACTGGGGTACCAGGCCCAGCAGGCTCGATAAAGGTATACACGGACGGTTCCTAGACGAGGCGTCTACGTCGAGGATTTCGACATTAGAATTGCTTTTCGGCTCCCGGACCACTGCAGTGTCTTTCAGGCAGTGGTCATAGCAATCCGGGAGGCTGTAACTACAATAAAAAACCTACAAGTCCAAGATAAGAATATCTGTATATATTCGGACAGCCAAGCGGCTATTAAGTCTCTAGTCTCGATGACTTCGTGTATGAAGTCAGTGAATGACTGCCGCTTGTCTCTAGGGAGATGGCTGAGCAGCTTTCAATCCACCTGATATGGGTCCTAGGACACAGGGACTTTGAGGGAAATTGCCTTGCGGATGAACTGGCTAAAAGAAACTACCAGCATCCTCCATTAAGATAAGGAGGGCCTGGGTATACCCATGGCCAGCTGTAAACTGAGAATACGAAACTTTTTCGCTCTTTGTGCAAATAAAACGTGGAATCGGACATCGAACACGTGTAGAATCTCGCGGCAAATCTGGCCGACATACTGCAGTAAAAGAACCAAAAAACTTTGCTATCTGAATAGAGCCCCGTGCTCATCTGTCATTCGTGCCATTACGGGACACTGGTTGGTAGGAAACCACGCATCCCGTTTGAATGCTCCCCACCACGACTTCTGTAGAAGCTGTGGCGATGAGGAGGAGCTAGAGACGGTGGAACACTTTTTCTGTCACTGTCCAGGACTGGGCAGAAAAAGATTTAGGTTCCTACAGTCACATTTTCTAAATTATCTATCTCAGCTCTCTGAACAGAGTCCAAAATGCATTTTAAGGTTCGTTCAGGCAGCCGGATGGCTTCCTCAACTTTCGTAGGGGACCTATCAAGTGGGGAAATGTGGTGAATTGGCTCACTATAGCAGTATCACAAAGGGCCTATCCTTGGCCTAAGTGAGTTTCACTTACCTTACAGTTTAAGGAGAGATTCTTTCAAATTTGACCGAAAAGAAGGCGAAGTTTGGGAATTATTTACGGCATGATGAAAAGAATTACAATTTTCCTTTAAAATTGTTATATGCTATTTTTATTCTACAATAATTGGAAATTTTTATCGAAATTCGAAATGGCGGCTCTGTTTTGTCTCATCGTCCCCGAACTTTAGTTTTCCAGCCTCTTGTAATGAAATGAAGAAAAATAGTTTTAGTTTATTGAAATTATTATAATAAAATTCTCTATAGCTTATACTAAATATGAATGGGTTTTGACAGACATGCTTTAAATGAAGGGAATCGGAACAATAGATCAAGACCTGCTTGAAAGTCTGATCGAAAGTATGGTTCCGAAAAAAAACGTTTAAAGTTTTTAGAAAGCTCAAGACGTTCAATTTCTATAAATATCGATCGAATCGAAAATTCCTTTCGTTAAAATAATCTACGATATATTTTTTGAACGATATTTTTGACCAAATTTGAATGAAACGTTAAAGATTTAGTTGGATTAGTTGAATTTTTTTAACCTTTTTTAAGGCTTCACAGAACTAGAAACCTAATCTGGGACACTAACTATTGTATTTAAAATGCGTAAAACTGTTATAAGAGAGAAAATAACATTTTTTTTATCTCTTTCTATAAAAAAGAATTTTAATTTGGGTATAGAAATTAATAGCTCTTGAGAGGAAGTCAGAGAAGAAATAGTAGGTAGGTATGTTAAGGCGGCACTGAGGCCAAGAATAGGCTCTTTGTGATACCGACAATGGGGTTAAGGAAATAGGATACACAGGAAATATTAGAAAAATTGAAAATGCATCACCATGCTTAACGTGGGATTCACATACTTTTAAGTAGGGAATTTTTTCCGCAGCTGGTCACACTATTTATCGTGATCATCTTCATTATTTACACTCAGCTGATAACAGCGACTACTCTTAACAAAGATTATGCCATAGTCGGTTAGACAGCATTTAAGATCTCATCTACTCCTTTTGCTTTTGTTGCTGCTGCTGCTGCTGATTCAGCAGGATTGCTTAGACAGCTTTTGGTGGACTTGGTCTTGACTTGGCTAACCAAAACAAGAGGCAGAGTCGGTTGTACATATGTATGTACATATATATCTAGATGGAGTGTCGTTTGAAACGGAGCAGCAATTGCAAATTGTTGTCTCCTGCTGCTGGCATTCTCGTAATTGTTATGAACTCATTGGGAACGCTTGCAGGATTCAACTGGACGGAGACCATATGGACAGACAACGGCTTGCGGTGCGTGCTTTGAGTTTTGAGATGCGCAGCAACTGTGGCGTATTGGTGGAGCTGCTACATCAATGGAAACTTCTCAACTTGAATGGCAATTGCGGCGATAATTGTTAACAGCTCATCTGCGTCAATGTTTGGAACGTGAGGCAGCAACGATAACGATAACAAAACAAGAATTCAAAATGTTGTAAACTTAAATTGATAAACTATGGGCACAGAAGGTAAGACCATATACCAGTAAGTCACATTAATGTGACCAACAACAAATTACAATAGGAAATGGTTAAGGGACTTGGTCTCACTTGGCATTACACTTTGGATGGCAACTTGTTATTTTGTGGCTGACTAATTGCATGTGCAAAATGAACGAGCAACTGAATCGGGCTCATAAGCAGAAGCCGGAGCAGTAACCAGGAAGACCCCCTACAATGAGACAACAACCATTGTCAACGTCATTTTGGTCAACATGCAATGGCAGTGGGTGCAACAACAGAAACAACAGCAACAACAACAACAACGTCATCAAATGCAACACACACAAATGGGGAGAGAGAGACACAGATATTGGGGCAAAGCTGCAAACTGCAACTTGCAATGAAATTTTGTTTCTACAACAAGAGATTTATACTGTTACTGTTGTTGTTGTTGTTGCTGCTAACAAGAACAACAAACACTGCTTGACAACCCAGCCAGGACGTAACCAAAAACCCATTGCCCAAAATTCTATGCTTTTTCTAGCCCAGAACTAAATCAACAACCAGCCCAGTCATTTTGTTGTTATTGTTGTTGTTGTTGTGACCGCAGTGCCTCAAAGTTTCCAGCAGCAGAAACTGTACCACCCCCCCCACACACATAAAGATATAGATATAGATAGATGGATATAGATAGATGATGTTGTTGAACGCTTTACACTCAGAGAAAATCATAAACATAAAGCTTTGAGAAAAAGAAAGAGGAATTCGGGATTTTGCTTATTTTACCCCCAGATAGTTATACCCTCATTTAAAGATCTTGGGCATAAACAGCAACTCTGGTACTTTTCTTTCGATATCGTTCTAGGCGCTCAGTGTAGCACTTGCAGTTCCGGCCAACAGTGCGTATACGTAAAAACAGATATATGAAGACCAGGCAGGCAGTCGTCCTGGTGACTTGGCATACAGTGTGGCATGCGTGTGTATAAGTGT
The DNA here is from genome assembly GCA_037043745.1 of Chymomyza amoena. Taxonomy (NCBI): domain Eukaryota; kingdom Metazoa; phylum Arthropoda; class Insecta; order Diptera; family Drosophilidae; genus Chymomyza; species Chymomyza amoena. Next base: position 10,624 of record JBAMAX010000522.1, read on the forward strand.
TTTGATGGCTGGGGTCTCTCTCTACTCTCTCTGTGTGTGTGTGTGTGTGTGTGTGTGGAGCAGGTTGGGGCATCTAAAATATACTTTGTATGCGCTTGGTTATGGTTTTGTGGTTGCATTTTGCAATTTTGCAAATGATAAAGTGAGCCAGCGCCAAAGAAAGCAACAGTCGGTAGCAACAAAAGAGAAGAGCTGCAGCTGGAGCTGGGAGCTGGGAGTGTGGTAGCAAATGGTAGCAGCATTCGTATTGCTCCTGCTGTTTCTGCTGCTGTGGGGTGCCCATGTCAGCAGCAATGGTTCAAGTGGTCAGCAGCGTGTCCGTTCAATGCGCTCCAAGCAGAGCCAGCCCGCACAAAGATGAATGAGTGCTGGCGCCCATTGTTGTTACCACACTCCATACCCATTCCCATTCTTGTTGGTTGTTATTGTTGCTGTTGTTGCCTCTCTCACTGTTGATGCAACATCCGGCGTTGCACAAACACCGCACATAAAACAATCAGCCAGCGACCACAAGCTGACACAGACACCGGAAGAAGCGCAAAATGAAGTCACAGTCCTGCCATGTGCCATGCCCATCCGATAAGTATCCCACACACACGCACACACACACACATACACACTCGCTGACATCCTTAGCCAAGTTAAAGTTTACTCATAAAGTTTATTCATAGACAAATATATAGTTTAAAAAAAATATTAAAAACAATTCACGATTCATATGTTTTAAAGTTAGTTTTTAGTCATAATGGAAGCTGCAGCTTGGCGAGATAACCACAAACTACAACTTGTACTTGATGGCGCGCAATATGGGATACTTCTCATTGCCCGAGCAACTGCCACGGAAATCATCGAAACTCAGATCAACCAAAGCCACACCACCCAGACCCTTGGCCTTAACAAAGGTGGCCTTGGTGGCAGCACTATCGGGCTCCTCGAAAGCTACCCAAACGCCATTATCACCATCATCATCGGCCGAGCGATAGGCATAGCTGCCAAAACGCTTGGTGGGATCGCCCACCTTGCGCAGTGGTCCATCGGCGCCCTTCAGATGCTGATTTGCGGGATTGGGCAGCTTGGCGCATACCTCGGGCCAGCTCAGGAAGCCGGGTATTTGTGTTTGCAGGCCAGCTGGAGCAGCATTATCGGTCTCGGCTACAGGTGGTAGACCAGTAAGACCCGAACCCTTGGTCATTTTCCAGGCGCGACCCCAGGTAGCAATGCCCACGTTCAGCTTGGAGGCAGGTGCATGATTGTTCAGCCAGTGCTGCACTTGGTAGTTGACATTAAGCTCGGGATTGCGATCATTCAGTTCATAGATGGGTGCGGGGAAGTCACCAAGCTCGGGATTACGCTCTGGTGTCTGGAAGTCATAGGCGTGCAGGTTAACATAGTCCAGATTGTTGATCAAGGCGGGCACATCGAAGAACACTGCAAGGGATAAGAGTACAGATTAGAAGTTATTGCTTGGTATAAAGGAGACTTTTGGGTTCTGTCAAAAATGACTGAAACGACGAGATCTTGAATTTAAATTGCTTTTTGTGAGTTATTCCTTAAGAAACTTGCAAGGATTGGCAACCCAAATAAAGGGGTGGTTCGCTAGAATCGCATCTAAGGTAACAAAAACCCCAGCGCAGGTATGATAAGTGAGGGGTGGGAAAGGGTGGATTTTCCACGGGCCATGACTTGAACAACGAGATCTTCAATTTGGATTGATTTCTTGGGAGTTATTCCTTGAGTAAACTTCAAGGATTGGCAACCCAAATAAAGGAGGTGCTCTCATAAACCGCATCTAAGTAACAAAAACCCCAGCGCAAGTCTGATGAGATTAGGGTGGGAAATTGTGGATTCTTCCCGAGCCCAAAGTATTCTTAGATGCCCGGTATATTTACTGTCTTACTGTTGTGACTCAAGAGAGGCCAGCACATTTTCTTCACGTGCCCGGATAATCTCTTTTCGGCCCTGCATCGGCGTATTGCGGTTCGGAAATATAACCTCAAAAAAGGTCTTAATATATAATATATATATTATATAATCGACATTCTTTGTAGGCAGCGTCACATCCCAAACGCTTTCCTTTGCCCTTGGACTCGGTAGCAATCGTCATCATCTAAAAACGTAATGGAGGGCCCAGAACATTTTCCTTTCGAGACCGTATTTTCTTTTTACGGCCCTGTCCCAGCGTATAGGGGTACAGACATATAAGCTCAAAAACCACTTATAATCGAGATGCTTTTGTTTGTTAGTCACATTCCCCAATCATCATCTTCGAGATAGTATAAACATATCTTGAAAGTCTACTTAAGTCGTTACTCACTTAAAAGCAATTAAATTTAAAGCTCCCCCAACTTTATGACTAAATATACTAAGCTCAACTTAATGTACAAATAATTATACGAAAAAAAAAGTTTCAAAACTTACGCGATGAGTTGACATTGGGCAGCACACTCAAACCCAGCAGATAGCCATCGGGACGGAAGGCATTCTTCAGCTCACGCACCAATGCAGTAAATGCTTCCTTATGCTCCTCAGACTTCTCATCAACAACAAAATCACCGGAGAAGATTTTCTTGAAACCCTTCCAGAATTTGCCAACGGTGCCATGCACCTTCTTAGCCTTATTCTTGGGGAACTGCCAAGCCAGATCCAAACCATCAAAGCCATAGGTCTTCACCAGCGAGTGTGCGCTATTGATGAAGGGTATGCGGGCATTGCTGCTTTCCAAGAGCGTCAAATACTTGTTGTTATCTGGATCAATGGGATCCTTGTCGCCACCCACGCTGAGCAGCACCTTCAATGCGGGATACTTCTTCTTGAGACCAGTCACAGTGCGATACAAACCGCTGCCAATATCCAAGTCCAGTTTCTCATTGTTGCTGGCCAACTTGTTTTGGGAATTAATGCCTGCATAGCCGTAAATTAAATGTGTGCAAAACTGCAAGGCCGGTTCCAGATCGTTTATAGTCAGCTTAGATAGACCTAAGAGAAAGCAAACAATTAAATGCTTTGAGTTTATTTTTTTTTTCTTATAAACAACTTGTTTTTGCCTTCGACCAACCCAAAAACCAACGAAACTCAAAACTGTTTACATAATCAATTAACAAACCCAGGCCAAAACACACTAAAGCCAGTCTCAAGGTGGCGACAACTTGTTGACACATCGGCCGGTCGGTCTGGTAAACGCTTGGACGCAGAGCACTCTCTGCCCTGGCCCCCCTAACCCCTTAACCCGTTTCCAGCTTGTACAAGCCCAAAGCTGTCGTGGCATATAATGCCAATTTCAATTAACCAAAATTATCAATGCCGGGCCTTATGTGTTTTTTCTGTTGTTTTTTTTTTCTGAGAAATGTCTCGACTCTTAATTGACTGCGCCCCCACGCCCAGCTGTGCCCAGCCCGCCCAGTACCTGCTGTCGTCAACCCTTCCGGAATACACTACGACTTTGCACTCGGTTTAATTAGTTAATTGCAATTGCAATGTGTTTAAAAAAGTAAGCCTGATCTTATGAACCCGCCTACTAAAAAAAAACAAACTTGAGCTTATCTCACATGGCACAAGGGGCACTGAAATTCCTAAAAAAGCTTTGAATATTCAAAAACTTTGTATTAGCTTAACAGACTTTCTACTATGCGAATATCTGGTACAGTAACAAATATACCTAGAGTTTTTTTAAGTGTTGTGTCAGAAATTTCGTTTTAAGTTTCGAATATTTACAATCCCTCTATTCAGTATGGTGACAGAAATTTCTTTCAGCCGAATATTCGTCGGCTTTTTATATCTTTAGTGTTGTACCTTAAAATTCTTTTACAAGTAAATCCTGTTCAATTTCGATTATTTACCATCGTTTTATAGATTATTATTTTTGACGGAAATTTCTTTCGTGCGAATATCAGTCAGTATGTACTCTCTTGATTCATATCGAATATTCGTACTTAGTGTTGTGTTCGAAAATTTTTTCGAATATCTTGTTAAGTTTCGCATATTTACAATCGTTTTAGTTTGTGACATAAATTTCTTTTAACCGAACATCGATCAGTATGTTCTCTCGAGATTAGTATCGAATATTCGTATTAGGTGTTCAGCTCGAAATTTTTTTAGCTGCATATCTTGTTAAGTTTCGAATATTTGTAATAATTTTATTAAGTTGTTTTATGCGAATACCGGCAAATAAAAATCTTTTGCTCAAATATCTCTCAGTTAGGTATCCCTTGCTAAGCTATAACACTCACAATTATATTAATATTTATTGTTTTGCTTTTAAGCGTAGTCCCAGAAATTTCTTTTATCCGAATATTTTGCAAATTATTGAATATTCAAAATCTTAATTTTGTTCTTAAGTTTCATCTTAAAAAGATTTAATTGAATCGGTTTTTTCAAAAACCTCATAAGTCCATAAATTCAAATTTTTCAGGAATCAATAAAAACTGTTTCATACACTAACAAATGAGTATTAACGGACTTTTTTATGCTTAATTTAGTATTTGAGTGATATAAAATTAGAATTGTAAATAACCTTAACAGTTTATTAATGAAAATAATGAAAAAATCCCTAAAAACTATTTTGGACTTATGTTGTTTTAGCAAGAAATAGGATTAGTGGTATAAATTTTAACCAAAACAACTGTTAAGGTTATTTAAGTTAAAATTTTTTATCTTTTAAATACTAATTTAAGCATAAAAAAGTCCGTTAATACTCATTTGTTTGTGTATGAAACAGTTTTTATTGATTCCTGAAAAATTTGAATTTATGGACTTATGAGGTTTTTGAAAAAACCGAATCAATTTTAAACATCAAACGTCATGTAAAAACCTCATAAGTCACTGGACTTATGTTGTTTTTGCAACGAACGTCTTTTTCACGGTATTTTTTGAAGAGGAAGGATTGTATTGACTTATGTAATTTTAAGCCAGAATACGTATCTACCTTTAAGGAACCATTTTCAGCAAAAAAAGCATGTTGCAAAAAAATGTGACTTATGAGGTTTTTGAAAAAACCGATTCAATTATGCTCAAGCGTTTTATTTCAGTGTGTTGAAAAATTCTTTTATTCGCATATTTTGAATATTTCAGTATTCAAAGAAATTCATTTGTCTAAATATTTTGCAAAGTTCCAAATATTTATAATCGTTTTATAAAGTTTTGTTTCTAAAATTTCATCCGCCAATATGTCGATTGTTGCTTATAATCGATAATCGAAAATACGTTGCCCGTGAAATTGCTTAAGTCACCTTACTTTTTGAACACACCTCGTATATGGTAATCTTTTTAAGTGTAGTAACAGAAATTTCTTTTATCCAAATATTTTGCAAAATTTTGAATGTCAACAATTACAATTTTTTACTTAAGCATTGTGACCAAAATTTCATTTATCGATTGTCTTCGAAAGATTTAAATATGCCAGAAATTTCTTTTATTCCTCTATCTCGAATTTTTTTATATTTGCAGTCGTTTTATTAGGTGTGCCAGAAATTTCCTTTGTTTGAATTTCCGTCAGTATGTAATTTCTTCCTAAGTTTTGAATATTCCAAATCGTCTTTTTAAGCTTAGAATCAGAAATAACTTTTATTCGATTATTTCCAAAAATTTTTTGAATATTCACAATTTTTATTTTTGGAAATTTATTTTATTCCCATATCGTTGTCGTTGTCTTTGCTGCTGTATGTGTTGTGGCAAAAATTTAATTTGCCCGATTATCCGTCATTATATCATTTATTTCTATGTTTCGAATATTTCTAATCGTCTTTTTAATTGTAGCGCAGCTTTTATCGTAATAATTTGAAACATTTTTGATATATTTACAATCTTCAATTCTAGGAAATTTCTTTTATCCGCATATCTTTAAATTTTAAATATTCGCTGTCATTGTCTTGAGTGCAATTGGCGAAATTCTGAATATTCCCAATCATTTTTTTATGCTCCATCTAAGGGCGACTACTCTTAAACGCATAATTAAATTTCACAGTAGTCTGGGAATAAATATATATATTTTTTATTTGTCGTAGCAAAAATTTCTTTTGTCCTAATTCATTATTATTTCTTGCTAAATATCGATTATTCATTATGGTCTTTTTAAGTGTAGTAACAGAAATTTATTTTATCCGCATATATGGATAAGAATATTATCATATTATTCGGAATATTAATTTTTTGCTTAAAATTGAAAATTCATAATGTTCTGTTTAAGTGTAGTAAAAGAAATTAATTTTTTTCGCATATATTGGAGTTTTATCATATTATTTGGAATATTCGTTTTTCAAATTTCTTAAATATTTTTTAAGTTCTTAAGTGTGGTAAGATAAATTTATTTTTTCCCGTATATTGATATAAATATTATTATATTATTTGGAATATTCATTGCCTCCGCTGGAAATTGAAATTATTTTAATATCTTAAATATTTTCGAATATGTTCAAACGTTTTTATTCGAATATCTTGTAAGGTTACAATTATTCAATTTATAAGGTCAACCGAAATTTTTTTTTAAATCATATGCATCAATATGGAACGAATATTCACACTCGTCATATAAACATGCCGCTGGTCACGTATTGCATTTTCAAATAAGGGAAGTCTCAAATTTAGTCAAAATCGATCAAATAGCCTACGCCTACCCACACCTATCGTTCCTCTCATCAGCATTCAAATAACAATTAAGTCGAAATTGTCCAGCGATCTGAGGCACACCCCAGATTATAAAACATTTCAATTCAATTAGCAAACATATCATGTACACGTCAACTTGCCCGGTGTTGATAACCTTTCAAACTGTACATTAAAAAAAGAACCGAATATAAAGTAAAATTCTTGAAAAGTTTATTCCCCGCAACACTCGTTTGGTTTTTTTTATGAGTTTCTAGAACAGTTTTCGAGGCCTATTATCAATTCGATAGAGTCTACTATTTGTAACTGGCTCACCTTCTCGTACAAAACTGCCGCCGTCATAGTAACAGAGCATATGAGTGGCACCAATGGATTGGGTTTGGCCAAGGGCCAGAGCGCCCACTAGCAGGGAGAGCAGGCTGAAGAGCTTCATGTTCTAGTCTTGCTAAAGAAAGAATTCAAGAAACCATGTAAACATAACTGATAAAAAAAAATAACTTTTTAAACACTTTATGAAAAAAAGAAAAATTTTTTAAACGCAACAAACAAAAATCGAATTAAAACACACAAAAAAAAAATATTAAAAAAAATATTATCAGATTATTAAAAATTTATTCATCTCGTTCAACTAACTTGTTGTGTTCGCATTAAAAGTAAAACTGAAACTGTTCGGTGACGGCGCTGAGCAAAACTTTAAGTGAACTTGTTGAGAATACAAAATGTTCCAAATCAAACTAAAGCAGAGACAACAAACAACAACAACATAAACAGAAACAGAAAAAAAAACAATAACAACGACAACAACAACAACAACAACAACATGCACAACGAAGCTGACAGAGACGTCGTCAGCTGACAGCTGAGACAACGATAACAACCCAACAATAATTGCCAAACTCAAAGAAAACATCGAGAGAATGAAACGAAGCTTGGAATTGAAACAGCGAAGATGTTTTGGATCTACAATAAAAACAACAATACATAAAAACAACAACAATTTAAAGAGCAATAAATATTTGTGTACTCGGACTAAGCGCAATAACTGAGCTTGGAGGCGTCTAATTGCTTTCGGGGAATTACTCAAACTTGGGTTGTTTTTGGACTTACAGCCAAGTACAGACACAACCGATTGATAATAGAGAATATTGTTTATTATTATTAGAAAAAAAACTAAATTTTAATGGAACTTTGAGTAAAAGTTGTATAAAGCTCAGCTTAGGCTACAATGAAACTCTTTATTTTCGCTGGTTTTCAGAAGTCTCTAATAAATAATTTCAAACTGCGGCATAACATTTTTCGTGCTAATTTTCTTAAAATTAATGCATCTAAATAAATAAATCAATAATTATGTCGGGGGTTACCCAATCTCAGTTACAGTGTGATTTTTAGTTATAGCTTCTGCTCTTCACTTATACAGCGGGTTTTTTTAGAGGTTCACAGCTTTGAGTTGGCAAACAAGCGTTTGAACTTTGACATAGAATTTTTCAAAGTACCGCCTTGACATTTATTGGGCGTATATTAAAAGAATTTTTTTTTTGTATGCTAATGACGTCGAAGGCATACATCTCGTCACTTCGAAAAGCCATAACTTTGCGAAAAAAATGTAATTGATCTCTTGAACCCTTAAATTAATGGGTAAGAGTTGTACTAAATGATGTAACTGGAGAGAAAGACCGCAAAAATTTGTACATAACTTCAAAAAGTAGGAAAAAACGCCGATTTTTGGGTACATAACCTCAAATATCTCAAAATCCTGACGTGATGGGCCAGTTCTGACGCCGGATTCCGATTCTACGCACCAAATTACTTTGGAAATAACCCTTAGCTTTCCAACAACTCACATGACCCCTGTATTTGTAGACCTGAGTATATGTAGATAAAAAATTTTATTTAGAAAAATATATTACCTATTTTTTCCGCCTTATAAGTAAAAACTATGCTAATAAAATCTAATTTCTTAGTTTATTAAATGCATAGGATTTTAATTTTTTTAATTTTTAATATTATTTATTTTCGACTAATTTTATCAAGTTCTTTTAAACTTATTAATTTATTAATAATATTATTTTTATCCGTCTTATAATTAAAAAAATAAGTTTTAATAAAATTAATTTTTTGACTTTATTCTAGTCATATGAATTTTATTTAATTTATAGTGAGCTCTATCACTTGTTAACAAATTATTTTTTTATATTTTGTAAAAAAGGCAAATTTTTTTGCAAAATTTTATAAATAAATTAGAGATTAAAAGTTATATGTATTAAGTACTTGGAAACATTTATTACCTATTTTTCCGCTTTATAAGTTTTAAAATTATGCTAAGAAAATTACGTTTTTAGTTTACTTAACGCATATGATTTTTTTTTTTAAATTTTTTTATTTTACTATAACATATTTATTTTAAAAACAATTAATTTATTGAACTAATGAATTTCTTTTAAAAGAAAAATCATTTATTACCTATTTTTTCTGCCTTATAAGTAAATAACTATTTTAATTAAATAACATTTTTTAGCTTACTAAAGGCATATGATATTTTTTAAATTTATTTATTAATTATTACATATATTTATGTTAAGCTTAAAAACCTTTTAACTAACTAATTTTTATAAAATAAAAAACATTTAGTATTTGTTTTAATCCGCCTTATAAGTAAAAAAAAAAACGCGCATTTAAATAAAATTATTTTTTTTACTTTAATAAAGGCACATAATGTTCTTAAATTTATTTATTTTATTATCGTATATTTATTTTAGGCTCAATCACTTTTAAACCAATTAATTTTTTTAAAGGAAATAACATTTAGTATATTTTTTTATACGACATATAAGTAAAAAATTTGTGTACGTAAAGTCGGGCGCGGACGACTTTAGGATACCCTGTACCACTAGCTTGCGATAAAATCCGGTTCCTTCACAAAAAACCAAAAACAGAAGAATTTTTAAGCAAACATTTTTTTTTTGACCAATCGTTCTTATGGGAGCTATATGATATAGCCAACCGATTTCAATAAAATTTGACACAGTTCTTAAATACCTTAAAAAAGATCGGAATGCCGAATTTAGTTCAAACTTTATCTTTAAAAACAAACGAAACACATCGAATTTTGTATAAAAAACGTGTTTTTGGACCGATTGGTCCTATTGAAATATTTTTTTTTTGACCAATCATTTTTATGGGAGCTATATGATATAGTCAACCGATTTGGATTAAATTTAGTACAGTGCTTAGGAACAATAAAAAACTCACGAATGTCAAATTTGGTCCCAATATCTTAACAAACAAACGAAACACAACAAATTTTGTTCAAAAATCGAATTTTTGGAAGATCGCACCAATGGGAGCTATATGATATAGTCAACCGATTTTGTTCAAATTTGGCACATTGCTTAAGTGCTCTAAAAAATTTCCAAACGCCAAGTCTGGTTACGATATCTTTGTTATAAAACGAAATATAGCGAATTTTTCTTTAAAAAAGTTTTATCCGCCGATCGGTCCTATGGGAGCTATATGAAATAGTCAACCGATTTCGATCAAATTTGGTACAGTGATTGGGAACTATAAAAATTATATAAAAATTACTATAAAATATGAATTTTATTTAATTTTATCCGCCTGAACTCAATTACTTAATTACTAATTATATTATGTTTAAAAAAATATATTTTTACTTATTTTTATTCGCATTAGAAGTAAAAAATCGGACTTAAATTCAATTAAATTTTTTAATTTTGATTATTAGAGCCATACGATTTTTAGTTAATTTCAAAGGGACTTTTTAAATTCTAAATATTTGTAAAAATAAAATAAAATACAATTGTAGATAGAAAGCCACTATTCGTAAATTGTAAATTTAGAATTATTTAAAATTATTTTTTTACTATATGTTCGAAAATTTCTTGATTAAAAAAAATATATATTTTTTTGTAATCTCTTAAAATCCGATGATAGTTATTTAAGAGATCCCAGTCAGTTTGTACTTTATTAATTTTTGAAAATTACAAATTATTTTGTTTTTAAAATTTATTTTGCAAATTTATTAAAAATTCCCAGACATATTTTTACGAATTGCAAGTTTCTTCTTTGATTATCGCCATTTATCTGGATAAAAATAAATAATAATAACTTACTAAATAATATAGTGCAAATGTAGATAATATTAATATGTATTAAGCCGTATTTTATTTTTCATTTTTATTTAAATTTTAAAAAAATTGATTTGAATTTTCCACAATATCTATCATTAAATTTTAATTTGAAACAATTTTTTGTACTATTTGTTTTTTTCTAAGACTCCAGTCAGTTTTTACACAATTATTTGTTTTTTCCAAGAATCTTAAATAAAATAAAAGAAATAAGTCCGATAATGTATACAATTATTTTAATATTTATGACGAACACAAATTTGATTGAAGAAAATATTATTTATTTAATTTAAAAATAATTTTTTTGCTTAATTTTTTTTAGAAATTAAACATTTTATTTTTCTTGTAGACTAGCCGGCCTCCGCTGCGCTCCGGCACAAGTTATTTTTGTTATATTTTCTCAACCTTAAACCTTTCCTGGACTTTCACGAATATTTCAAGACCAAAATTAGCCAAATCGGTTCAGCTGTTCGTGAGTCTATAAGCTTCAAAGGAACATTTTTCCTTTTTATATATATAGATTTATACTCCATACAAAATTAAGATGATATATTTTATATAATTAAAACTTTATTTCATAAATTTATAAGCATTTTTAATATAAAAAAATATATATTTTATTATATTAATCATATAGTAATTAATTTAAATTTAAAATTTTATTTATTTGTTTTTAATTTTTCTTAGAAGTTAACTTATTTTTATTTATAATTTGTAGATCCTAGTCAAATTTAAACTAAATAAGATTATTTCCGAAATTCATCAGTTAACGTTCAATAAGTAAGTTAGTAACTTAAGCTACAATTTTCAACAAATTTTAAATTCTCTTAAAGCATCAAATTTACTAAAAAAAATTCGAATTTTATATGGATGCATTAAAAAAGAATTTTGTTTCTAAATTTCCATATGAAAATATGATTGCTGTTTTGCTTCAAGTATATAAGATTTAAGGTAAAATTTAATTTTAAAAATTTTAAGTTACATAATATAATGAAGAAAAAAATAATTTTTCATAAGATCCTATTAAGACTGTCTGAAAATAATGTTTGTTTGTTATTTATTAAGTTGCTTTCAAAGATATAAGTTATTCGAAATCAAAGTATAAAATTAAAATTAAAAAATTGGAAAAGATTTGAATTTAAGGGGCACACCTAGTGTGAAATTTAAAAAAAATCGATTTTTTTTCCATATTTCGATAGGTATATCGGTATATTAAAAATAACATACTAAAATTTTAAATCGATATCTTAAATAGTTTTTGAGTTACAGCCATTTAAAAGAGTAGCCGCTCTATAACAGTGAAAACGATCATTTTATCTTTAAACGCGTTTTTCTCGAAACAGCATTTTTCGAATTTGGTGGAGTGATTACTCGGAGACAAATGATCGGATCGCTATCAAATTTATTTTGCATCTCCTCTATATAGTTCTCCATACGATGACCCTCCAGTTTCCAGTTGATCTGATCAAAAATCGAATTTTGGCAGGCCAAAAACGACCAAAATTTTGGGAAAAATTTAACTTTTTTTTTCAACATGCCGCCATTTTGTCAATTTTTGATTTTTTTGTTCGCCCGAGGGTCATCGTACAGACAATATGTTTTAGTTTAACGAGAATATTTTTTTTTTAAGTTTTATCAACGGAGATGGCTGCAATCACTCCAGCAGTGGAGGACCTTTTTTTTGGCGCCGCCGGAGATCGCGTGTCATTTCAAAAATATTTGATATTTTATTTCAAAAATTTTACTGTGTATTCTCAAAACATGTATAAATATACCCTCAAAATTTTAAATAGATGGATTCACTAGTCTTTTTTTTTTAAATTCCCAAAAATGGAATTTTTTTAGGTTGTCACACTAGGTGTGCCACTTAAATAAATTTATTTGGCAAAATCGTTTGGTTTTATTTTTTTTGCAATTGAAATTGAGTACAGTTAAGTAAAAATATTTATTTTTTTTTTTTACAAAAAAGGTATAATACTTGTTTGCTACATTCGTCAAAATTAGCTCCGAAATAAAAATTTACAGAAGTTTCAAAATTACCCGCAAGAGGGATCAAAAAAAGGATCTCACGAATTCATATTTTCAAAATAGTTTATTTATAATTATTGATGGACGTAAAAAAATATTTGTTTTTTTTAATACATATCTTAGTCCGATTTATATATATATTTTTTATATTATAATTTAAATTACAATAATGAATTTACTAAACACAAAATATTATCGGTTATTTTTGTTAAAAAAAAGGTGCCAAAACTTTTTGATTGTCCCTCGCGATGCCAAAACTTGTACAATTTTAAATGTAAAACAAATTTATTATAGCTGCTCTTGTTTTTTGTTTTCTGTTTTTCTTTTTTTCGTATTTTTTGTATATTGCTTTATAGAGTGATTTAGCGTCTGTCATTGCTGTAATATGTTTTTTCCTCTGTTTGCTTTCAATTTCGAAGCTCGGAGCGGAGCTCTCTCTTTCAGGCCGACACTTTGTGATGTCATCCTGGCAATGAGTTTCATTGTGCCCGCTGCTACATTGTCAGCAATTATATAATAATAAAATGCATAAACAAAAAAATAAAGAGAAAAACAATATATTAAATAGACAAAATAGACTGCATACATATAAATAAATATCATAATTTAGCATTAAATGTACGCAAAATGGCAATAAAAGTCAACTGAAAAAATGCGAATTATTTTGTTGTATAGCGTTTAAGAGTTAAATGAACCGAACATAAACTAAATTGACTTGGACTAGCATAATTGAAAATCATGTGGAATCATGTGTTCTAAATGGTTGCGAGAGGGGTGGCTGGTTCGGGGTTCCAGGGGTAGACCAGGCTTGTTGGCGATTAGCCAAACAAAAACCGCACAAATGACAGCAGCAATTTGCATGAACGTGTAATAAATTTATTTTGCACTGATTACAACACTTGTAAAATAATCGCTTATATGTATATTAGTCAAACGCACACATACATAGCTTTGTGCATATATGTATATACATATGTGTGCATACATATAGATTTATGACTGCATATAAATCAGAGCACATGAGTCTCATACAATGTATGTGTGCTTGTGTGCGTGTGTGCGTATGTGTGTGTGTCTGTGTGAATGAGTGTGATTTTTGTATGTTATTATACCCTAGGGCAGTGTCTATTAATTGCCACATGAGTTGTCCAACACTAAAGCTGACTAAAGTCCATTTTCTATTAAGGCATCATTAGGGAATACAACAACATCTTAATTATATACATTTACTTAAGTTAATAAAGTACAAATTATGCCAAATCTTTACAATTGTTGGATGAATAACTTAATTGTGCGGCAATTTAAAATAAATGGGTTAAAAGATTTCATTAGCAACAATTGGCTTCCAATTGAGTGCAAAATGTTTTATTAATTTTGTTTATGTGCAGCGTTGTAATAGAAAATATATAATAGAAATTACAAAAATAATCCTGAAAGAAATATAGACAGAAAGCAGTATCTCCCAAAAATATCAAATAAGGGAAATTTAGGAATAATTTAAAAATTAATTGCATAAAATGGACTCAACAATGATTGAAATTGCTATAGAATAAAAATTTAACAAATATAGTTTATTCTTTGGGTATTTATTTTACAGATTTTTAAGTCAATCATTAACAAATCTAAGAAATATAAAAGTATTTCAGAAGAATTATAGACAGTAGGCAATATGTCCTCAAATTATCAAATTAAGAGCTGAGTAGGAATAATTAAAAAGTTTTTTTTTTTCTCGAATATTTATTATTGGAAATCAACCCTTGATTTTATGGGTTATAATCCAACATTTATGAAAAAGTAAGTCACTATACACTTAAAAACCTTTTGTGTGGTATTATTAGATTACTCTATATATATACAATATTTAAAAAACCAAGTAGATTCTATGATATGAAACGCCTTCTGAGGTCTTTTTGATGAAGGCGTTTTAGGCGTCTTCTTGGTCCATGACCGGTCAGGGCACATGCAAGCGAGTTCGGATGGTTCCTTATGCGATCAGCGTAAGGAAGGTTAAGTTTATTCAATACATCACCCACATAGGGAATGCCTAAATCCTTGTGAATGTTTTGATTTCGGATATACCACGGGGCATCTGCAATTTTGCGCAAAGTTTTGTTTTGTAAAATTTGGATTTTTTTAATATTTGACTTGGCAGCTGTTCCCCACATTTGAATGCCATAAGACCAAGTTGGCGTTATTAAACTCCTATATAGAATTTTTTGATTATCCAAAGATAGCTTGCTATTTCTACAAAGTAGCCACATCCATTTTGCCAATTTTGGTTATATTACAAATTTTGTCGTGGTGAATTCCGAGATACGGGTGAGAAGTCTTAATTGGAATTAACTCTCCATTTAAAGTGTGCTCATGACTTGGGTCTTTCCAAATCTCAGATTTAATATGAAATTCGGAAATAAAGACTCAATCCAAACTAACAACAACATCTGTTGTTGTAGAATTTAAATCGCAAATATAAACTTCATGATTTTGTTAATTTTTCATACAAATATTAATATATTTTTGCATTATATTATGTTATTATGTCAAATTCCTTTAATTAGTAAATAATTATACAAATTACAGTATGCTCAAGAGCTCGCTAAAAACACTCTATAAATAAAATCACATAAAGCTTCTAGTTTACTAGTTATATGCATAAAATGAACCCAACAATGATTGTAATAGCTACAAACTAAAAATTGCATTAAAAAAGTTCACTCTTAGGGTATTTGCTCTGCGGCTTTTTAGAGCTAATCAAGCTTTCGGGTTTTTTTATTTAACTGCTTTATTTCCATGAATTCACACACCTATACACAGACAAAAAGCTAGACCAACAGTGTGTCACTGTGTGTGTGTGTGTGTGTATGTGTGACTTGTGATGCTCTATTAATTTGTAAAAAATTGATTTTAATAAATAAACCGCAAGCGTAGGCTAAGAGAGCGGTAAGAGAAGAGAGCTGAGCGCAGAGCGCAGAGAGCCCAGTAGAGCAGCAATGTCTCTTTCATTATTCATCTGCTGCAAATTGTTTTCTTGATTTTGATTTTTTTTATCTCCCATTTTCATTTTGTATCAAATATTTACATAGTTGACAAAGCAGCGCTGCCGACGCTGGCGTTGACTTTGCCGTCGCAGCTGTCGTTCATCTTCTAATAAAATCTTAGCGCGACTTTATCAATTTATGTCAGGCAAAAGGTCAACACAGTTTGTTTCTTCGTTTCAACATGCTAATATTTATATAAAAAAAATGTTTAAATAAAAGAAACAATTTTTTTCGATTTTTTTTTTTTTTTTGTGGGTTAGAGTAAACTTATCTGCAATTTCTTGGCCATTAGTCAGTTTGGCTTCGGCAAATATTTTTGTGACTCAAATACAGCTGGCCATATCATTTGTTGGTCCAGCTTATCGCTTACCAAGAACTTTCTGTCTGTGTTTTTTTGTTTTTCGGGCTATTAGCAACAAAGTTGAATACTTATGGCAAACAGTTGCCTATCAGTTGCAATATTTATTTCAATTTATTATACATAATTAAGGCTTATGACAGCGGCAACAAAAATAGCAACAAATTTTTTCTTTGTTTTTTGCTGAAAATGTTGCCATTGATTTACGATTACAACAAAAAAAAAAACTAGGCACATATTCCATTTATAGGCACTGCCCAAAAGTATGAAATACTTTTTTGGAGTGGCAACTGAATAGCGAATGTAGAATACTCTTTCATTGCATTAAAGGTCACGATTTGGATTTTTTTTTTGCTTTTATGTAAGATTCAAAAATTATTATGGCTAGAACCAATATTTTCAAGTCAGCAATAAAAACTCTTTGATAAAATTAAAAAACCATTTTGGTATTCTCTTAGTGGAGCAGAAATGTAGAAGTGCCCGATTAACGACATGAGCAACAACAATCAGCTGTTTACAAGAGCCATATGGCAATCTGTTTTTTTTTTTTTTGTTAAGAAAATGTGTAAATTTTTCTAAAAAATAATTACAAATTGATTTGGCGTATAATAAAAATAATAAAAAGTTTTTACCAAACACTGTTGTCATGCACAGATTTTTTTAGAGTGAAATTTTGGTGGGTACTTCTGCATTTCTGCATTTTTTCATTTATGTTCGACAAAGCGAATAGCTAAATAGCTTAGACTTTTAATTTTATTTAAATAATTTTTGATGCTGATTCAAAAATTTCGCTTCGAGCAAGTAAAGTTTTTGATTTGGATCTAATCTCAGCGTTGATTTTTTTTGTCTATATGGAGGCAAGGCACTTCTGCATTTATGCTTTTCTAAATTTTTTTCGACTAAGTGAATACCCAAATGGATAAGACTTTAAATTTTATTTAAAGAATTTTTGCTGCTGATTTAAAAATATCGCTTCAAGCAATGAGAATTTTTAATTTTGATCTAATCTCAGCGTTGATTTTTTTTTAGTCTAAAATGTTGCTAGGTACTTCTGCATTTCTGCCGCTCTACATTTTTGTTCGACTGAGCGAATACCTAGATGGCTTAGACTTATAATATATATTTTTAGAATTTTTGATTATGATTCGAAAATTTTGCTTCAAGCAATGAGGGTTTTTAATTCTGATCTAGTCTCAGCGTTAATTTTTTCGTAGTCACAATTAACGCTGGTTACTTCTGCATTTCTGCATTACTTCATTTTTGTTTGACTAAGGGAATTCCTAAATGGTAAGGTGTTTAAATTTAATTTAAAAGATGCAGATTTGAAAATTTTGCTTTAAGCTATGAGAATTTTTGATTCTGATCTAATCTTAAAGTTCCCGGAATTTGTTTAGAAAATTAAAATTACAAGATTATTCATAAAAATCGAGATTGTATAATAGCAGTACTCCCCATTGACTGCAATGCACTTATGCTAGAGCTTGATCCTATACTCAAAACATTTTTTAATATCTGTTTGCCATCTTCGATGTCATCGGGAGCTGTAATGTGTTTCACGGAGCGGTTTCTTGAGTCAATCTAATAGGAAAAAATCGCAGGAATCCAAATTTTGATTGAATTCGGCATTTTTTTTAGATGATATTTGTTTCGGAAACTTTTTAATCAAGGTAGTATACAATCAAATGGCTTTTTATGACGATCAATTTGATATATTCGCATTCTGCTTGAAATTTGTTTATTTAATTAATTGAAAAAAATGGCGGACGTAAAGTCGGGCGCGGACGACTTTAGGATACCCTGTACCACTAGCTTGTAATAAAGTCCGATTTCTTCACAAAAAACCAAAAACAGAAGAATTTTTAAGCAAAAATTTTTTTGACCGATCGTTCCTATGGGAGCTATATGATATAGTCAACCGATTTCAATAAAATTTGACACAGTGCTTAAATACCTTAAAAGATATGAATGCCAAATTTATTTCAAATATCTTTACAAACAAACAAAACACATCGAATTTTGTATAAAAAACGTGTTTTTGGACCGATTGGTCCTATGGGAGCTATATGATCTAGTCAAACGATTTGGATTAAATTTGGTACAGTGCTTATGAACTATAAAAAACTTAAGAACGCTAAATTTGGTCTCAATATCTTAACAAACAAACGAAACACAACAAATTTTGTTAAAAAATCGATTTTTTGGAAGATCGGACCTATGGGACCTATATGATATAGTCAACCGATTTTGATCAAATTTCGTACAGTGCTTGGAAACTATAAAAAACTTTCGAATACCAAATTTGGTTACGATATCTTCATAAACAAACGAATTATTCATCTAAAACTTATTTTTTTTGTCGAGGTCGTCTCAAACACCCCTATGGGAGCTATATAATTTAACCCCGATATCAAAAAAATAAAATAAACTTGCCTCTATGGAATAATATGGGATCTAATGTGAAAGTTTGGTAGCTCTAACTCTTACCATCTCTGAGATCTAGGCGTTCACACGGACAGACGGACAGACGGACATGGGTATATCGACTTCTCTATTCACCCTGATCATATTTTAGGTAACTTTGGGGTGTCTCCGACGTCTCCTTCTATATGTTACATACATTTTCGGCTTGCACAAACTTAATATACCCTTGGTACCATACGGTACAGGGTATAATAAAAAAATGGCGGACGTAAAGTCGGGCGCGGACGACTTTAGGATACCCTGTACCACTAGCTTGTAATAAAGTCCGATTTCTTCACAAAAAACCAAATACAGAAGAATTTTTAAGCAAACATTTTTTTTTGACTGATCGTTCCTATGGGAGCTATATGATATAGTCAACCGATTTTGTTCAAATTTGGCACATTGCTTAAATGGTCTAAAAAATTTTCAAACGCCAAATCTGGTTAGGATATCTTTATTAAACAACAGAAATATAGCGAATTTTTCTTTAAAAAAGTTATTTTGGCCGATCGGTCCTATGGGAGCTATATGATATAGTCAACCGATTTCGATCAAATTTGGTACAGTGATTGGGAACTATAAAAAACGAAACTCGAATACCAAATTTCGTTACGATATCTTCATAAACAAACAAATTATTCATCTAAAACGCTTTTTTTTGTCGAGGTCGTCTCAAACACCCCCATGGGAGCTATATAATTTATACCCGATATCAAAAAAATAAAATAAACTTGCCTCCTATGGAATAATATGGGATCTAATGTGAAAGGTTGGTAACTCTAGCTCTTACCATCTCTGAGATCTAGGCGTTCACACGGACGGACGGACAGACGGACAGACGGACATGGGTATATCGACTTCTCTATTCACCCTGATCATATATTAGGTAACTTTGGGGTGTCTCCGACGTCTCCTTCTATATGTTACATACATTTTCGGCTTGCACAAACTTAATATACCCTTAGTACCATACGGTACAGGGTATAAAAATTAATATATTCGAGGCGGTGCTCGATAGTGTAATAACCTGAAACTTTCTTTTTGAAAAAATTATATTCCTGCATATTCGTTCTAAGAAATTTCCAATTCGTCGTTATTTTTTTGGGGAAAAACTATTTTTATGCCTACAAGTTCTGTAAATTTTTACAGATTTTGAGGAGAAATGAGAGTTACGTCAAAAAATCAATTTAAAAAATGGCGGACGTAAAGTCGGGCGCGGACGACTTTAGGATACCCTGTACCACTAGCTTGTAATAAAGTCCGATTTCTTCACAAAAAACCAAATACAGAAGAATTTTTAAGCAAACATTTTTTTTTTGACCGATCGTTCCTATGGGAGCTATATGATATAGTCAGCCGATTTCAATAAAATTTGACACAGTGCTAAAATACCTTAAAAAAGATATGAATGCCAAATTTATTTCAAATATCTTTACAAACAAACAAAACACATCGAATTTTGTATAAAAAACGTGTTTTTGGACCGATTGGTCCTATGGGAGCTATATGATCTAGTCAAACGATTTGGATTAAATTTGGTACAGTGCTTAGGAACTATAAAACACTCACGAATGTCAAATTTGGTCCCAATATCTTAACAAACAAACGAAACACAGCAAATTTTGTTAAAAAATCGATTTTTGGAAGATCGGACCTATGGGAGCTATATGATATAGTCAACCGATTTTGTTCAAATTTGGCACAATGCTTAATTGGTCTAAAAAATTTCCAAACGCCAAATCTGGTTAGGATATCTTTATTAAACAACGAAATATAGTGAATTTTTCTTTAAAAAAGTTATTTTGGCCGATCGGTCCTATGGGAGCTATATGATATAGTCAACCGATTTCGATCAAATTTGGTACAGTGATTGGGAACTATAAAAAACTTTCGAATACCAAATTTCGTTACGATATCTTCATAAACAAACAAATTATTCATCTAAAACGCTTTTTTTTTGTCGAGGTCGTCTCAAACACCCCCATGGGAGCTATATAATTTATACCCGATATCAAAAAAATAAAATAAACTTGCCTCCTATGGAATAATATGGGATCTAATGTGAAAGTTTGGTAACTCTAGCTCCTACCATCTCTGAGATCTAGGCGTTCACACGGACGGACAGACGGACAGACGGACAGACGGACATGGGTATATCGACTTCTCTATTCACCCTGATCATATATTAGGTAACTTTGGGGTGTCTCCGACGTCTCCTTCTATATGTTACATACATTTTCGGCTTGCACAAACTTAATATACCCTTAGTACCATACGGTACAGGGTATAAATATATGGGGTAAATATCAAAATATAATGTTGCGGGGTCTAGGGGAAAATACTGTAAATCGAAATGGTGGTAAATGGTGGTCCCCATCGATAAAATTTGGATTTGGATTTGTTCATTAGACCACTTGATCTGCTTATTTTCCTTTTCTTAATAAATTTACGGTTTTTTCTATAATATAATGCCAACAGTGCTTAGTTGTACTCCTTAAGTGAATAAACAATGTGATTCTAGATCGCTTATTACCTTAATACATGGAGTCAAATATTGATGCCGTTTATGGGGAAGGGGAGGTGAAATTTGTACATATATAGCTATAGCTTTTGTTGTATCTGTCCAATTTTGTTTTTTGACATTCTGATGCATGATTTCATGACTCATCGCTCTGTCAAATTTCAGATCAAAATATTAAGCGGTTTGGCTAAAATCCGGGGGGAACGGGAGAATATGTTGACATGATTCAACAAACTTCATCTTCTCAGGAAATATGCGCGACACGTTGTAAAGTTTCGTATCTCTAACTCTTATAGTCTCCGAGATATAGGTGCTCATACAGACGGGCGGACGGACTAAATCAATCGCTACCCTAGGTAATCATTTTGGTATAAAGGACTTGGAGGCGTGGCAGACCCTCCTTCAGTACATTACATACATTGCACATATTTAGTATACCCTTTGTATTTTTAGGCACAGACCATAAAAATTGGTGTTAGAAAGTTTTAGGTCTTTTAAGCAAAAAAAAAAAAACATATATCTTGAAAAACACTTTTTTTTTTTAATAAAAATACCTCACTTTTTATTAAGAACTAATTTTAATTAATTTTTAGAAGTTAGAAAAAAAAATAATAATAAAAATTGGTTTAGAACTAGGGAACATCATTTTAATTTATGACGATTTATCTGTATATCAACAATCAAAAATGGCGAACGTTAAAGCCAGAAGATCTGTACAAAAAATCTTGTAAGAATATATGCATATCTACATTTTCTAACAAAATACGCATTGATTGTGAAATGCTTTGAAATTAAATATTATTATTAACGGGCTATTCAAGTTTGGTAATGGCAAAGCTTACAGTTTTTACGATCCCGGCGCTCAAATAAACAATCACGCTCTATAAAATAATAATAAACCAATTTTCTTTATGCAAAGTCTCTATAGCAGGCGTAAACTCCATATAACCTTTCACTCTACAAAAAAAAACCTTTTACGTCACAAAAAACAACTTTATTTGCAATTGTAATTAATACCACGTTAATCAACAGTCAAAGAGTGCCAAAGAGCGTCAGAGAACAGTAGAGAGAGAGTGAAGAGAGAGAGAGAGCGCTCACAGGAATGCTGGCAAATAATAATTAAGCAACAAAAAAGCGTAAATGGAAATTATATTGCAATAAAATGGCGTAAAATGGCCCAAAGTGTTTGTGTGTATGTGTGTGTATGTTTCGCTGTGTGTTTTTGTATCTGTGCGTGTGTGTGTGTGTGTATTTGCTTTGGGCTGGCAAATAAATTGTATTTATTTTTATTATTAAACACGTAATCAGTGAAAATAAACAATTAAAAGTGTTTATTTCACGCGCTTGGTAATATATACATAAATATAGACTGCTATAAATATTTATATGTATATTTTTTTCGTGTATACGCTTTACAATTGCAATTTCATTAATGCAATACACGCATGCAGTGTATATAGGGTGCATTTTTTGTAGCTCGAAAATTGGCAAAAGAATTTCGAACTTTATATGTACAAAAACAAAACTAAAGAGGGCTGGGTCAGGTAATTAAGATGAGCCTAAGTTGAGCTGCAACATCGCTCTAAAGTGCTTAGATCGGTCGTTTAGATGAGACGAGGCAAGGTTGGGTACAATTTTCAGGATTTTATTTTGTGTCAAAAGGAACTTGTTCAAATGACAGCCCAATCTGACGTGCCAAAAAAAATAAAGGCTTTGAAAATCGTTCTTAAAAGAAATAATTTATTTTCCAATATTGTTATAATGCTTTTATTGTAAATTATTGTTTTTTAAAAGAGAAAATTTAAACATAGCACGAATTTTCTTTCATTTCTTTCTTTCAGTTTATGTATAATAAAATGTAATAAAAAAATAAATAATAATAATAAAACGTGGACTCTAGCATGTGGCTTAACTAATTAATTAAAATAGAATTATTTTCCTATATTTCGCATATTTTTTTAAGTTTTAAGATAGTTTGAGTTTTAGACATCCCTTAAAACGTTTGGCTTGATGAAAAAAAAGAATTTTAGAAGCAATTTTAGACTGAATGCTTAAGCTATAGCTTAAGAATTTTACGCATTACAATTTTTTAGAACATTGGGAAACATTTTAAAGTACTGGTAAAATGTTATTTGCAAAAAACCAAAATTTATGACCTTTGACCTTAAATATCTAGAGACAGGGTCATAATACTCATTGGTACTTTTAAAGTTCATCTTAAAATGTCAAAACCATTACTCATGTCAAGTTTGAACTTAATATCTTTTAAATCCGAAAAGTTAGGCTTATTTGTCATTTTTCGTTGACTGTTTACTATGGCGAGAATGCAAGGTGCCATCACAAAAATAAGCATAACTTCTACAGTTTTACGAGTTACACTCTTTTCCGTCTTTTTCAGCGAATTTCCACGCATAAAATGACATTCACACTTTTTTTCAAAAGTGGCTAAAATCACTTATAAATTTTTAAATTTAAGAATTAAAAATGATAAAAAATTAAAAAAAAATTTTATAACAATTCCATTTTATTTTTATGTAAATTTAATAATTTATCTGTCATGGTAAAAAAATTCGCGTCAATATCTTTATTCGTTTAGAAGATATGGCTTATCAAAAAATAGTCCAAAAATGCAAAAAACCGATAATATCAGCTATCGATAACTCCATAAATAATCGGAAATTTGCAATAAAATTGGGCGCGGTTTCTAATGGCTAGCAGCTCTACCAAATGCTGTAAAAATCATCAAAATCGGAGAAGGTCGCCAAAAAAGTAGCCCGCTTCACTTATTTTCGTCGATATACATATATATATTTTTTTATCATAAAAAAATTGACTGTTCTTTTAAAAAAAATAAAAAAATAATAGCTTTTACGAAATTTCTCATGGGTTTCAGTGGCAACTTGCTATTATACTTTTATTCCATTAATTATTATCAAATTAACTTTAAAATAGATTGCAAATAAAATAAAAAGCGAAAAATCAAATGAAGTTTTAAAAAATAAAAATCCAAATGTTCCCACACCGGGAATCGAACTCGGGCCTCCCAGGTGAGACCTGGGTATCCTAACCACTAGACTACGTGGGATATTGAAATTGCAAGTCAAAAGTTGCAATAGAAGGCTCTCTTTGCACTCTTTGCTCTCTTTGTTCCATTTACAGCTTGCAAACTTTCTTTGTGCACTCTTAAGAGCGAGAAGAGCGAGCTTACAGCTTTTATTACTCTTTATACGTAAGCAATGCATATGGAGTAATCATTGTGACGTGCCTGCGGGAACGCAGTCGAGGATGCGTTTTGGGAGCGTAACTTTTGCTATTTTTTTGTTCTCAGCACATACGTCACAAGATCAAAATTACTTGGCGTCTTTTATATGTGACTGGTAAATTAAAAGGTAAAGCTACGAGTAAGCGCATAAATCGTATCGAATTTTTATCTTTAGAGTTTCCAGCAAAATCTGGTAAATTATTATTTTGTGTATATATAAAATTAAATTTTTTTTAAAAATGTCTTCATTCAAATTTAAACTATTTAGAGAATCAAAAATATTTTCTTAATTTTGGCTAACCTAATACAAATAAAAAGTTTAGTAGTTAAGACTAGCTTACATGAAAAATAAACCTTTGTTAAAAAGAGTTTTTAGGCTAACTTTGGGTCGAGAAATAGGAAAATGACATGCACTTATTTTTTTTAAAGCACTGTATTCAAGAATACATAAATGAAATATAAACAATAAAATAAGAAAATATAAATAATAGAATAAAAAAAATACAGAAATCATGATTTTGGGCTTTTTTTCAGTTATTCGTTAATATTTCATAAACAACACATTGTATCGACATTTTGTACGATTAGATTGAAGGTATTGATGTGATCTTTGCGGTGATACATGATATGCTTATTGGAGTTACAACCAACCAAAGTCGGAAAAAAGTGTAGTTTTCAAATACAAAAAAAATATATAAAAATTATGTTAAGCTGAAAGAAAATTCTTTAACAACAATTTCGAGATCTTTAAAATCGGGTAAGAATTGTGTATGATATTTTCGTTTCAAGCTTTATTAGTTTTAAAATTATTTTTGTGATCTAAGAAATTTTTATTTGGAACAAACTTGGCGCACGTAGAGTCGGCCGCGGACGGCTTTGGGATACCCTGTACCACAAGCTTGCAATAAAATCCGATGTATTGCTTAAAAACATTAACGGCATTTGATTGCCAAATTATGTTCCTTCATAAACAACCAAAATCCGACGAATTTGGAACCAAAAATGGTTACGATACCTTTATAAACAAATGGATCATACCGAAATTTGTCCAAAAACAGATTCCCTAAGGAAGCTATATAATAAAGTCAACCGATTTTGATCAAATTTAAGACGTTGTTTAAACACTCTAAGAAACTTCTGAATGCCAAATTTAGTTACGATATCTTTATTAAAAAACGAAATATAGCGAATTTTGTATAAATAGAGTTATTTTGGCCGATCGGTCTTATGGGAGCTATATGATGTAGTCTACCGATGTTGATAAATTACAATGCTTGGGAGCTATAAAAAACTTTCGAGTGTTCAATTTGGTTATGATATCTTCAAAAACAAACGAGTTTTCCATCTAAAAATTTTGTTTTTTTTTTTTTGAAGTCGAGCTATATAATTTAAACCCAATATCAAAAAAATAAAATAAGCTTGTCTCTTTCATCACAACCTCAAATATGGCTCCTTTTAATTTGGAACTGCATAGATAAGAAATTCCATATCTAAAATTAAATATAATCTATTCTCTGTCACCAATTAGCACTTTTAGAAAATACTTTTCTAACAAGCCGCCTTAAGCGGCACCCAGTTTAAAACCTTCCAGTCAGATTTTATATATATCATGTTAAGTTTAATCTGTTTATTTACTTATTATTATTTGGTTTAGCTAATGTAATACGGTTTTTTTTTATATGTGAGCCCGCATTTAAATTTTCTTTATATGGATATCCAAGATTTTTTTTTAATTTTAATCCATACAATGCTTGTAATAGCGATAATGGTAAAAAAATTAATTTTCGTTTAATTTAATTCAAATAACAAAGGTGGCGTACGTTAAAGCCGACTTAGGGACACCCTATACAACTAGCTGGCAACAAAATTCAGTATATAAAAACACCAAAAGACATTTAATTGCCAAATTAGGTTATGAAACCTTCACAAACAAACTAAACACAGCTAATTTTATTAAAAAAACGTTTATATGACAGATCCTAACTATGCAGCTATAATAAAGTAGATCTGCATATACCGGTTTTTACTAAATTTGTTACAGTGATTGGATAGTCTAAAAAAACGTCTGAATTCCAAATTTCGAAAATCTTTACAAACAATCGAAACAATAAATTTGGTTAAAAAGTTGTTTTGACCGATAGTTCCATTGGGAGCTATATAATACAGTCAATCGATTTCGATAAAATTTGGAACAGTGCTTGGGAGCCAAATTTGATTAAGCTATTTAAAAAAAAAAAAAACTAAAAATCAAACTCTAAAGCTTTTTGATTTTTTTCGAGGTCTGGGAACTATATATGTAGCCCCGATATCAAAAATAAAATAAACTTGTCTCCTAGAAACAAAATAAGAGATCTAATTTAAAAGTTTGGTTGCTCTACCTGTTGTCATCTTTGAGATCGAGGCGTTGATACGGAAGGATAGACGGACACGGGCATATCGATTTCTATAGAAGGTGACTTTGGTGGATCTCCGACGACTAATTCTATACGTAACATACATTTTCGGCTTGCACAAACTGAATATACAATAATTATATATATATATAATTATAATTATAATTAATTATAATTATAATTTTTTAAACATAATAAATCCTTTCATCCCATTGTACTTAGCACGAACCAAGTACAAGTTTTTAACACAGTAGGCATTATTTGACCTAAATTTTCTTCCTGTTCACTAAACTGACATTTACTTTCATTATAGTTTCAGACTTTTCACAGTAAACAGCTAAAAAAAATTATTGTAAGTATTTTCTATAAAGTGTTTTAGTGAATAATAATTAAAAATTTTAATTACAAAAAAGGTTTTCTTTATTTGGTCGAAGAATCCGAAGGCAACACTTGGCTCACTCTGGAAGGCAACTACAAAATGGTAATGATGTCCAACCAAAATATTTTGCAGTGAAGGAAAGAAGGTCCCAATTTTCGCTTTTTGAGCATTTGCAATCCATACGATTTAATTGCTCTTTTTGGACAGAAAAAGTACAAGAATTAATTATAATAATTATTTGTGCGAGCTGAAGTTTTGAAGTGAAACTAAATGGCAAATGGAATAATATATAAGACGTAAGTTGTTAACTTGCAAGTGGCTAAAAACTTTGAATTCAACGAAAACTTGAATTTCAGAAGACGTGAGCATGCTGCTCTCAAATATTTCATGGGTATCCATTCAATCGAATTCGTAGACTCGTATAAATACAAAAATAGCAAAACTCGTGCAACTGGAGAGAGTGGATAAGGCGATCATCAATCAAAGTACTTGCTTATGGTAGATGGGCTAATCCAATATTGAGATCACACAACAATTGCCTTGGCTTAACTATGATGCCTCTCATGGACGACTATCTCGGTCTCGGATTATTTCTAAGACAAAGCCCTCTCATATGCTCCCGAATTCGTCTATTTTGGGGTAGATTTTCAAGATGTCTTTCCGCTAAAGTTGGTGTAGCGAAAAAGGTTTATAACCAAAGCTAAATCAAGTGCACTTAATGCATAAAGAGCACCTGGTTCAGCTTTAGCCATCCCAACTGCAGCGGAAAGATATCTTGAGAAGACTGCCCCATAAATAGACGAAGGCGGGAGTATATTAGTGGGCATTAGTATAATAATCCTTTCCATGTTAGTCGTATATGCAGTCTTATATTGTTTGGGATTATCTTCTTCTTATTGTATTTTTATTCTTAACCTGGTTGCCGTGGTAACAAATATTGCCAACGTTTGCTGGTGGACGAGGATGCAGTCTAGTCGGATGTTAATGAGGTGTTGATGACCGTCGAATCCAGTCCTTTGATGAGTGAAAATTACGCAGACATCCCATTAGACCCATTGCACAACTCTTTGAAGGCATAGATCTAAGTACTCTACGAAGGCGGAATTAGGAGCAGCTCTGAAAATTTAAGAAAACATTTTATAATTTTGGGAAATAATAAAAAAAATTGTATAGTACGAATACATTTTAATTTATTTACATTGGGTGGCATCTATTTGGAGGTTCAAAGATTTACCAAGGACTTAAATACCAAAATGAGTCAGTCTTTAAAAACAAATTAGTTTTTTCTGCGATATAGGCTGATGGACGATTATTTTTTTGAGAATAACTTTATAAATTATTTCACTATAAGCTTGATAATTTTTTGTGCACGCATAATTTAAATTTATAATAAATTTTAAGTAAAAAGATGGTGGACGTTGAAGTTGCCGCGAATGACTTTGAGATACCTTGCACTAATACATTGCAAAAAGATATTTGTCAAATTAGTTTACCAATACCTTCATAAACAACCAAAAAACAGACAAACTTTTGTAAACAAAATTCTTTATTTACCGATTGGTCCTTGGGAGCTATAAAATACGATCAACTGATTTTGATCAAATTTGTACTGTAGTTGGGAAGTATATAAAACTATTGAGTGCCAAATTTTGTTACGATATCTTCATAAAACAACAAATTATCCATTTAAAAGTTCTTGTTTTTTCGAGGTCCTCTGAGATATCCCTGATATATAAACCCGACTATCAAAAAAGCAAAATAAACTAATCTCCTACGGAATAATAAGGATCTAATCTGAAAGTTTGGTTGCTCAGCTCTTACTATCTGTGAGATTTAGCCATTCGTATATCATCATTCATGTCATCCTGATCATGGTAACTTTGGGTATTAATAAATATTTAACATAGATCAAATATAAGAATATTAAATAATGCTTAAAAATTTATTTCAGTGTAAAATGCAAAACTTTCGGAATTATTTTGCTAATTCAATTTTCTTTCACTTGCCAAAAAGTAAACGATTTAAATCATATAAAATACTCGTTTCGGTATAATAAAAGCGAATCTAAATAAAATATTCGGTTCCAATTTCATCCAGTCGCCCGGAACATCGCAAAATTACAACTTGCTGTGACCACTTCGAACAACCACGTCGAATTTTCCGTGCAGATCTGTATTTATAGGCTTGCAAACTTGATAATGAGATTTCGTCAAAAAGCAGCGTCATTGAAAATTATGATATTACATTTCATGGGCAGTTTCAAACTTGCATTACGTATAAGCATTTGCCCAATTTCGTTGGAAAATATATAACATAGTACAGTGAGAGAATTTCATCTGTAAAAAAATTCGTAGCAGGACGAAACTTTCAGGGTTCGTTAGGGACTTTTTTCTAAGTCTAAAGAAATCTACGTTTGATAGAAAAAAAAAATTATCATGCTAAAACCGTGTGAACATATATTGCCAGGTGCCGGTGCCACGACCCCTACCCACAAATACGAAAACTTCGACTTTAGAAACAAGGTCCATTAAATTGTTTCCAATAAACATCTTTTTTGAGCCTGCGTTGACTGTATTACCACGAATAAAATGCAATTAACTAACAAACCAAGAGATGACTCACCCTATACAAATTACAACATTAGCTACCAAAGTACTTTCTTTTTAAATTATAATTACGACGTTTTTTCTTCAAATTTGGGTGAAAGGATTTCATTAGGATCTTGCAGTTTTTGAAAAGCGATGCGATATTTATGTGGATGCAAATTCGGGAAGATGTAATTGAACGAAAAGGAAAAACTTTGAGTACAAAATGTTTTTTGCTAGCAAAAGTTCGGTTCATTTCAAATGCAATTTGCACCTTTTAATTATATGTTTTCCTAGGATCAAAAAAAGAAGTAGAAACATTCTGAATGAATTAAACAATTTTTTTTGCTAAGCTCGAAGTTGAACAATTTTTTTTTTTAATAAAAAGAAAAGAATAAATTTGCAGTTTTGAAAAATTGTTGAAAATATCGACCTTTGTCCAAATAAGGCAAATTCGGTATCATTTAAACTCCGGAAACTTTTATCGTCTCAAGTTTCAGTGGCCATAACCTCTACATGAGACGAACAAATGCAAAAATAATCGAAATCAGGAACGATACAAAGCGGACTTCAATTATTTTTTTCACTTTTTTATATAATCGTACATATATCAGCGTAAAGACCACTTTAATTCCTTTCGATCTATTCGTGCGACATGGTGTCCGGTTGTCGCATCTTCCGAGCACTCTAGCCGAGATATGATCCAAGAAGAAATCTGAACTCCTGCGCTTCCATAAAAACAGAACTAGGAT
>JBAMAX010000523.1:0-174374 GCA_037043745.1 Chymomyza amoena
GTATGGAATTGAATGCTTCTACTAAATATTTGCCGAGTCACAAATTAATATGTATTTCTGTTTTCATTTCCATTTCTGGAATTTAATTGTGGGATAATGTGTCACTGTATATCGAAAACATTGCGATTGTTTTGTGAGAGTCAAGGTTTTTTCGTGTGTGTATTTGTTTTAGATATTTAGCATTTTTGACATCTACGTGCATCTTTATATGGCGTGTCATGTTTTCAGTAATGTCTTTTATTTTTTATAACATTCTTGTATACTTTACTGTAGCTCATAAAATTGGAGATCATCTTGGTATGCAATTTAATATTTTGTGCCATCTCTTTTTTATATTATTAGATTACTTTTGGCTGGGCGGTCGGGGTTTTTGTCATCAGGTTAAAATTTTCTTTTTCTCATCTACTTTTTAAGACCGTATGGTGATTTTCGATATTTAAAAATGGGGGAGCTGTATTGGCCGCCAAAGCAAAGTAACCCTATAATTTAATCACTATTTTTAGCTTTATTCTCAGAAAACACCTTCACATCTCTATAAAATAGTTAAACAAGATTGTTTCATATCACTGACCCATTACGAGATAATATATTTTCGATTTATTTATTTACAAGAATACACTAGTTTATACAAAAAATTAACCTCTATAAAAAAGTAATTTTAAAATAAGTTTAGACGTAGACTTAATTTTTCGTCAATTTCGTCAACCAAATTTTGTAACAACATGAGCATTATTCCATAGCATTTTCAATTCTTACCCGATTTTAAAGATCTTAAACTCAAATGGTTCCTAAAAAAATCATCTTTCAGCCTTAAGCTTATTTAAAATAAAAATCATTTTATTCTCTATTAAAAACCGGAAATTTGTAATTTTGAAAAATGCATTTAACGCCCTTAAAGTTTTTGGAACATTTGGATAAATATTAAAGCAACGGTAAAATATTATCCCTCTATTATATAAAAAAGTTTTTTTTCTCATATTTTTGAAAGTGTAGAACGTGTTTTGTGTATAGCAGAAGATATTTGTTTCTCATGTTTTTTTTTCTCATATTTTAATAAAGTAAGGAATCTAGCGAAATGGTAAGAAAGAACTTGAATTTGACTGAAGAGGAAATGAATAAGCGGAAACAGATGCGCAAAGCATCAAAGAAGAGGTATGAGAACAATAAAATGTCAAGACAAACATTCAAGTCAAGTTTGAACCTCTTACATTTCAATTTCGAGGAGTTATGCTTATTTGGCATTTTTGAAGATAATGTTTGCTATGGCGTCGATGTGATGTGCCATCACTAAAATACGCATAACTTCTACAATTGTGGGAGTCACTAACTTTTGCGGGACATTGACACTTTTTTTTTCTGTGAATGATCACTTTGAATTTTAGAATTAAGAAATTTTTTTTAATGTTATTGAATTAATCAATTATTTTTAAAATTTAATTTTACTAAATCTTTGCAGACTAACGAAATGCAACGAATTTTGTTCCAAATACTTTTTTCCGACCGATCAAACCTATGGAAGCTACATGATAATCAACAGGCAACCGATTTTAATCAAACGTTGTACAGTGCTTCAGAACTATAAAAAACTATAGAAATAACAAACGATTTATCCATCTTAAACTTTTTCGAGGTCGTCTGAAACATCTCTTGGGAGCTGTATAATAGAACTCGGGAATGATATAAAAATCTTATGAAAAAATAGTCTTGTTTTTTAATGTGCATTTTTGATTTACCTTGGTATAAAATTAGGGTCAGTCTCTTTATTCGTTTGGCATTAAAAAATAAAATCATTTTCAGTTATCGCTAACTCGATAAATAGTCGGAAATTTTGCAATAAAATCTGACGTAGCTATCTAGCAGCTCTACTAATTATAGTAGAAAAATCGAAGAGGTCGAGAAAAATAGTGGCTCGATTCACTTATTTTTCCCCGAGATCTAATTTAATAGTTTGGTTGCTATAGCTTTTGCCATTTCTGAGATCAATGCGTGATGTATATTTTATATCGAAAACTCTGATCACACCGACAACTTTGAGGGACCTCTGATGTCTGCTTCTCTATAAGTTATATTGTACCTATAGGCTAAAAATTGGTCAGCTAACAAAATCACATGACAAAAAATGATGGAAAAGAATGAAATAGTACCCATCTGTAGGTCGATGTTAGCGACCTACCTCCAAGATACCAAGCCACGAATATCTAACCATAGAATTTGCTAATAAAAAAAGATTGTTGAACATTGATTGAACTCACTGGAGCAAGCTTAAATGTGCCATTGCTTATACTTTGAAAATGGTATTATTATGACATATATATTCACTTATTATTATCTAAATCTATTTTCTTCTACTTATAGTACATCTTACCTTATCCTTGTAGCACGAAGATTTTGTAGAGCTGTAAAAAATAATTTTCTCCGTTATCAGCCGCATTTTTGAACAAATCGGAATTTTTCGAAAAAATTGGGAAAGGCGAAGATAGACTGGTCCTTACAGCTAGAGCTTGGTCTAATGACTCTTTTTACTTAAGACGATATATATATATATGTTCTCTTAACTTCTATTTGGAGAAGAGGGCGTCAACAACTCGTTTTCGCCAGCTGACCAGGCTTAGTGCAAGGACTCTGAGCTCACTCCTTGATTGGTTTAGAGATTTCATTTTGGCCTCTGTTGATCATCGCCATGTGATACGCAGTCTTCCATTCCTGTGTCCTCTTTGCTGAAAAGGATTCCATCGCAATACATGTTTTGCAATGCTGTCATGGCTCTTTCTTAGCGTGTGGCCAATTCTTTCCAAGTAGTTTAAAAATTGGTATCAGGCGAGGCCAAGTCTATTGCAGTGCTTAAATTAAATTTTAATAGCCTCCAAAAGAGCATATTAAGCCAGTAATTAATTTTTTCATTCTTTAATTAATAAAGTTCCTTGAAAATGGGACAAAATCATTAGCCAAATTGCATTATTGATATTAAAAGAGAATAAAGGAACGCAAATTAAATAATAATATAAAAGAAAATTATGTCTTACGTGCTACTGATATTCTCATGAGCGCATCGATGAATTTCAAATCCGATTTTGCTTGTTTTAGAAGTTGTAAATACGGAGGTTTTAAGTCTATTGCGATGTATTTGTGTGTACTAGTTCGTGAGATATATGAATTTTTGTGAATATCGTAAATATATGTAGCACAGTAGAATAGTAGAAAATTGTTCAACACCGGGTTTTGGACATTAAGTGGAGGCAGAAACGTAGTCGCAAAGTGGTTAAAATGTAGTTTCTGTGGTGCATGAATTTATTAGAGATACGAGCTCTCTTAAGAATATTTAAGTTCGTCCATTCAGATTTTTAGAGAGTAATGAAAGTCAACTAATCCAAAAATCTTATGATTGTCTAGATAAGCTAACTAAAGAATCTTACGATGTTTATACACTTTAAGACTATTTAAAATGTTTGGGAAGGACAACTTCTGCCGGGCCTACTAGTTAAATAATAAAATACTCAGCCATACACAGATCAGGCATTCCTATTATTTTAGTGGTCGCTGAAAGCGAATCCGGGGTATAAAGTCTAATTCGTCAGGGTTCCGACATAACCTCAAAACACCTCATAAAACGAGTTTTAAGAGTTTAGTGGTGATAAAGTTTTGTTGACCCTCGATTCGGATTCAGCGAATCCAAAATCATATACAAACATCGCCGAACAAGCGTTCTCAAAAAAATTGTTTTGGGGTTTGTTGAGGTTAGTATAGATTCGTGGTCAGCAAGGCTCTCTCCCATGGGTTACGATTTGGGTTCAGCTCACGCGTACTATATACATGCATGTTTGCGTTATTTTTGTACGGAAATATTCTCAGAAGATTTGCCGCTTTGGACCGACTCGTGTAAAGGCTTCGTGTTCAGATAGTTCAAGTATATTGGAAAACATACGCCTTTTTACAAGAAAAAACCATGCAGAAGAATTTCATGGATCGAAACTAGGTGCAATTGTAAATCCTGGCCTGTTTGTAGCGGGATGGGAATGGTAAGCTTCACTAATGCTATCGAAAATACAAAATTTATTAAAAAGAAATAAAACAGTTTTTCCTTAATTGGCTCCATCCATACGAAATAATTACATCTAGTCTCTAGTAATATTTCACTCCATAGATTTTACGAGTCCTTGGCCTGTGGAAACGCTCTGGCTGCAACGCCTATTGGCACAAACTGCCTCTCATTCCAAAATTTTACAAAAATATTCCCACGGGTTGTACATTGTCCCTGTCCATCTCTAATCTATGCGATACTCGAACATGGTTACATTGCAGATTTGTGGCTTTCAGGCCAGTCGGCTGAACACGCAGCAACCGCGTTGACTTGGTTTTGTTGGATTTGGTTTTGTTGGTTGTTGCAACTGCAATCCATATGCAACTACCACGGTTGTTGTTTTTGCGACTTTGTTGCGGTGCCACAACGATCCATATCTATACGGTGGGGTGAGGGGAGTGAGTGTCTGTCCAAATGTCTGTGTGAGTTCCATCCGTTTGTCTCTCCGTGCTCTGACATTATTTTTGTTGACTAGTCACTAAAAAAAATTAGCTTAGCTGCTTGTAGTCTTTTGCCGTTGTCACTTTTGTTGGCTGCCACGCCTACCGCCTGCACCCTGCCCACTTCATTTCTAACAACTATTCGGGAGGAACACTTCGTTGTTCTGTGGAAATCCCAAAGCAAATGACCGCCGGGCCTGTCATCAAGCAGCGACAAATGCCGCAATTGCATATTTGATTATGAATAATTAATAATGTTTGGCATTCATTGAATTAATTAGCGTGCCAGGCAGCACGCCCCCCCTTTGAAGCCCACACTTGCAAAACCCTGCACCCCTCGTTTAACTCATTGGGCCGCGTATTGTCATCACTTTGGCATTGTTAATTAATTAGAAACTTGTTTTCAATATACACTTATATAATTATGCTGTGGCTAGGGGGTGTTCATTCGGGATATCAACTGCAGGTTTTGTCATGACAACATACAGAAATTCTATATTTTATAAATATAAATATATATCCACTATGCTCATATTGAAATTGTTAACAATTAGTCACTTGTAGCAAAACAATGACAAATAATTAATTTTAATTGCGTGATATGCATAAATAAATGCATCTGAATTTTAACAAATATTAAGTGTGAAATTCATTTGATAAAATCGATACAAATAAAACAAATTAAATATGACAATAATTAGCGTATGATATTAAGTTCAATTAAGTCAAACACTTTTGCAATATGTGTTTTATACATAGATTGTTATGCTATATACATATGTATGTATGGATTATTATATAGCTCAGGGCAACAGGAAACGGATGCAGCGGACAGGCTTAACAAAAACAAAGGCTAAAAGAAATATCAGCGTTGACAATTGACAAAAACAGACTAGTTGCTTTGTGCACTAGTTGCTGCTGTCGTACATATAGTTATATACATATAAAGTAGAAATTTTTTAGTAAAAGCTTTAGTAAATTTAAATGGAGTGGGATAGCCATGCAAAAACTCGCATGAAGCATTAAGGAAAACATATAATGATTAAGGGACCTCCTTTCCTCCTCTTATGTCTCGTCGGGCCCCAAGCATTTCAAAATGTTTTGAAAATGATTATTTTGAAAAGTGGGAAGCTGTAAAGAAATAATTTCTACGGCAAAGTTTCTTGGCATGAACCATAGAACAAAATCGTTTGGACTCCATAAAATTTTCTTTACTGTTTTAATGCTCTAAGTTAATTTAATGTTTTAACACATATTGAAACTAATTTTTTTAGGCTTATTAAATTGGCAATCTATCATTGGATAATAAGCAAATGTTTTGCCATAAATTCGCTTCACAACAGAGTCGACTCAGTTTCGATAAACCAGTGGCAGATTCTGTATTCTATTATTTTTATTCAATGTATGCATATAATATGCCACATGTAATATATCATTTCGATACAAAACTTTGTTCACCAGATCTTAATGAAAACCTGAAACTAGTGCCAAAAGGATGTTTTTCGAAAATATCTCCAAAGCGATGCTTTGAAAAAATGGTTGTAATTTTCGTGTTTCTCGACCCAAAACTATCCTAGACGACCCTTAAATTTGTAAGCTAGTGTAAAACTACATATGCTAAATAAACAAGCAATTCAGAATCAGCAGATTCAATACATTCTTATTATAATATAAATGATGACGACGATGACTTTTTGATGTTATTGAGAGAAATGTCTAAACAAAATATTTAAATAGTTTTAAGGAACTTCAACGCTAATTTTAATAATTTTAAATTTATTACGGAATCTGTCGCATAAATACATTTCGGTTCAAAACTATTCCAAAATGATAACCCTTTCCTGACAAAATATTATTAACCACAATTTCGTAAAGTTCATAATAATGAAAAAAAAACTTTTTTTCCTGAATTCCATTACAATTTTTTTTTAATTTTGTTTGTTGTACATGGCATCGTATTCTATGTTAATAAAAACCAAAAAATGTCTTTCGTAAATTGTTTTATTTCAACACACTAAAATCCTGCACAGGAGCGCTTGTTTTATGCACAATCTTTTTATTTATGGAAATGTATAAAGCTAAGGTTATTTTTACACAGTTTTAAAAAAAATATATTTAGCCTTCCGTTTTTGTGGACTAAAAATTTTCACAAAATTAATAAACTTTTGGAATTGACTGTTCATATAGAAAATATAGCCTTATATATTCGAGAATATTTTCGCTATGGAATTTTTAAGCATTCCCAAAGTAAAACACAGGAAACTGGAGGTGGAGTTCTTAAAAAATATTTATATTAACGATGACAATATATATTTTTACCGTAGATGAATCTGGTGGATTCTTTTTCTTCAAGTCCTTCAACCCCGGTTGGGCGGCGACAAACTTCCTCCATCCTTGCCGATCTGCGGCCAGATACTTCAGCTGTGGCCACGTTTTACGCTGTGTTGCTGCTTCGGCCAATACTGTTGATTTCCAAGTAGTTCTTGGTCTACCAACTCGCCGTGTACCTTGAGGATTCCATTCGAAGGACTGCTTCACGATGCTGTCGTTTGGTCTCCTCAACGTGTGGAAAATCCAGCGCCACTTCCGCTGTCTAATTTCGACATCCAAAAGCTTTTGACTCGTTATGCGCCACAATTCTTGATTCGATATAACACTAGTCGACGATGAAAAATCTCCAGAGATGAGACTTATATTTTATGTTAGGGCAATGTTTCAGCATTCAAAATCCGTATTTTTTATTATCCTCTTATACCCTGTTTTATTTCTAGGACTATTTTAGTGAAAAAGGACCTTTTTCAAAAAACGGTTTCACATATGATGTCATAAAATCTGTACTGATTCGAATTTTTTCAAACTTTTTTTTTCCTGAAAAGTAAAATAGAGTACCTTTCCATAGTGTCCCAAATCATAAAAATCGGTTGTCTAAAGAAAAAACTACAGCCGAAACTGTGTGCCCGAAATGCCAAAAAACACAGCATTTTGGTGACTTTTTCTACAAAAAAAGTAATTTATTTTAGAAAAAGTCTTTGACACCTGAAAATTTTATTATTTTAAGTTATTGGTCATGATATGTAGATGCGATTTCTATATAATTTTATCTTTTTATGATTAAAGATGACCGACTTATTGCATTTTTAGTAAAATTAGAAAAAAAAATTTTTTTTGGCAATTTTTTTTTTCGTCTCTTTTAACTGCATTTAACCTTTGAAAAGTGGTTCATTCTTCTATAATTAAATTTTTTTTTGAAAGTAGATGTTAGTAGCTTTCAAATAAGCAATTTTCGAAGAATTCGAGCATGTGAGCATTCGTGTTTTTGGACCGATTGGTCCTATGGGAGCTATATGGTCTAGTCAAACGATTTGGATTAAATTTAGTATAGTGCTTAGGAACTATAAAATACTCACGAATGTCAAATTTGGTCCCAAAATCTTAACACACAAACGAAACACAACAAATTTAGTTAAAAAATCGATTTTTTGGAAGATCGGACCTATGGGAGCTATATGATATAGTCAACCGATTTTGTTCAAATTTGACACATTGCTTAAGTGGTCTAAAAAATTTCCAAACGCCAAATCTGGTTACGATATCTTGATTAAAAAAAGAAATATAGCGAATTTTACTTTAAGAAAGTTATTTTGGCCGATCGGTCCTATGGGAGCTATATGATAAAGTCAACCGATTTCGATCAAATTTGGTACAGTGTTTGGGAACTATAAAAAACTTTCGAATACCAAAATTGGTTACGATATCTTGATAAACAAATGAATTATTCATCTAAAACGCTTTTTTTTTGTCGAGGTCGTTTCATACACCCCCATGGGAGCTATATAATTTATCCGCGATATCAAAAAAATAAAATAAGCTTGCCTCCTATGGAATAATATGGGATCTAATGTGAAAGTTTGGTAACTCTAGCTCTTACCATCTCTGAGATCTAGGCGTTCACACGGACGGACGGACAGACGGACAGACGGACATGGGTATATCGACTTCTCTATTCACCCTGATCATATTTTAGGTAACTTTGGAGTGTCCCCGACGTCTCCTTCTATATGTTACATACATTTTTCGGCTTGCACAAACTTAATATACCCTTGGTACCATACGGTACAGGGTATAATAACGATGTCCGAGGTTAAAGCGAGACGTGGCGGGTATTTGGTCAATATAAGCAACAAATAATAAAATGAGATTAAAAATAAACCAAGACATTTCCATACAATAAATTTCAAAATTAATTAAACTTTCTAGAAAAATAAGCAAATATATAATAAATAGTAATCCAAAAGATTATACAACAAAAGTTAAAAATAAGACTATAACTTTTTCAAAGCATTCTCCAACTCGATTGGCCTAAAAACATCCTTCTAAAAAAATATAAATATAATTGATATCATAAGCTATTTTAATTAAAAATACTTCTTATAGTATTTTTTTGGATTCGTAAAAGTAAGTTGAGTAATTGAAAATCAAAATAAAAATATCGATGATTGGAAAATAGTAAAAAAACATCGATATTACTTCCATCACAAGTAATGGCCAAAGATGTTCAATCGTTTTGCAGTTTATCGTTTTTTGTCGATAAATAATTTATAAGAGACTAACCTGCTGAAAATTTCCAAAAAGTAACAAAGCAAACTTAGAATATTCTGACGTTATCAAACTAAAACTAATCAAATTATTATATCTATACTAACGCAGAAGTTCGGGCTTTTACTAATAATTAAACTTGAAAACAAAAAATAACAAAATGTTGCGTGCCAAGATTTCCACTAAAGGCAACGACAATGATAACCTAAAACAACCTTTTAATGGAACCTTAATGCTGGAACCCACTCCCGGATTTTGCGTCAAGAGCTTCAACGTCAACCGCAATAATGAAAAATTCTTTATTAACATTTGTCAAGCCCCGGAAGTACCAGCTCCAGATGATATTTCCTATGCAGAGCTTATTGAAGTCATCAATTCTGCTAATCCTGGCTCCTATCGCGTGCCCATGAGCCTGTCCGCTCCACACAACACCAAGGATCGTTCTGGAAATGCTGCTCAAGCTTGTGACATAGCCATCAATCCCAATTTTTTGACAAAATCAAAAATTCTCAAATGTTTTACAACTTTTTCATACAAGTCGTTTTTGGAGCGCTTAGCGAGAGATTCAATATATTATTGGAAGAATCCATATTATTGCAAAAACGCGAATTTATAGGCAACTTGTTGCCACATTGTATACGTTGGGATAAAATGAAGCGTGCCACAGCTGGATCGGAGCAGCAGCTAGTGCGGGATATTGATGAGAATGAATTAATGCAGCTAAATCTTAAAAACAAAGATGATCAGGATCATTCGATTGCTGCGTCGGACAATTCTACGAAGCCCATTCATAAACTACGTGCCAGGGTTCACGGCAAGGTGGCTACGGAGATAATTGCAGAGCTGTTTATGCCGGAGTGCATTTCCTCAGCCGAATTAACTGTGGACATAGGTGAGGATCGTATTTACGTCGAGTCTCTAAAGGGTGGATATGTTTTTGATAAGTTCGTTGATTATCGTTTGCAGCCGGAGCGGGCACAAGCCGTATTTGATAAGACATCTAAGATACTACAAATACGCATTCCCGTGCAGTACTAATGGTTTATAATACGATTGGAATAATATTTAAATAAAACGAACAGATTAAAAAAATAAAAATTTAATACATATTGTATGTCAGTTCTGTTCGGAGCTTAGGGCGAAGGGCTTGCAATCCCTAGAGGGCCTTCACGGTCGCCCAACGGACCATAAATTGGGTTGCGTTGAGCTAGTCTTCGCATATATTTCGATTGGACACCGAGAGATGGTTACATAATCTTAAAAACTGGGTAACGTAGTTTTTAGTACGGCCTGTACGGGCTGTGGCCACGTTTTACGTTGTGTTGCTGCTTCGGCCAATTCTGTTGATTTCCAAGTAGTTCTTGGTTCGAAGGACTGCTTCACGATGGTGTCGTTTGATCTCCTCAACGTGTGGCCAATAAAGCGCCACTTACGCTGTCTAATTTCAACAGCCAAAAGCTTTTGACTCGTTTTGCGCCACAATTTTTGATTCGATATAATTTGCGGCCATCGGATCTTAAGAATGTATCGAAGGCAGCGGTTTACAAATGCCTGTATACTTTTCGTGATGTAGGTGGAGACTTTCCAGGTTTCACAGGCATACAGCAGTACAGATAGTAGATTTGACACTGGATTCGAAGAGCCTTAACTTGGGGCGTAGGGAAATTTGACTAGATTTCCATACTGAAGACAACATTCCAAAGGCGCTGCGGGCTTTACTTATTCTGCTGTTAACATCCAGATCCAATCCTCCTTCTGACTTTACGGAACTTCCTAGATAGATAAACTGTTTGACCTCCTCAATGGGCGTCTGTCTCAGAATAATGGGCTGATGTGCTGAGCGGCTAGTGTGCATTATTTTGGTTTTGTTGAAGTTGATCCTAAGACCAGCCATCTCTCCATTCACTTACAGTGATTGACACATATCGTTCAACCCGCTGTTGGTACTTGCCAGGAAACAGATATCGTCAGCATAATCCAAATGGCTTAGCCTCTCAAAAGGTCTCCATTGGATACCGTGTCTCTCAGTTGTACCTACGGTAGCAGTCAGTACATCGTCTGTCGCCCGTAAAAACAGGAATGGCGAAAGAATATCCCCTTGCCTTACTCCCTGTCGCACTTCGAAAGAGTTAAAGAGCTGCCCATTATGTAGAACGAAGCATCTTGCGACATGATAGGACTCCTTTATAACAGCAACAATCTTCGGGGGAATGCCTCTCCTATCTAAGAATTTCCAGATCCATTCCCGGTTAACTCGGTCAAAATCTGGTGGATTAGGCTCACAATATAAGCACCAAATTGTATTGTAATCTGTAAGTAATTCAGGTTTTAAGAACTGAGGAACTTTAATAACGACCAAAAGATGCACATTTATCCGCAATCGAATATAGTTAGGCATACCTTTTTTTGAAAGATCGGTCCTATGGGTGCTATATGAATTGTCAATCCATTTGGATAGAACTCTAAAGACTTTTGAATGCCAAATTAGGTTACAATATCTTAAACTTTTGGTTTATAAAAGAAATTTACATTTTTCAATTTTTACAAAAATTCGTGTTACTTCCAACATGTTGCGAATACATTTAGCTGTAAGCTAGAGTAATTTTTTCATTAACAATTTATGCTTTAATTTTATGGATTTATCGAAATACTCTTTTATGTCAGTAAAAATTCGTAAATGGGACTAACTAATTTTATCAGCTTTTTTCGTCATTATTTCGTCATTTCGTCTTAAAGCGCCATTTTGCAAAGTTTTCCAAAGGGGATATTTTGGGTTCAGCAGTCTAAAGAATATTGGACAGGGTACCTTTTATATTTTCTACAAGAACAGAATTGACATTTGTTTTCAATTCGCTACTTACTATCTCCATCCCTTTGGTTGGTATACATTTACCTTAGCCTCGTGAATTTTAAGGTGACGACTTACGTGCTTTATTATTTCTTCTCTCAATCAAAAGTTACCTCTAATAAATGCAGCACATTGGCTTCCTTGCAGCAGTCAACACCAGAAAATCTACATTTTGCAAACTAGTCCACTTTTAACTACTTAAAGCAACTAGTTACGTACCACTCCCAAGTACTACAGTTTGATGCACATCTGTTTATATGGGTAAGTTTGCATTAATTTTTAATTACGCGCTTCAATGGAGAATTTCGAACCAAGAGACAAAGGCAACACGCAGAGAGAGAGAAACAAGAGCAAAGAAGAAACAAAACCATTTCCGTTGTGGCTTGCTGCTTCATTTCCAAATCCCCAAAGTCCACATATTGTACATAAGTGCTGACACGTAATACATATCTACATATGTATAAATGTTTGTCTATATATAAGTAGGTATCTATATATACCATTCAACTTTGTTAGCGCTCTTTGCTCTCTGTCTGCATTATGCGCTGCTCCTTCTTTGGGGCTAGCCAAAGTGAAACATTTGTAGATTGCATTACGTCCAATAATTTGCCATGTGCTGCCAATAACCCAACAAACAAAAATTACAACAACCCGTTAAGTAAGTACTAAAGCAACATTAAAGTAACTACCTCCATGGCATAATATCTATAGATGGATTTAGAGAGCTCTGCTGCCTTGAACTAACTTTTTTTTACACCTTAAAAAAAAAACGTACTTGGCTATAATGATATGATATAGGCAACTCAACCCGTTGGCCCTGGCCGTGTGGTAAGCTTGACTCTTCTTTTTTGGAACGTTTTTCTTTTTTTTTTTGGCTCAATTCGCTATCTCACAAATCCACATCTAGCCATTGACAAGCTTCGACCGAGTACCGACCACGACCACCAACAACTAAAAAGCTCTTTCAATATCCTTCATTACCCTCAAAAACTGGCAAAATGCGCAAAAATAAAATCATTGAAAGAGTTCAGCATCAAAGTTAGAGCCGGAGACCGAGCCGAAGCCCAAGCATGAGCCCGGCCAGACCAGACCCAGAACCGTAGTCATAGTCAGAGTCAGAGCCAGTCAGGCATTCGCTTTGTATGTAATGCGTTTGATTCCTCAGCATTTTCATGTGCACGGAGCAAATCCGCCGCAGGTTGAAAAAGTCTAAAGAGCATAGAAAATGTAAAAAAAGGAAGAATCATTGGAATAAATTTAAATCTAAGTGGGAATGTTTACATGCTCTTACAGCGTAGAAAGTTTATTTTGGTGATAATATGAGCAAGTTGATCGATTAACGATAAGTTCTGGTGTTATCTTAAAATGTCTCCAAACACATTGGGTTTGTTATTCTGAATAGAAGATATTTCTAAAAAAATAAGTTTATAGTTGGGTTAGTAAATGCGTGAAACAGAAAATTTTCAGAGTTTTGAAATCCACGAAGCCTTTAGGAAACTCCTGGGCCATGGAAATCTCCCTTTTGCCATCACTGCAGACCTGTCTGAGCCACTAGCTATAGGATTTTCGTCTCCTTAAAATGAAGGTTCATCCATAACTTGCAAAATATCTAAAGCTAAAAATATAAATTCAAAGTTATTTGAGTCCCAGAGGCAATGTAAAAATACAAAATGCACTTTGGAGTAAAATGGAATACTTAATATTTTTCAAAGATCATACAGTGGAAAATTCATGGCTAAAAGTTAAAAAAGACTTTTATAATTTACAATATAAAAAAAATAAATGAATAAAAAATACTCGAGCTCTAAGTTTTCAATAACATTTGTTTGGCATTCTATCGCGATCTAAGTTAGTGAGTTAAGCTACATATTGGTAAGAGCAGCATAGATGTTTTTCATTAATTAAGTAATAATTTTTGTATATTTCCGGTCCTATATTTTAGAAGAATTACTTAAATTAATAACTATTTTTGTTAAAATTTTAGAAGATGTTAATACAGTCTTGGG
This sequence comes from Chymomyza amoena, assembly GCA_037043745.1. Taxonomy (NCBI): domain Eukaryota; kingdom Metazoa; phylum Arthropoda; class Insecta; order Diptera; family Drosophilidae; genus Chymomyza; species Chymomyza amoena. The sequence continues at coordinate 13,969 of JBAMAX010000523.1, forward strand.
GTTTTTCACTTCGAACAGTTCAACCCCTTTTTTACAATTTTGAGGGGACCGGGTCCGAAAACCCAGTCTGTGGATGCTCCACTGTTTCATAGCATATATTCATAAAATAAGTCCTCCGCGTCACTATTTCTCTTTATAGCAAGGCCTCTAGATGTCGCAAGCTTATTGTTGTCGCTAGATGGCGCCAGCAAATTATGGCCAATTTGTGTTCAAAATAATATAAATATGATTTGAACAATATAAATATTATTTTAAAGCATAACAATTTAAATTAAACAATTGAAAAATTCCGTGGTGGGGTCTGTTGAGCCAAGCGAGTAGGAAGAGGAAACTGCTTGATTTGATTAAGAGACAATAATAAATTTTTTTCTTGAACATTGCTTCTTTGGCAATTTTATTTAAAAATATTTTCAATCAATTACACAAGACCAAAATGGTTTAGTTGTGGGAAATTTAAGTGTCATTTCCGAAATAATTATCACGTCAGTATTTAGAGATATTTGAGGTTACGTAACCAAAAAACGACGTATTTTACTACTTTTGAGGTTATGTAAGGGGTGCAAAAATTATGTTTGGTCTCTTCCTTCAAATAATATATCTTAAAATCCTGACGTGATTGGTCAATTTTGAACCCAGATTTCTTCGGATATGAAACTTAGCTTTCCAACAATTGGTATGACCCAGGTAATTGTAGGTCTGTGTTATTTGTAACTGAATCCAACTTCCAAGAAAATCATATTATTCTATATCCTCAGCCATCAAGGATTTCTCGAAGACGAACACAACGATACAGTTCATACCATAACTTTCCACCTTCAATGGGATAGAGACTTGAGACGATTCATGTTCTGTTCTATTTGATCTGGTTTGACAAAACAATGTATAGCAAAACGGATAGCTTTTGACCACTAATGTAAAAAATATAATCAGGATGGACCTCGGGCTATCTTTTTAATGTTTATATAAAGAGAATACTGTTCTTGGGAACACATTGTGGAAGCTGCCCAGATTTTGCAAGAAATAGATTCTTCTTATTTAACACAAATAAAACAAAGATCATTATTCAAAAAACAATTTTTACCATAATTAAACTAAATAAGCTAATTAGGTCTTTAAAATAGCTTTCGCAGTCGCTGACCAGAAATCTGGGGCGAGAATAATACAATAAATGTATTTTAATCTCCGCCGATCATATTGGGATCGCCATCCAAAGTTTTCAAACTGCTAGCACATATTCGTGGTCTGCGACTTCGAAAAGTTATGTTTGCACAACCAACTTGTGTTATAATTACAAAAATTTATTTCTGTTTTCGGCGGCCATCTTGGATTCGCCGTTTTGGAGTTTTGAAAAACTAGTAAGGTGGCTATAATCAGCTGAGGTAGCTACCTCAAAAGAATCTCAATAGCATATAATAATGTGATGAAATATGTATAGTGTTAAAATTATGGACTTACTTTGCTTTGGCGGCTATTATACATAGCTAACATTTTGAAATATCAAAAATCACCATACGGCTTCGAAAAGAAGATAAGAAGACGAAAATTTTAGTGAAGGGGGTGTTTCTGATTTGAATGACCTATATATTTTTTAATTAATTATTTATTTACTTATTGTTTAAAACACATCCATTTCATCAGAAGTTACTTAGATTTAAAAAAAAAAAATCCTAAAAAGACAGTTTTTGAAAGTAAATTTTATTGAAAAACCTTTTTTTTTTAAAAGAATTCGATGTTACGGTCACTCCTTGTCGTCTCATATGAATCAATACCTTTTTTTTATGATTTGATATATATAAGTTCCTCTAACTCCGGGTGGAGCGTAGGGCCAAATACGATAGAGAATGATCTATATATATTTTCCTAATTAAGTGTTCAATTTTTTTAAGCACCATCCATTATGTCACAAGCTATTTAAAATTTTCGAAAAAAATCTAAACTTACAAAAGCATAGTCTTTCAAAAGGTTCAGAAATTACAATCATTTCTTGTTGTCTGATTTAAATCAGAACTTTTTATTACGATGTTCTAAGAAATGGATCTAAAACTTCCCATATTAAATTAACAAAATGTCTCCCAAAGTCTAAGTTTTAAAAAATATATATCAATTTTTCTGTGTTTTCTTGACTTTCGAGTTTGTACACATATTCTTGTGTTTTGGGTGGAATATATGTTCCTTACAAAATTTGTTTTCTTGCTCTTCTTATTTTAAATACTTTGAAGGGGACACTTTAAGGGTGGATCTAAAAAAAGAGCGTTTTATTTTTTAAAAGTTCTGCAGTAATTTCTTGGCTAATAACGAAATATAACTTTGATCCAAAAGTTCCCGGAACCGTTACAGTAGCAGCTTATAATTCATAATTGGTTTAAGCACAGCTTGACTTAAGATGTAGAAAGAATTTCTTTAAAAATTATATTTATTTTCCTTTTTGTTTTTTGCTGTTCTCAAAATGTAAATAAGCTTCTATTTAAATGGGTCGTGAAAGATTGGAAAGGTGGTATTATTAATGCATACCAAATAGATCAAAAAGTCCTAGATTATTAATCAAAATAGATATTTTCCCCAACAAAGTATTCCCCATCGCTTGGAACAAATTTAACCGTCCCCTATTAAATTCCATGACAACATCCATATACCCTCTTAAAGAGTATACAAAGTCTACTAAATGTGTGTGTGTCGATGTGTCCGTTCGTACATAGTTGCAAATAGATAAAAAGTTGCATAAAGAAGTTATCGAAAGGTGGTGTGGTGACTGCATGTGGAGCTACCCCTTAAAGGGGTATCTGCCCACAACCTTTGCCATGGCCCAGACGGGCTACCTACATCAATGAAATTGCTTTCAACATTGGGCAGGCCGCGTACAACTCTTCGTCCTTTTTTTTCTAAAGGCAATAAGATTTTGGCTGCCATGCAACATGCCACAGTCGGAAGCAACAACAAGGATGTTGTTGATCAACATGATGACGACTTATTGGCGTAAGCATGTTTGACGTATTAGAAAGTTGAGGAAGTGCCTCTGGAAGTCTCTGTGCGGCAGAAAACCCTTGGCGCATTGCAACCCAACGAAGCGTGTCAATCAATTTGCGTTGCAACAACAGACGCAACTTTGCCCCCTTTTTTATGCCACATATCAATTGCTGCTAGGCTCTAAGGCTAAAAAAACCGCGTACTAAAGCTGCACCCAGCTGCACTTGAAAGAAATCCCGAGTTCATTTAAATGGCTCAATGCACCACCTGCCCCTGCCCCTGCCACGGCCACATGCGGCACTCGCTCTAATGACCCTTAACAGTGCTAATGAACTCGCTGTGCCGCGTGTCAGTTCCAGTGGCTTTTACCAGGCGACTTTTGCGGTCACTGACGACGCAACTCTGCTGATGACTCTCGACTCCGGCTCCAACTGCGACTACGACTAGGACAAGGACTACGGATGCTGCAGCACTGCCTCTGCCCATTTGCACTGATAGTGCGGGCTAATGAAGTCATCAGCGCCATCAAACACGACGCAGTCAGTTAGTGGGTGTGTGTGTGTGTGCCACATGCCAGAGAGTAGAGAGAGGCCATGTTTTTATTTGCAGCATTTTGGACAAAGCCCACAAATTTAGCAGCACTCGGTGTTGGCGTGCTAAAAAGTTGTGACAGGCGCGTGCCTGCCAACAAATTTTGAATCTGCAAAGACTATCAGATCCACACACGCACACACTCCTTCTCACACACACACACACACGCACTCACACAGAGTCGCCTTCACACACACGTAACATAGCTGATGGCGTAATGATGCCTACGTGATGGCCCTAAGGGCAACCAAGAAGCACATGCCCGTTTCCAATCCCAGTCCTAATCCCAATCCTCAGCCTAACGAATGTGTGGCCTAGCCTAGCCGCCTAGAGGGCCAAAGTTTGCCTAGCTGGTCTTGTTGTAATTCACCCCGTTTAATCTACCACGTGCTACAGTGTGCAAAAAAATTCCACGAAATTCCGGTGAAAATAAAGAATACCCGGAAAATTACCGGGTTTGTTTAAGATAAAGAAATAAGTTAAAAAATAATCGACGGGAAATAATAGAAAATGGTTGCTCAGAACGATTATGATTTGCCAAAGGCTGGCTAGCGAAAAAAAAGTAGAAAAGAAGAAAAATAAAAAAATCCTACAAAAGATAATCTGTCTTCATAATATTATATAGAAGAATTGAATGTAATATTTTTATTTTCTTATTCCCATATTGCTTAAAAGCAGATGTTTCTACTTTGCAAGAAAACAACGCCAAGGCTATCTTAAGTTTTGAAGTACTCCATAACAAATAAGTTATCGATAAATGTATATTTGGGTAGACTTTTCCTTGACTCGTAAGCAAATCCCCCGCACTAAACATTTAAATTCTTTGGAAAATAGATATGGACATGATAATAATCCCCATCAATCTCTCTCTGAACTCCTCTAACTTTTCGGCAGCTTCTCTTATTATACTCTTATTCTTCTTCTTTTTCAATCCCCATTTGCTGTTAGGCGTCGGGGTAGCCTCAGGGTATCCATCTTCTCCAATTAGGTCGGTCCCGGCTCACTCTTCTCATCTCTGCCTCAGGGCTCTGCCCCTCATCCTTCCCACATCCTGGATGCGATTTTCCCAAGTTTTTCGGGGTCTTCCGTTCTCACTTCCAGTACCTGTTTGGCTTTTCTTGACTCGTCCATCCGATGTAGATGTCCGAACTATTTTAGCTGTCTCTCCTCGATTTCTTTTATATTATACTCTTCAACTCCTTTTATTAGACCCTTTTTCTCAATGTGTATCAGATAGGGCCAAAGTTTGCCCAGCTTACAGACAATGTTGCCCTCTCCGAGCTCCGAGTTCTTGGTTTTTCTCACTATTTATCTGTCTATCTCCACAAGCGAAAGTAAGCAAAAGGCAACAAGCTTTGGCATGCTTTAGAGCCAACAACAGGAAGGACATCTTTATCAGCCGACAAACGTGCAATGCCAACACCAACTGGCTCAAACGACGTCCTTTGCTTCTGGCCCTGCATCATTGGCTTTATTGTCAACTGGGCAGCAGCTCATCATAATCAAGAGCGACGACAAGGACTAGGCAAGGACTAGGGCACCAACAGCTGTCAGCAGCGCCAGAAATGTCGCACATACTAACACACATGCCATCGCCATCGTCATCGTCAAGAGCATCATCATCATTATCATGTGCAACATCATCATCATTGTCCTCAACGTGTCTCCTCCACATCCTTGTTGCCATTGTCGCTGGCGCTGAAGTCGCATAACTTTGCATACTTTGCGGCATAGTTTTGACAGAAAACTTTCTCGCTGCTGACGACACTCGACACACTCTCGACTGGACGTGGTCGCCAACTCCCAAACACCCAACCCCAAAACTGGAAGCATCTTACAAAATGGTCACACTTACCACCAGCTTGTGTGTGTGTGTGCGCCAGTGTTGGTTAACACTTCTACTGCGTCTTCTTGCTGGGCTACTCCTACATGTAAATTGTCGGTCACGTCGCAGTCACAGCTGACGTCAGCGCTGCAATTGCGCTGCCGCTGCGCTTGATGATGTTTGCTTAGTCCATTGTCCCTCACTGATTATCCCGGGGTTTGCAGTTTCCAGTTTCCGCTCGTGCAGACAGCTTAGAACTTTGACAGAGTCAGCTGCTGTGTGCGAAAGAGACACAACCGAAGTCAGAGCGGAACTGGAACTACGGAAGTTATGGGTGGGAACATTTTGCGGGGTACCTCGAGGTCAGTTGCTGTTAAAGAAATGCCTTGGCTTCTATTTGTCTCTAAAATATGCAAAAAAAAATTTTGGCTTAATTAACAGTCGCTCCATGGCTTAGTTTGAATACGGTTGAGGGTGCTGGGAGTGGAGCTGGCTACCATCCACATTAGAAACTTGACCTTATTGCACAACAGCAGATAAAGTTGGGCTCCCAACTTTAAGTCAACTAAGTTTTGTCTAATTAAAACGGTTTGTTTATGTTGTTTGATTTAACTAATTCGCATGTGTGAAGTTGGGGCAAGTTTAGAGATGGGACAGTGGGCAGGACGGGATGGGAATGAACACGATAAAGGTAGCTTAAACAGAGTAAATTCTGCAGTCCAGTGCTGGAGGTAAGGAGGACATTTTATATTTTCCGCTGCAAGACATTTGAAATCTGCTTTCGGTGAAGGAGGTGGATTCGGTCACAATTCATTGCTGCCGCCACTAATCCCCATATTCGTAATATGGAGCCGTGCCGAAGTATCCATCTTCTCCCATTAGGTCGGTCCCGGCTCTCTCTTCTTATCTCTGCCAGGGTCCTGCCCCTCATCCTTCCCACATCCTGGATGCGATTTTCCCAAGTTTTTCGGGGTCTTTCTTTCTCATTCTCTTCTTCTTCAGTTCTCATTTCCAGTACCTGTTTGGCTTTACTTGACTCGTCCATCCGATGTAGATGTCCGAACCTTTTTAGCTGTCTCTCATCGATTGCTTGTATAATCGACTTCTTCTGCCCTAATTCTGAACGTATTCTTTCATTTCTGACCATGACCGAGGCTCATTTATTGGCTTTGAATTGATTATAGCACTGGAGTAGGTGATTAGCCCAACTCTAGCCGCCGTGACTCAGGCTGGGGCCCCTCTCCTGTAACTATCACCCGGGGCAGGTGAACCGCGGTTTGTTGACGTGGTGTAAGTCCCCCCACCTCTTTTATCAGCCGGACTTGGGACCGGCATTGGCGGAGTTTCCCGAGGCTACCCCGACGCATGACAGCAAATGGGGATTGAAGAAAAAGAAGAAGGAGCCGTGCCGGCCACTTTGTTATCAATTAGGTTTCCTGTCCGTTCGCCCGCCAGCTACATCTCGAGGAACTCGAATTTTGAACAAATCATTTGCACCCTAAAAAAAAACAAAATCGCCTTAAAAACTAAGGTTTAGAACTACATAAAAAGGTTGGAAAAACATTTCAATTCATTCCACACCATGCGGAAGTACAGGCAGGTATTCAAAGATGTCTCTATCGACTTCCCGAGTTACCTTGATAGCACACTTGATAAATTTGGGTCGTCACAGACGATTTTATGTAACATAATTTTTTTGACATTTAAAACTTTATTCACTTAAGATATAGGGTATAAATTTGACATTAGAAAGCAAAATTCTTGCATATAAATCTTAACTGGCACTACCGCACAGAATCCGAATTATTTACGATTTAGGATTAAAGGAACTCTTGAAGTAAACTGATCACCTAACATAATACAAATACAGTGCGCTTAGGTCAGTCCTAAAAATACTTAATCTAAAACCTTAAGTAAGCTGTACCCATGATGTGACTGCTTACCATCTGTATTAAAGACAACACAATCAGCTTTGAGGAGTGTTGGGCGTGGCAGCCTTTAAGTGGGAGGCATTAAATTTCTCTGTGGGCATTTTTAACATTTTTGTTATTTGGACTGGCTTTGATTGTTGTTGGGCCCGATCGTTTGGGGGTCATTCACACAAAAGTAACCCAAACAGCAAACACACACACACACCGAGATACATTTACATAGATACTAATACATATACATGCATATGTGTATGTGTGTGTTTCATTTGTTTGCTCGTTGACTGCTGGCTACATAAACATAACAAACTCATCGTTAACTTTTTATTTGTTGCTCTTTTTGTAGCAAGTCGCATTATTGCGAACACTCTCCCCGCCTCAACCTCCTGCCCCTCAACACACAATGTGGCAGCTGCCCCCAGAACTCCCTCCCTCGCTTGGTCCATTTCAATTCAACCCAAACTTGCCGCCTTGTCGCTGCCACAACACTTGCCCACAATGCGTTACAAATAAGCGTATTATGGGTTCGCATGTCCTATGGAATGGACAAAAGCAAATCCTTGACACGCTGTGATAAGGATTTCTTCATTTTTTATCTGCCCCCAGGGAAATAAAGTGAAAAGGTTATAAAACAAGCAACCAGCCAGTGCGTCCAGCAAAGAGCCAAAAGAAATCAACTCCCGACGTCGTCTGCGTCGACATTACCGACATCCTCGACATGACTTTGTCCGCTTAACTACCTCGACGGCGCGTGTGAGCATGTTGTCCGGCCTGTATGAGCAGCATCATATACGCCCCTGCATTTTGCAGCACTCAACTTCATTTAGTGCTTGCTTAGCTACTCCTACGGATTTTTATTATTTCAGCAGTCATCATATTGGACATTGTTGGACATATGGAAAACCCCTTTCGGCTAAGCCACTGTATACGCCAAAAAATATAACAACGCACATTGTTGTAACTCGTATCTTTCTGTATCTGCAGATCTTCTAACCCCGCATTACTCACTACTGTACCCTACCCGCCGCTCTGCACTGCCTTCCAGAGCTACGACTCCGTCATTGTAATAAGAATAAAATGTTTCTCTGGCTGTGTATATGTCTGTTTGTTTGTTGCTTGTTGTGGTCCCATAAGTCCAATTCAAATGTCCTTTTTTATACATTTTTATTTCAACTGTGATTCAGTTGCGGCCCCAGCACTCCCAATCCCCCCGACCCCAACAGCTGCGTGTATTTTATTTGCGAATGTAAACCAAACCAAACCGAGCCAAGGAATGAACGAATGGTTCAGCAAAAGAATAAACGAGCCAACGCAAGTGCATGCAGTGAGTTAATGGCTAATGTCATGTTCCGGACTTAACAACAACATTACAAACGAGCTGGGCCAGCAGCCAGTGTTGGTAGTACGAGGGGGGTATGGTTACTGCTCCGTAGCCGGACAGCTCACGGAGACACAGAGAGAGAGAGAGAGAGAGTTCCAGCGTAATGTTTGCGTCCAGCGGCCAACAAGCAGAACAAAGTTCCCTAAGCAGCCGCACTTAACAACAAAAAACAAAAACAAGAGCGGGAATCGGATGAGAAATCTTAAGATGTCAAACCAAAGTTGGTATACCCTTGTTGGAAAAAACAATAAGAACCAATTCTGGGATTTTCGCGAGCTTTGTGGTCACACTTGCTCATAGTTAATTAAAAGGTTAAGGTTTGAGTTGATTTTGATGGAACTTTATCCTATCAGTAAACAGTTCTTTGACTTCCTGATAGGATTAGGTAAACTTTGGTTGACCTTCACAAAGATTAAAGTAAAATATATGGAATGATTTAAATTAGCACAATTTCAATAAGTAAATATTTGTCTGCTCGAATAAATGTTTATGATAAGGGTCTTCCAGGCCGGGGTAGTTGACAAAATTCGCCAAAAGGTCATGAACAATAAACGAGACAACTCGTAACATTAAGATTGGAACCACTTTCGTGGGATGTTTTGATTTATCTTTTAGGTGTTAGTGCTAGGTGATTATGTTTAAACGATAAAAGGGTTTTGCTTTTTAAGACTATTTTGGAATATATTCCTAGTTTTACTGATTCGATGGACATCTTATACTGTAAGTCATGCTGATCCGTTGTTTGAAAAAAGATTTAAACTTAATTGTTGATTGTTTGGCCTAGGGCTTCCTTCCTCCTTAGTTAACAGCGGGACGTAATCTCATTCCTTTTTTTTTTTAAAGAATTTGGAGGATTTCGAAACCTCTTTACAGAAATTCGGAGCTGAGTCAAAATTTTCGCGAAACTACCTTCCCCAATGAATACGCATTCTTCTAGGACAGAGAATTATCATACTTTAGCACTAGTATGAGCAGCAAAAGCAAATGGACCACCTTAGAGGAGATACATCCTATGTAAAGGATTGTGTGGTATACGAAAGGATCCTTAACAAAAGAACACACCAGCATATTTTATCAGGCAGTCTGGCCTCCTTAAACGCGGAGAAAACCAAAGGCAAACTAAACCATCCAGGACAATGGAACATCGTTTCCCTTTGATGAGCCCCAGGATATAAAAACATTCCTCGGAACGAAGTATTCGATAGGCTAACAAGAGCTTGAACAATTTAGTGGTATTGCCAAGCAGACCATTAACCATCTCCTTAGAATCACTCCCCTTGATCAAGACAACACTCGCATTGGACGAGTGATTTACGACAGTCCAAACAGCTCCTCGGCTCCCATGATTTCATTAGGTTCAAGTACAATAGTACAATACGGTACAATAGATTTTTAGGTCGCAATGAACAGTCTCCTTTGTGAGATAACCCACCAATTTAATAAAATACTAGGTTCATTATAGGGCACTACAAGTTCAGGCAATTCCAAAGCGTGATATGCATCATAAACTCTAACAACTATAGGTACTGAATAAAGGGGAGGAATCCTCTCAACATATACTTACGGAGAAGGACGATCTGCCAGAAGAAGGGCATCGCTCTTAGGCAATCACAGAGTCTGGATGCGCAATGTCATAAGACTAGAACCTTCCCAGCTAATTTAATTTTTCTCCAAAATTGAACAGGTTGGGAAGCTCTAGAGCTACATTCTTCCTTCGAAACCTCTTCTCCTCATTAACAAGCCATTTTAAAACACGAAGTCCTATAACATTTACCACAATCACTTACTTTATTATCCTGAATTTGAAGCATACCCCGACAATATTGGCTGCTGCATAGAGTTACCAGATTCTTCCGGTTTTATTTTTTATGTTTCTTAAATTGGGTATGGTTCGCATATAACCATAAGTGAGTGTACATATATGCATATGCAGGGCATAGTGTTTTCTTCAAATCTGCAGGACTTTTTTTTCCCTTAATGCCCCTTTTCCCAATTGACACGCCTTCTTAAAAATCCCAACTCTTCACGATTTACTATAGTCACATGGCATTAATATCCTGAGTTTGAATCATATCGCTACCATATTCGCTGTTACCTGGCCCATGGAAAGGGGTTTGGTACCCCCCGATCTCGGAGTTTCCTTTCCTTCCTTTCCGGTGTTAATACTGTCGGACTACCGGATTATTTTAGAATTGGACTTGGACACATAAGCGAATTAATTTATTCTAAAGAGCATAGAGGTCCCGCAACTTACGTCCTCCAAGGTCAAAATGAACTTCTCTGCGGTAAATATTAAAAACTATGATGAGCAATTCCCACTTCATAAGCAGATGAGTAAAGTGTTTTAAGATTTATCACATCCCACATATTACATTAATACATATTACGGTATCGGGAAACCTTTTGCTGAATAGGAGCAACAGCCCGTCGTGTAAACATTTTCACGAAGTATTTAGGGATGTTATATTGCAATATAAAGGACTTTATAAGTCTTTTCGAAAGCTTTAATAAAATTTGTATACATAAGAGTCCAAGGAGCAAGTAAAGCAACAGGTTGTATCTGAGTTATTGAGGCAGGAATTGGCCGAAGCGGGTCAGTCAGCTAATAAGCTGATGTCCACAAACTTTTGGAATTACCGTTGAATTAGTCCTTTCGATGAGTTAAAGCAAGACAGTAAAACTCGATACGATAGAGTAAGCAAATGAGCTCATAGGTATGTTCCAAAAAACTTAAGAGTTCAGCTACCAGCCAAAATGAAGGAACTACTAAATTATTTTTTATCGTATTTCCTTATGGCTTGGATTTGAGATCCTCACACTAGACTTGTACTTCCGTGGAGGAAATGGAAAGAGATTTATGTAAAATGTCACGATCAATTTTACATCTTTTACATACTTCAGGAGACATATCTATCATATTTTTGATAAATTTTTTAAAGGAGCGCTGAATTTATTATATTGACCTGAAGTTCAAGACCGCAATCTACAAGAAATATGAACAGAAATCGTCACAAATCTTAGACATTACTTGTATTAAGCCAATTTGTAGCAATTTTATATACTAAAGATCGGAAGTTATAAAAAAACAAGGTGCTCCATTCACCCAGCCTTTTAATGCGCTTAACTTCCCAATTTTTTCAAATCTGAAATTGATTTTTTACTATCCACATAAACATGCAAAATGGAAATTTATATTTAAAAAAAAAATCAAAATCTAGGAAACCATTTTTCTTATGTCAAGCTAACAAATTTTTGTATAGGCCGAATTTTGATGTATTTATTTTAGTTCATTCTCGTATTTTATTCTGTGAGCACGTTTCGTAAGCTACAAGCAAACTGACTAAAATAATTATTTTATTAATTTTATCACGAAAAAAAAGTTTCTAAAAACAAATTGTCTAAAATATTTTTTTTTATTTTTTTATCACGCGCAAAATAAAATTTTTTTTCTAAAACTTTTCTTTTTAAATAAAAGACTAAAAAAATCATCATGAAGTCGACTTTGAAGAAAGTTGCTGAAAAAAATAATAAGCTGAATGCGCAATCCGAGATTTATCACCACAATTGCTGCGCCCATAAGACCTATTCCGTGCAGTTGCGTCCTAACCAAGTCAGCATGGCTTGCCAATGTCCAAGTACCGTGGAAGGTTTTGATGTAGAAGAAAGCGTCTCGGAGGAACTGGTGAAGGAGTTTAAGAATCTTTTAAGCAAATCTAAAGAAAATGTGGAATAAGCGTTTCACGTGTTGCTGCGATGTCGGATGCGGGTTTTTTGAGCATGTCAGAACATCGTCAGCCTAAACTAAGGACTTGGAACTTTTTTCGAAATTAAATGTTGGTAGTCAAGCCCAAAATTGCACACACCGGTCGTTGTCACAAAAAAAAGTGTGCCGTGAATTTAAAAAAAACCAAAAAAAAAACTATTCTGTTCTCTTCACGTTTTATTTAAAATCTGTCTAAATTTCCAAAATAATACTAAAAACAAAAATTGCACCTCAAGTCGTTGTTACAATAAATGTGCCGTGTATTTAAAAACAAAAATCTCTTCATATTTTATTTAAAATAAAAAAATAAAAATTTTGACTATAAGAAAAATTTCCTTAAGTTTATTTATTTATGTTGAAAAGTTTGCAGTTGGTAGCAAACAAATGTAGTACAGATTGTTTGGGGGTCGTCTACTCTAGCACAGTGATTTCTTCCTTGACTAAAAATTCAACGATTTCTTCATCGACTTCTTCGGTTTCCAAATTATCTGTATCCACATGCACTCTGAGCATGATGCGTCTGCTCTTCTAAGATAAAGGATAAAATTCTAAGATTTGATTTTATTGATAAAATAATTTGTATAGCGTGGCCATGTCAAGGAAGCGTGGCCATGTCAAACAAACAAAATGTTGGCTAATCCGAAGATTCATTTTATTATGGCAGTTAAGCTGGATTGTTTGTGACTGAAAACCTTACCAGAAAAAAAGGTATGTCCCATTTAGGCTGCACTGTTTGCTTACAATTTGCTGCAACTATTTTCGGTCACAAAATGAGCTGTGGATTTTTCTTTCAGTTCCTATATTTGCTAAAAATTTGTACGCTGTTACTGCTGGCGCCATCTAGCATAAATTGCTAGCTCCATATAGCTGTCGATTGCATAGGAATGGGCAGCGCTGTGTGCTCACAATTGACTGCCAATATTTTCACTTACAAAAGTTGCAGTTTTTTTTAGTAGGTCCTTTGACTTTTATAGGGTACTGGACTGGTCTAACAAAATGCTCTTCCTTAATCCGATTAATTAAATCAACCAGAAGAAATTCTGGAGTTTCCACAATAAACAAATGGGCTGCAGGAGAACATAGGAGGTACTGGTTCTCCTTTCCGGGGCTTTCGTTAAGCAAAAGTGCTTGTCAAACCTCTGGATGAATCAACGCAAAAGGTCTGTGCAGGCGGTCCTAAAGCTCCTGGTAGCTTACCTTTCTGCCTATCACACTGTTAGATACCATCTACAGAAAATTGGCCCATCGGACTCTTAAGAGTGCAGGCTCTGTCTAGAAAAAGATGAAATCACCAGCCATATTCTTTGTGACTGCCCAGCGTTGGTATGGGACAGATCCTGTCACATGGGAAAGGACCGAAATAGTCGCTTCCATCTCAGGTCAATACCAACAAAACACCTACTGCTATTCATGCGGAAAATGGAAAGTCTTTTGCTTTAACTTAAGGGTATGGTACAAAAGACCTTTTGTTCACTGGGGCACTGTGAGGAACCCTTTAAAAAAAAAAAGTTGAGATCAGAGCCACATATCGCTAGGCTTACCGCCTGGTTTCGGAGAGTTCCTTATATAAAACCTTGACGGTGCCGATCAAATACTTTCCACAAAGTCACACCAACTTGGTATGGGTTCCAAGCGGTAGCCTGAACCACACAAGCTCGATCGCTCTAAGTACTCAAGCGAATTATATGAAAAAGACTGAGGAAGTTGCCCAGCCGAAAAGTTGGCTTAGTCTTTCATCTCGTTCTTCGTTCATCCAAATCGGATACCTCAAGCTGTAGAAACTCTGTAGTATTTGATGGATGGTCTTCATTTTAAGTGACTGATTTCTAAGACTTCCAAAACCGATATTAGAATAGTTAGATTAGGCCTTTAAGGCCTTAAGTCTCGACTGTGATGCCGCACGAATATATATATTGAAACCCATCCGGAAAGTGTTATTAAAAAAAAGCCCAGTCTGTTTCTGCTATATAGCTTCCAATCATTCTCGAACAGATAGGATCTAGGTTGTGAAGGAAATATTTTCCTAGGTGCTTTTGTTGCGTCTACATAGAGCTTCCCAGGAACAGAAGATAGGATCTACTGATTCCAACTAAGTTTTTGATCCAGATTTCTTACACTGTGCGAAGGGACTAAAATTTGGCAGTTTATTTCTCATTTCTCTTTCTGCAGTCGTTCGTCAACAAGTGCCTGAGGATTATATGCGGAATATTCTGGCCCTACAGGATATCAAACGCGGAACTACGGCATTATACAAGTGAAGTTCCTATCTGCACTCAGATAAGAACCCGCAAGGGGCTCTTACGAAAAATCGGCTCAGTTCTCTCTAGCTTCAAGCTTATTTCTGGGGTTGGGTGTGAAGGGGCGACGCTAGGTCCAGTGACCGCTGCGTTCTGGCCCCTTGAAGGGGGGACCTCTCCGACCTCTTTTTGTTTTTTATTTATTTTTTTTGGGATGGTCCACCTGCGCAGAGATCCGCAAGTCGCAGGTAAGGCTAATTAATCCGGAGGGCGCCAGGTATCCCGATGCTCTGTTTGCGACTGGGCTATTTTTAAAAGGGCCCCCAACCTGGCTGATCATCGGCACGGATCACATGACACCTTGATCCAGCACTACACAACCTCTGCTGGGACACAGCCAACAAACTGTGCCAAATAGAGTCGGTTGGATAGTTCTTGTTTAAGCCCTACACTCCCAAGAAGAGTACTAAAAGGAAAAAAAATTGGCTCTAACGGCTCCTGAAGAAAGTAAATTCCGCCTTTAAGCATTACAAACCTCTTAACCAATTCCATATGCTCGCTTTAAAGCGCCCAAAAACAAACATCAATTGTCCATAAGAAAAGGTTGCGTATACGACATGCTGACCGTTGCTGCTCGCTGTATCTGTGTACGCCCGTGTGTGTGTGTGTGTGAGTGTTATGGCTCATAATGTCCATGCCCATCCAGCACAGAACACAATAACAACAACAATAGCAACAAAAACATGTGACTACTGGCCGTAGTCCATGGTATAGAGCAATCCTGGACTATGTTGTCAGCGTCGACGTCATCATCGTGCTTCTCGGTTGTGATTTGCAGTCATAAAGCGAAATTACAGTTATAGCTGTGGTCCTGCCAGGCTGCAGGACAACATACACGCTGCTCTGGCAACCCTGGTCAGTGTTAAGGTTAATAAATATAAAACAAAAACAACAAAAAGATAACAAAAAGTCTGTGGCAACAATGGCCACGCAGGTTGCGCTTGTCTCTTTATCAGTCAGTCACTTGTGACTGCGTCTGTGTCGGTGTGTGTGTGTGTGTTTTGGCCATGGCCAACTGTAATGGCTGCCTGCTGTTGGCCATTTTCTAATTTCATTTATTTTTGAGTTAATTAAAGCTGCAATGTGTTTTTGTTGGCGTTACCTGCTGAGTTTTATGTCTTCATCTCTACACGGTCATAAAAATGTGTCATTGAGATTGGGGCAAACGGCAAAAGTCAGATAATTAGAGTGACCAGGTGCCATAAAAAAGCATAGATATAAGTGTGTAGGCATGGTCATAAATAATATATACTATATGTATGTAGAGCAAGCTTATTAAATGCCGATTCACTGATTTGCCACATGGGCAACATTTTTTGCTGGACAAACGCGCAAACGGACAAGCATAGTTGCAGACGGTACAGGACATTTATATGGACAACACGTGCCAGGAGGCACGAAGTCATCAGCAGTCGAAATCCTAGTCGTCATCGATGTAGACATGGCAACGACTACTATATGGGCAGCTTATTAAATGAGTGGAGGGAGCACAGTGAGAAATGCGTGGGACAGTTTACTTAAGTGGATTTTGGGAGGGAATGGGAATGATGTGGTTTCCGGAAAGCTTGTGAGCCTAGAGGAAAATATCTAGAAAATTAGACTTAAATGAGCTCGGGATGGCAATAATAAAGAACATGGAAAGGAAAACCTTATATATTGAACTCAAATGGAGATGGTAGAGTGGTGGAAGTGCCGAGGTTTCCGAATAGAGCCCTAGGTGAATGGCCTTCGTCGAATCGACGACGAACTTTTTCAAAGCCATTTTTTCCTATTTGTGCTTTTTCTGTTGTCCCATTTTTACTGCAGCCTGGCCCGACGAGAGGGAAAGGGAAAGAGATGATTCACCGGCTTAGGTTTTCTCTAGGGTCCGGGGGTAATTACTGTCGTTCTGGGTCCTGCTGTCCCATTTTTACTGCAGCCGGCCCTGATGAGAGGGATGGATTTCCCGGCCTAGAGTTTTCTCTAGGGCCCGGTGTATTTACTGTTAATCTGGATCCTGGGCACTCCTGGATCTCCTGGAACTCACTCTTATCCCCTAGTACAAATAAATTCTCTAACATTTCTTTCTGTCTTTCTTGAGGGGAGCGTATTCCGCTTCCCAAACGCCTTCATTTTCATTTTCTTAAACCAATTTCTTCTCCCGCTTTTTGCTCACTCACAAATTCATATTGTGATTGGTATTTTTCTCACTGTGCAGAAAATTTGAATATATTTAACAGCAGCTGTGACCAGCTTTGATTTGGCACTGATGATGTGAATGAAGACGATGACGACGACATCGACAACATTGACGACATTGATGACGACAACAGTGACGAGGTTGCCAACTGCCAACTGCTCACGTAATAAGCCGCAAGTCGTAATCGAATAACTTTGGCATGAACTGGTTAACCATTTGGCCAAGGACCCATGGCTGTGGTTGGGACCAAAACTGCTTTTAACCCAATCAATATTAAATTATGATCTGTCACTGCATGCAATGTGAAGCAGCCGCCAAAAGGGTCACAGTCCGGCCGGACGCAAACCAAATGAAGCATTCACTTGGCAAACTACACGGAAAGGAGCAACTGAGACAGCGGTTGGGTGTTGGTGATGTGAGAAGGAGTGGGCCGTAAATATATAGAGCAATTTGCACGTGTCTGTTGCAGGCCTCTACGGAAGTTAGCCAAGTGACAAACCACAAAAGGTTTTGACATTAACTTTAAGCACTTTGAGCTGTTCTATACACACACACACACTCACACGCATACACATGCGGTGCACCGCAAATGTAACTAATTTTGTGGTTATGTCTGCAACAGTTGTCGACAAGGATTGGGGTTTGATTTTGGGGTGTGAAGTCCAGAAACTTGATGATGTATTATTGCTGCATTTGTGGTTAGAATAGCGCTGCATTTGATGCGTCTTATTCGCCACAAATCACAATAAGTTCGTGAGCAGATAAGGAGAGTGGCTTAAGAAAGCTCAAAACGGTGGAAAGGTGGAAGCTACGCCACAATAATGGATTTGACAGGGAATCGGATTAACAGAAGTGGTTTATTTTTACAACACGAGGTGTATAGCAAGGCAGGTGTTTGCAATTTCATATGAAGAGAAAGAGCTGGATTTAGGTAAAGCTTCAGTGTTCAACAAATTGTTTTTGAATTCCTTTATATTGAGAAAAAATTGGGACTTTTATTTTTTTCTAAGCCAAGAAGTGAGGCTTACAACAGAAAATAAATCTTTAAAACATTTTACAATTTGAATATAGTATTTATTCTACGGAAGCATTCGCATCACCAGCGAATTCGACTCCGACATCGATTATCGCCTGTTTGATCCGAGCCATTTGCTCGGTGGTAAGAGGTGCAGCGTTTGAGATGAAACCCAGCTTGATGCCCTTGACTGCTGTAGGATAACTTGTTTGACTCGACATGAGTTTTTTTGGGTTTCTTTGGCGCCGTATGCGGCTTTTCTTGACCAGTGTCGCAGGGGTTGCCGATTTGACGGAAGTTAGAGCTTCTGCTCTGGAGAGTATATAAGAACTGGTGATAAAAATGATGAGTCCATTAAATTTAATTCATGTTTCTTATGCTAACTAAAACTTCATTTAAGTATCCAACAACTCTGACAAGGCATTAGGAGCTGCCAGCAACACCTTAAATAGCAGTTCGAACTTTGTGGTGAATCCTTAGAATTATTTCATACCACAAATCTTTAAAGCTCAAAAAAATTGTCAACTAAAGTTTTTACTCTAATAGATGGAATGACTTAACATATTGGCCAACTGTTTTTTTCCAAGTCTTTACTAAAGCCGGAACAGGCCTGCCGGGAATACTTTCAATATTCAAATTTTACAAAATTAAATTCAAATTAAAGCCTATTACTGGGATGCAGCATCTGTGGCTAAGATTTCTTAGTTTTCATCTCTTTATACAGAATCTATCCAAGCACTTTGGTTTTACAGCTGCTTAGCAACCCTGAAGCCAATATGAATTCAAAGCAATACCTTCGGCTAAATTTTGTTTTTAAAGAAGAAGTATAAACGGAATAGAAATTAATTCAATTCAGTTAATGGAAGCCATCCTCTTATTTATGATTTTCTTTATGGGAGGAAGGAAGTTCAAAAGCCAATTCTTTCATAAGTTTCCCTAAGTCTCAAGCATTCAGTTTCTTCCTTTTAAACATGAGAGCATTCTCTAGGAAAGACTTTTTGGGGACATTTGTAAATGAAGATACTTTGCGCCGCAAGGAGCTGTATTTACTCACATGAAGCCTTAGCGACCTTGGAGCTGCAGCTGGTCCATCCATGGTAGGATTCTGCAATATGTTCTTTGATATTTAAAGATGAAATTGAATTGGTTGGTCAATAGTTATAAATAAGCATATCTTTCAATAAACACATCCCTTCTGAGATAAAACAGGTCCATGCTCCCCTTCTTGCAATGACTCAAAGAGGTACACTTCATTCATGACGTCATAAGTCTTTAAAATAACCACAAACAGCGTTATTAATATAACATCTAATGATTGTTTCCTTAGGGCAAGCTATAAAATAGAGAAGCAAAACCATGTGCAGTGTTCTGAGCTCCATTCCGCCAAAACTTTCTACGAATGTGGTTAATACAGGAAACCAGGTGCGGATCTAAGATTTGGGCTTAAGAGGGATTCGTCACTTCGAAGTGCATATACGTATATAAAGATATACGAGGTGTGCTCAAATAGTAATGTAACTTAAGCAATTTCGTGGGCAACGTATTTTCGATTATCGATTTTTTTGTTTTGTTGTGTTGGTACACTCTTTCTGAACATCTGTAACAAATTTCACGTGAATGGCATTTTTTGTTTGGTTGTGAGAGGCGTAAAGGTTCTAAGTGTTTTGCGTGTAGCTCGATAATCGAAAATACGTTGCCCGCGAAATTGCTTAAGTTACATTAATCTTTGAACACACCTCGTAGATCACAAGAGCTCGCAAAAGACCTTCTACCCATTTTTCCTGCTTGTGGAGGTTCGGACCCGCATGGATCCCAATCAATCAACTAGTGTTCAAATTCTGTCTTACACCCTTGAATTAAATTGATGTGTAGTATATTAAAGTGTACCTTAAAGTCGAGCTCTTTGTACACTAGTTGGTCCAATAATTTTTGCTATCGGATTTCTCGCGCAGCTGCTGTGGCGAGCAAACAACAAAAAGTCAATCTATGATATGGCAAGGCTATACCATGTCCGGCGTTTGCATATGCACTGATGCATAACCCACGCCCGGAACCCACAACCGGCACCCACACCCCATACACACCCACACTTAAAGAGACTGAGAGTGATGTGTTTCGAATTTTGCCACATAATGCGGGCAACCCGAACTCAAAGTGAATCCCTAGCCCAGCGTAGTTGTTGTTGCTTTGTCGCATGGCTCGACTGACCCGTCTGACCCGACTTTAGCTTTAACACTAAGCTCTCCTATGCAGGTTCCGGAAAATTGCAATAATATTGTCACATACGGCAGCATGGACAGAGAGCAGCAGCAGCAGAGCAGCGTTTACTTTGTCATGGTTTTGATGCGACGCTTGCCAGGATTCTCGCTCTCCGATGTTTCCATTTTAACAAAGTTCAATGTTAATTTTAGACATTTACCTGAGCTAATATTGCCAGACGAAACACACAGACACACATGGATACCTCTATACATATATTGGCATACAGCTGTATGAGTTTCTAAGCGCTGCATAGAGCCTGTTTATCGTTTGGTACGCTTGGATTCCTGGCTCCTGGCCAGCGGCATCCATTGTGCAATATGCGATGGCTGCTGTTATTTTACTGTTACCACAGTTGTTGGTTTTCCTGCCCAGTTGGTAACCCCAAACTCCGTATGCTCCGTCCCATCACTAGCAAACTATCTGGTCGTCCCACTCTGGCACACTATCACCGTCCCACTCTGACGGCAGCACGCAATGTTGTTTTTTCTGATGTCGTTTGTTATTGTTCGAAATTGCGCCATCAGGAATATGCACAGGTGCATTTTAGCACAATAAAAACGTAATTGCTACCAATTTAATGTTCCTACACATGCACATAGATTGAGTGAGGGGGTGGAGGGAGAGGGTTAGCGTGAAAGGGCTATAATGAGAGAGAGAGAGAGCGCCCACACGATATTGCATGCTTGCGGTAAAAGTCCAGTGCGGGGTGATGCCATCAAGTCAAATTTCATATGCCACATTTCATCACAAATTCTCATATTGTTACACTGAGAGAAATACACTAGTAACTAAATTTTTAAGTTTAAATGTTATGCTTAGCACTTAACGGAATAAACCTTGGGTCTAAGCAGCCCCTGGGGAATTCCCCGTATCTTAGGTTTTCTATCTACGGCCCTGCGTCTAAGGGAAGTCCAAAGAGATAATCTTCAGCCAGTCTGCAACTGTTTAGGGTGTAGTTAAATTTTTACGGACACACTTAAAGCTTCAAGAGTCAAATGGAGGTCAGGAGATAATATTTTCAAACAAGCTGGAACATTTTGGGTTACAGTCAAATTTTTACGTACTTGACTAATACTATGACCGACTCATTGTGTTCAGACGTTTAGCAGGTTTACAGACACAATCTGGAACTCTTTAAAGTATACACAAAATTAGTTTAACTTTTTATCGATGCTGAAACACATACGAAACAGCATTTTAAATCGACAGTTATATGTACTAGAGAGTAGGACAACCTTAATTTAGTTTCCCCACAAAATTACTCAACCTTTGAAACATTTTTACGACAAAGTCCATTCTCTGCGTAAAGACTTTATGTATTAATTCAGGATATGTCACATTCAAGGAAAACAGATATAATTTAGACAAAGGGTGAAACATTTTTTAGCTTATTTTTTTGAAATTTAATATTTTTTTCTCATAGTAAGAAAAACTCTAAACTTCGTTTAGAAGAATAAAGTAGTCTATAAATGAAAAACTCAATATTCAAACAAAAAAGGAACTTTTATATTATCAATAAAGAAATTGTAGTTTCTGTAATTATTTAATGCAAAATAAGTGTTTCATCAGGAACACTCATGGGATCAAGCATGCAGTCTAATAAGGAACACCGTGGAGGAGATTATCGGCGTCCGCCAACAAAGACGCACCAACTGCATCTCGGTACGGACGTGGGACCTGAATAGCAGAAGGAACGATCATAAGCTAATGGCAGCTCGTGATTTACAAGTCCGCAATGAATACCGTGTTCTTTGCATACAGGTAAAAAAATCCGCCATACGCAGCAATCGCAGAAAGCGCAGCCGGTAAAATAACATGCGCTCGCTATACCAGATAATAAATCAGCTGACTGGAAGCTATCGAAGGCAAACCGAACCGATTAGGAATTCTAATGATAACCTCCTAACGAATGAGGATTCACAAATCCAAAGATGGCGACAACACTTCGTGGAGATATGCTGTAATGAACCAGGGAGCAGGAATCATGAAGGTTACAGAGACGCCGCAAATTGGCAGCTGGTATTGATGGCATACCTGCTGAACTGCTACAGTTGGACACGCAGCTTATTGCCGAAACATTGCAGCCACACTTCACTCGCATATGGGAAACTGAGTGTGTGCCCTCATCTTGGAAAGAAATAATACTGCTAAACACTAGTTACAAAATACTAACAACGTCTCTGAACGACCACCTTCAAGAAAAAGTAGAGCCAACAATTCGCGATGAACAGTCAGGTTTCAGAGCACACAGGAGTTGCGTAGACCAGGCCGAACAAGCTGTGGAGTGGCGCACACCACTGTACCTCCTGTTCATCGACTTCCAGAAGGCCAACGATTCAGTAGACAGAGCAGCGATATGGCGGGCATTAGCGAGGAAAGGAGTGCCAGTCAACATCGTATCGATAGTAAAGCGATGTACGAAGACGCGGATTTGGCGGTACTACTACACCTTTCCAAACAAGCACCGGTGTTTGGCAAGGATGCCCCCACTCACCACTACTATTCAATATAGTAGTTGACGAGGTTATGAGAGATGTATGCAGGTCTATGTGTGGGATTACGTGGAGTCTCATCCGTCATTTGAAAGCCCTGGATTACGCGGACGACATTTGTCTCATCTCTTATAAACTAAGTGATATCCAAGCCAAGGTGAATAATCCCGAGATCCTTGAGAGCAAAACAAAGGCGATGCCATTTCGACTATTTGTCGATAGTTTCTCGTTAATTGGCACAACAATCTCCACCAGTGGTGGTATGGATGAGGATATAGAGAACCGTCTAAGCATAGCACGATCAGCGTTTGGACGATTTTTTCGCATATGGAGAAACCAGAAAATAAACAGAAGAACAAAACTGAGGATCTTCAATGCAGCGAGACGTGGCTGGCTCCGCAGGTAATGATATCAAAAGTACAATCATTCGTCAAACAAGTGCCATAGAATTATATTCGGGATATTCTGATAGGATATGGAGCGCGGAACTATGGCACTACACTAGTGAAGTTCTCTCTGCACCCAGATAAGAACACACAAGTGGCGTTGGATTGGCCATGCTCTTAGAAAATACCGAAGCAGCATCGTCAGGATGTGGAATGGAACCCCCAAGAAAACTGACGAGCGGGAAGGCCAAAGGCAACCTGACGACATACAATATTAAACGAATTATCCCTACACATCAGCTGAGACGCAGCAAAGCAAACGCGCCAAACAGAGTCCGGTGGAAAGTTCTTGTTGAAGCCCGAAGCTCCCTGGAGGAGCATAAAAAGTGTCAACAAAATTACACAATATAGTATATTATACAATAAACTATGTATAAAAAGTAAGAATATATTAGATTTTAAGAAATACTAAAATTTAATTAATATAACAAATATATCTTATATATAAAATTCTCGTGTCACAATGTTATGTTCCTGTGAAGCTTATAGACTCACGAACGGCTGAACCGATTTGGCTAATTTTGGTCTTGAAATGTTCGTGGAAGTCCAAGGATGGTTTAAGGTTGAGAAAATATAACAAAATTGCGACGAAAATACTAAAAAGGACAATTTGATTTTCCAATACATTTTTTTTTTAATTTAGGTTGGCATTGTGTACATTGTCAGATTAACTAATATTTTGTAGTTAATTGTTTTTGTCGAAAGGAAACACAAAAATTATAAACGATATAAATTTTATTTTATTGAGCCACATAAAATTTCATGAGAATCGGTCCAGCCGTTTCGGAGGAGTATGGTAACTAACATTGTGAAACTAGAATTTTATATATGTATATGAAGAAACTTATGTTTTACGAGCTATGGGTGTTCTCATGAACGAGTCGATGAATTTCAAATCTGATTTTTGCGTATGTTACAGGTCAATGCGGAAGTTTTAAGCCTATTGCGATATGTTTGTGTGAATTGGTTCGTTAGATATACGCATTTTTGTAAATATTGGTTTTCGTGTGAACACACTCCTCCGAAACGGCTAGACCGATTCTCATGAAATTTTGTGTGCTTATTGGGCAGGTCTGAATCGGCCAACATCTATTTTTCGTACCCCTAAGATATAAGGGTTGCCACTCCTAACATTCCTGGCAAATCAAATGAATTTAAAAGCTCGGTAGGATAATTTACAATATCATCAATTTTAGAAATTAATATGGATTTAGTCATTCCTTTCCAAGAAAGTTTTCTTAAGAAGAAAGGAATTCTGCAATTTTTGCTTACAATTCATGTTTTGATTTCTGTATAAAATACATATGATCAGATCAATATTTGCACATAATGCAATTTCGTGAATTCGCCACAAAAATAAATCATTGGAAGAAAATAAAGATCTAGACGAGCGAGCGAAGCGAGCGTGCCGGAGGCCGGCTAGTAATTTTAAGCCCCGACGCAAAAAGAGGGGTGTTATAAGTTTGACGTGTCTGTTTGTTTGTCTGTTTGTTTGTCTGTTTGTTTGTCTGTCTGTCTATGGCATCGTAGCTCCCGAAAGCATGCAGTGATTTCAATTTATTTTTTTATTTTAAAGGTGACTTATGTGCGAGTGTTGTTAGACATGTTTGATGAAAATCGGTTGAGCCGTTTAAAAGTTGTGGGGAGTGAAAGTGGGGAGAAAAACATCAACTTTGTCCGATTGGATTAAAATTTGGTCCTATTGTAGCTGACGACGCCACTGATTCGAATCTGAAGTTATTTTTGCTCTATCTCTTCTCGTTTAGAAGTTATGGCCATTTGAAACTAAAAACATAGACTTTGTCCGATTGGCTTAAAATTTGTCTGTCTGACTGTCTGTCTGTGGCATCATAACTCCCGAACGCATGCAGTGATTTCAATTTAGTTTTTTTGTTTTAAAGGTGACTTATGTGCGAGTGTTCCTAGACATGTTTAATGAAAATCGGTTGAGCCGTTTAAAAGTTGTGGGGAGTGAAAGTGGGGAGAATGCGAAAAAAAAGAAAACGAGCTTGACCTTAAATGTAATCTATACCTTAACAAGAATCTAAATTATAGTAAGTATATTATAATATACTAAAGTCTAACTTAACCTAACGTACCTATAAAAAGTATGAAATAAAAAATTAAATTAAAAATTTAAAAAACCCCCGAACTTAAGTAATTTTCATTTAAAAAGTAAAAAATAATAAAAGAAACTTAATGTTAAAGTACCTAAGAATCTATTAATAATTCTAAAAAAAATACGTCTCGTTGGGGGAATAAATATTTACATATCAAAAATATTGTAAAAAAACAACAAAAAAGACTTGGCTCCACTGATTATCAAATCTGGGACTATACCCGAATTTAAGAGGTTGAGGTCAGTACTCTACCAACACAGCTACCCTTATGCCATCCATTCCCTAAAAATGTTGTGGTCTACTTAATACTCTTACGCATGCACACTCACCATACCTTACACAGATACTTGATGATTTTTCTTATATCAGTCTAAGTACCATAAAACCAACTTTGTGGCTATAATGCTCAAAACTCAATCCTCATATAGAGAACCTTTTTCCCCACAGTGTATTTAGGGCCAACAAGCAGAGAATCCTTCATTCATTCTTTCATGCAAGTTTATTAACACAAATTGTTGTTGTTGCCATCCTGGCTCTTACATATGACTTGTATTTGTTGTTGTACAATGTTCGGTTGGTCTTATTAAAAATAAATTGCAACATTTTGCAGCACTTTATTTTTAAGCAATTTTCCTTTTGCACACATTCAAAATTAGCTTAACTTTTGATTAATGTGCTCCTTAAGCAGTTTCTATATATATATATATAGTACATATATATATTTATATATGTACAGTCAGCTGGCAGCAAAAGTCGCCAAAACGACAAACGAGTGGAAACCCTTTTCAGGACAACAGCAAATAAAAAAAAGTAAACCCAAAAATAATTTGGAGCTTTTGGCAGCATTTCAAATCGAAGTCGACCGCTCGTTTTTCTTAACTTGCCACTTGCCACACCTCACACTTTTTTTTATTTTCTGTTTTTTTCTGTGTCCGTGTTGCGCTTTGCGCCTAATTAAATTTGGCATAAGTCCCTTTTTTTCTTGAGGATACCCAAACAATTCTATGGGTAAACAGAAAGCAGTCAAATGACCAAAGAAAAAGAAAGAAATTACAAATTGGCAACTTTATAAGTAGGTCTATAAAAAAAAACAAAGCGGCGACTACATTTTGGGTTGCCTTTTAAATATTTTCAAAATTGAAAGCCAATTAATCACAGACACATCCTCAATTGCCAGGACACAGCAGATATAACAGACACAAGTTACAATACTCAAGGCGTCGCCCCGAGCCGAGGGGGGCTACGTGAGTTGCGTCTTTTGGTGGATACTACAAAAGGAATTTACATGCGCCAAAAGTTAAATAAACATTAAGTTCCAAATGCCTTAAAAAAGAATGAGAAAAAATAAAAAAAATAAATTCTTGGCATCGGTAGAACCCGAAAAGGGCGTACTAAATGGACATTTATTTATTTAACCAAGTTTCATTAGTCATTGATGCGGGCAGCGGGTAGGGAAAAGCGCTTTAAAGGCGAAACAAAATTTTAAATATAAAAAATAAAGTGAAATAAAATAAAATGAAAAACAATTAGGCAGCGTCCAGTTACAGTCCGTGCAAAGTTAACACCAATAAAATGTAGTTGAAAGCCCCCAACTTGTGCCAGTCCGTAGTAGCCCGATTCCCTTCGGGCTGTGGTCTCAACTCCGGCTACGGCTACGACTACGGCTTTGGCTTTGGCCACAAACTTTAGCTCAGAGTCGTCCCTGGCTATGGCAGCGTCTAAAGTTTCCTTTCCTACTGGCGGAGTTTTTAGCAATGTAAATCCAATCCGGCGTGCAGCCATCATGCGGTTAACACTTCGTATGACATAAATTACGAAAGTTTTCGCATACTTTTTCACACACACATACATACACACTCATACGCAGCAGCCCTGGTGTTAGTAGAACCCTTTCGCAGCAAGTACAGTGGGGCCTGGTAGTAAAGTACTTGAAGCAACTGCTTTAAAGGCTAAAAAAAGCTAATATTTACTTTGAATCAAGGAATTTATTGTGAAAACGAAATTTTATGTATATTGAGATTTTTCTTTTTGGGTACATTTATGGTAAATAAATTAAAATATGTGAGACTCTTAATTTTTTCATTTAATTTTAAGTTAAGCTAAAATAATAAATAATAGTAAATTATTTTCTGAGATTAAAGACTGGAACAAATTTTTTATAACCTTTAAAAACAAAAAAAGTAAGAATTAGTCTTGAAAGCCAGCTTGCAGATTCAACTACGGTCATCTTGTTTTAATCACAAAAAAGTTATAAAACTCGATGGACACTATATAGAAATCATTATCTGCCTTTTGGGCACAAGATGAAACCGCTAACCAGAGTTTAAGTACGCGGCCGGAATCAATAACCGATTACATTGGCCAAATATATAAATAGATCGGTTTTATGCTTGAAATAGTAGCTTTAAAAATGTAGTAAAATAAATATTAAGCAATTAACTCTTTTAAATCAATCAAATGCAAAAAAAAACAGCCATATCGAATTATTTGGCATTGGATATTGTTATTATCTGTTACGCTGTTTTATTTAGTGTATTTCTATATACAACATTTGTATTTGTTTTTAATATTTAGTTTTACTGTTGTTATTCGATAAAACATCGAGTGCATAAAAAATTTCTGCAAAAAGTGTTTTAATAATTAATAATATTTTCGTAAAAGGTTATATTTACACAAATAGTGTTTTTTTTGCTTTAAAAAATCTAAATTAATAAATGGAAAAAATCTTTGTAAGCAACAGTTGTTCAGTTTTGTGTTAAAATTGTTGTAAGATCCCAAAGAAACATTTCGATGGGGCAAAACTACGATACCTAGGACCTCGAACTTTTTACTGTGACTAACTTTTTTTGTGGCGAAAATAATTCTGAGGCCAAATTTTAAGTTGTTTCATAAAAAATGTTTATTAGCACTGACTTATTATCGACTCACTGTATCCAACTATTCTAAAAAGTTTTATAGATTTCATTTTTTTAAAGTTGTGCATAAAATTTTCAGATCGTTAATATTGCGGAAGGCTAAATCTTCTAAATTCGAAAATAACTCAAGCGAATCACTTTTGAAATCCATATCTCGATTTTAATAATTTTTCGTAATATAAAATTGGAGTGTAATTTAGTATTTTTATTTTTGAATTTTAGTCAAAATCTCCCCAAAATGCAAATTTTTATTAATATTCCGATTATAATCGGAGTAATTGAGATATCCATAAAAGTCTAATATTTAACTTCTCTTTAAAAAGCCGTATATCGTACACCAATAAAGAGATTTGAATTATTAGTTAAAATAATAATAATAAATATGAAAATAAAACTAATAAAATATTAGTTTACGTATTCTTGATTAAAAAAATGTATTTCGGATTTGATAAAACAAAATTCATCATAATTAAGGTTTTTGTTTTGCCATTCTTCTCGTTTACATGGAATATTGGATTTTAACTTCATTAAATTTGTAAATTTCTTCTCATAATTTCTCAGTTATAAAGATTTTATACTCGAATTTAATATGTTAAGCTAGCTTTAAAAAATATATTCGAACGTTTTTTTATTTTAATGTTTATATGTTTTAATTGTTTAATTTATTTATTGTTATTATTGTTTAAATTTATTTAAGCTTATTTAAGCTATCATATTTTAAAAAAAAAAAATATTATGTTTAATGCGCGAGTTGACTGCAAAAATAAATCGATGACTCTGCATAGCGATGGTATCTACAAGGATCATCATAATATAGAGCTTAGTATATTATAATAGTTACATATAGGTTAATATAGTACTATATAATAATATAATATAATAACTATATAATATATAGTTAATCCTCAAAATGTAATAAAGATAAAAAAAAGGTAAAATGTTCAAAAAAAATTTTTAATATAAGTGTTTTAATACGATAAAAGATCAAAAATTCACCGCTAGGAATACTCAAGATCAATTGCCACAAGTCTCGTTTTTTTATACCATGTACTTAAAATTACAAAGATTATACTAGATTTGTGCAATGTATGTAACGAACATAAGGAGGCGCGGTGGACCCCAAGTCCTTTATACCAAAATGCTTATCATAGCCTCGAGTAACGAGTGAGTCGTGTCCGTCCGCCCGTCCGAATGTGAAAATCTTTCCCCGATCCCCCGCAGTAGATTTGCGCGGTTTTTGGTAAACACCTATTAATGTTTTTATCTGAAATTTCTCAGTGGGAGTATGCACAAAAAATTTTTTCGAGAGATAAGGTGGTATTCCACTATCAGGCACCGCCTCGACTGTACCAGATTTATTAAATTTAGAAATTTATTCTAATTTTAAGACATTCTAAGTATATAAAAAAAATTCCAAGTATTTTTTTCCAATAGTTTCAAATAATCGGAATTAACATCATTAGTTCGATTTTAAAGAGCCCCGAAGTTTATTTATTTTCGAACATGTCGAACGCTCCAAAAAATAACTTATTGGGTGAATGGGTTATGAATGGACAAACAAATATTTATTTATTTTTGGAACACGTCTAACGATTTAAAAAATATCTTATAGTAAACCGATGAATGGATTATGGAAAAAGGAAGTTTCTGTCCTAATAACAGATTTCTGAATAGCTGAATTTTCGTTAGAGTTCAATTATTTTTGTAGCATCTGATGATATACTCTATCGTCTCTTCAGGTGCATATCATCATTTTCTTTTCTTTTTCTTTTCTAAGCCTTTCCATTTCTTCCTCCTTTACGATATATTTGAATATCTCTTCTTTTCATATAACCGTTTTCGCGTGCTATATTGCCACACATAGCCATACAGATTTTCCGACCTACATTAGTTAGACCACACCGATGACAATCTAAATGATAAATCTGATTTTCTCTTCTTTTCATATATCCTTTTTTTTTGCTTGCGTAATAATGTGGATCTGCCGATATTCATCAGTAACACCCAACCAACAACATACAAAATCGACTCTAGAGGGCGCAAAAAATAGTTTTTCCGTGTTATTCAATTTTCATAATTTTTTGTTGCATTTAGCTAGGGCCCACTGTACTGTTCGGCATGCATTGCTCTGGCCATATTCTTTTCATAAAATAATGCTTGCCAGCGTGCTGCAAAATGGCTTTCAACAAGCCTTGCTACCGCACCAGTCCCCTCGAGCCCACTGCTGTAACACTTCCGCCTCCCTCAGCTGCTAAGACAAAGCCGCAGGCAAGGGGAGGCATTTGGAGGCAGTCAACAGTCAGTCGACTGGCGTGTGAAGTGCGTCTGCCTTTCTTTTTGGCTTTTGGAACAGCAGCATTTCAAAAAAAGTTTAAAAGTTTGCCTAAGATAAAAGAAATATATACATATATATATACAATATGTATATATAGCTACATATGTATATATAAAGGCACACCCATAAGCATTTTACTGCTGGAATAGATCTGGAATAGCTGCCGACTTGGTTGGCTCGAATCACTTGGTGCGTGCCTACTGCGCATTTATGAGCCTGGCTAAAAGCTTGGGGCCCTCAATAGCAATAGCAACAAAAGTTTGCCCTTCTACTCCTTATAGGACTAGGTCCTTGAGCGTATGTGTGTGTGCGTGTGTATGTGAACGCACACACTTAACACTTTGCACACGCATAAATGTCGCATAAAGTTAACAGCGCATAGAAAAATGGAAATTTTTATTAGATTTCGAATTTTTATTTTTTTGTAAAATGTTTATAGACACAATACTTACAGACAGATCGGTTTCTAAAAGCTGAATTTAAGGCAAGGATATGTGTCTATATGTGTGTGACTGTGTGTGTGTGATGCAAATTGTTATAAGCTATACTAACTTTTTGCTAAAAATTTATAAATTCTTTTGGTATTTGCATGCTGAATAAAACGATTTGCTTAGACGGGTAGTGATGGGAAACTTGTGAGCGCATTATCGATAGATATTAGTGTTATAAAATTTTAAAAGAAATTGTAAATACTGCTTTAAGGAGACTGCATAAGGTCGTAGCAGATTTCACTGGCTATCGCTTTAGCTGACATCAGCGCTGAAGATATTTAATGTATTAGCGATCGATAAGGGGCTTCGCCAGCTGCTGGCTGCGATGGAAGGAAACTTGCGATAAAGAACTTTTATATATTTGTATATGTGAAGGTAAAAATAGCAATTTATGATTATTTACAATTAGAAGAATTCACAAGAGGCCTCTAATAAGTCAGGGAGTTTTGGATTTTCTCGCGTAGCAACTGCTCCTTTGAAGTACTATCTGTTAAGGGTTTATACTATACACCCTGTTACCGCGGAAAATCTTTGAAAACTCAGAATATTTTCAAGGTATGTAAAGCTCATTTTATTAAGTTCATGAACAAAGTCTTAAACAGTCAAAATTATCAGTATAAAACATGTTTTTATTTCGAAATTATATAGGATTAGCGTAGTTCTAACTTTTTTTCTCTCAAAAAAGCTTTTTAATAACTATCGGTATCTCGTAACGGGTTACTAAATAACTTGTCATTTGGGCAAATAAAAAATTCTAGGTATTTCTAATGCATATAAAGTAAGTTTAGTAATAAGTTTTAAATAGTGTTAATTATACTATCTTACAAATATAATATAATGGTCATCGGGTGAACTTTCGTAAAAAATTGTTTTTGTATAGAATAAAAGATGATTAGAATAAAAGGTATTGATGTGCTCTTTCCAGTGATAAGTATATACTTAATGTACACATTAAGTAAAAATTATCGAAGTACTATTTTTTCGGTAATGGTTTCATTTTTTATGTCGATACAAAATTTCATTAAAACAAGTTCCAAAAAAACAGGGTTTTTCGCAAATATCTTGTAAACGGTGCCTAAAAAAAATAATTTTTAAGTTTCTCGACTCCAAATTACCCTAAAAAATACTTTTTTACGAAGGGTAATTTGTCGTGTATACTGGTGTTATTAGTAAAAGAATAAAATCCGATTTTTTTTAAATTATTCAGGATAAACGTTATTCTAGTTTTTTCTCCAAAATTGTTTTTTTGACCAGTAATGTTTTTAACGGAGTTACTGAAATTGTAAATTTTCCGTCAGGATACGGAAATCTCGAACTAGTGAAAGAAAGATTTTTAAAAAAAAAATCGTTTTTTTTAAGAATTAATTTTTTCGGAACGTAAATTTTCAAGTCTCCAATAAAAAAGTCTAATTAACGAAAAATTATTGAATCTTTCTTCTTCTTATTTAAGCATCATTAAAAAAAAGTAGATGATTTGGTAAAATAGTTTTTTAGAAGTCGTGGTAACCTTCACAATACTTTAAAAAAAAAGTCTACTTCGAGATAATAGCTCGAGCGCTAAGTCTTTCAAGGTACAATAAATATCCGAATAAATAAATATCCGTAGCTTCGAGTGTACCGCTGTGATCTCTGATCCATAACTCTTTTGACACTATTTAATATCAAAATATAACATAAACATGTGGTACAGTCGAGGCGGTGCCAACAGGGGGTATTCCCCCTGTTTCCTTTGCTAGCGAAATATTTTTTTCTGCATATTGCTACTAAGAATTTTCCAATTGGAAATTGGTAAATTTTTACCGATTATGCTGTATTTGTCCGATTTTGTTCATTTTTTTGAAACACAGTTGCGCGAAACCGTAACGCATCTCTCTGTGAAATTTCAGATAAAAATACTATTCGGGGTTGCCGAAAACCTCAAAAATCTACTGTGTGGGAAAGGATGAAGATATTGACATGATTCAACAAACTGCATCTTCTCAGGAAATATGCACACCAGCTGGTAAAGTTTGGTGTTTCTAACTCCTCTAGTGTCCGAAATCTAGGCTACCCGAGGTTATAATAAGCATTTTGGTATAAAGGACTTGAGGTCTGCCGCGCCTCCTTCTGTCTGTTACATACATTGCATAAATCTAGTATCCCCTTTGTAATTTTAAATTCAGCGTATAAATATAACAGCAAGTTTCCATTGAAACCAACTAATGTGTTTTCAAAAGGTACCTGGAAATAAATTATTCCACCATAGTAATCCACATATTTTTAAAATAGTTGTTAGAGTGTTAAGATTACTGTAAATCAATGACCAACAATTAGTTTGCAATTTTAATAGCACTGGTTGTCACAATTAATTTTATTTTATTAATTTTGTATTATATTAATAAAAAAAATAATTTAAGCAAATGAGATATTTGATCTAAAAAACTCAGTAATCACTTTTTATCATCACATCTTTCGTTTTTTGTGTTAAAAGTGACCCCATTAATTTTGATTGGAAATGCATCATTTAATGCAACTAATTAAAAAATCGTTTTGTGAGCAAGGTTCATGCTTTTATATTAACCTACAAAATAAATCAGTTTTTTCTCACCTTAAATAAAATATAATAGTTGCAAAAAATCGATTTATTTCATATTAACACCAATCTAAAAAGTGTAAAAACTCGTGTAAAAACAACAAAAAAATGTTGGCATATTTAATTAGCTAAAAAAAGAAATATTTTTTTTCCACTTAGAATTAAAAAAATTGATTACAAAATGTTCAGTAATTTAGTCACAATTAAATAGAAACGAAAAACTGGTTTTTATTCGGGTTAAGTTTAAAATCAGAAATTTTGCGAAAAAATTTTCTTTGGCGTCTGAATCTAACTGCATCATTTTGTTTTAAAAATCGTTGGGTGTAGTTCCCAGTACTTCATAGAGATAGATTCTATAAAAGGCAATTAATATTTAAAAACTGCTGAAGCTACACCCTTTAACGATTTTTTTCAAGAATTCGAGCTCACAAAACAAGTCTCAATCCTAGTGAACTCTCCTTTATTTGAGATCGGCTTTCTAAGACAGTTAAGATTTAATTGCTGTTAAATGATTCTAAGAACGTTTTTGTGCATAAAATATAACTAGGAAAAATCGCTTTTTTAAATTGAGTTATAGAGTCCCATAATTTTAGAACTCCATTTTCGTTTGATGCCAATAATTCACATTCCCTGGGATTTCTTGAAATAATTCGTAGATTATTTTAATTGTTACCTTAATCTTATTTAGACATTACGAAATTTTTGAATATTCATTTTTCTTTAAAATTTTTTAGGACTAAAAAAGAAAAACGAAATGCACCGAATGAAAAACAGTCCTTTTTAATGATGACCTGTTAAATCGAACTACATTCATCCTATGCGTACGTTAAGTAGTACAAAGTATCTCGTTTACAATTAGAACCATCTACATAGAGGTCCCAGTCGTAACTATCAAAAGGACCTAAGCTCACTGCTCTTAAATATTTAATTTATATTTAGTAACCTTTTTATTTGTTTTTTTTTATTTTTGGCTGCGCTTTGAAAAAATCTTCTATGTGTTAATCTCCCCCTGTCGATAGGCTTGCTGAAAATGATTAGGATACGTTACACCTGTTAACCCTTGGGGAAGTCCTTAGTGGAATCAAAATGATTAATCAATCATAAAAAATGCATCCAACTTTTAATTTCAAAAGTAAAACTAGTTTTAACAAAGCAACCTTATCCAAGTCCAAATTTGTAACACTTCTCAATCCGCATTCGTTTAAGGGCATTCTTATAAACTTCTCATCCGATTCTTTTGCTCCATTTATTTCCATTTCTTTGCTACTTTTTGTCGCAAAACACAGTTGTTATCCGTTTATTTAATAGAGTGTATATTGTTTACTAAATTTAGTTTCCGCCCCTTTGCACATCTTTATATTGTCGATATTGTTTTACAGCTATTTATTCTCATTTTCATCACCCTCCACAGCTCTGCATTGTTCCACAAATCCTTCCTCCCCGCATACTTTGTGCGTTTTTATAGTTTTTCATTATTTGGCTACGGCTTATCTCTGGGGAGAATTATAAAAAGAATAATATAATATGTACTATGCATGGAGCAGCATCTGGGGATGTCTCGTCGCAGGTCGGAAGCCAATGCCCAACAACAACAAACATCGATTGGGGTTCTGCTCCGCTCCCTCGCCCGCTCCGACAGGTGCGTGAGTCTCGGTTGTCGTTCTGACATTGCTCTAAAATGGAAATTTGCTACCGCTTATTTATTTTTTTTTTCTCTTGTTTTGTGCACTGCATTCGTTGGATGAAAGAGTATATTGGGTTGGTGGAAGAAAATGTGACTTGGTAGAGTTAGGAGGAAATGGCAGATAGTTCTGAGGTAAGTCAGAAATTACGGACTGAAACTTTATTCATATCAATTGAAAGCCTCTTAGTTTTTGAGCAACCATTTTCAGATGATGAACGCCTTACTACAAAAAGAAGTCGCTATTGTAAATTCGGACGTAAGCAGGAATTGATGCGCTGTAAAGAAATTTTCGACATAATTAATGATTGGACAGTTTATAAGCCGATGAAGAGATCCACCGACGTTGAGATTGTTGGAAGGGATCAATAAAAAAACAAAGAAACGCAAGCCCGAGCTCGCGATGAATGGAGGCCAAAACTACAACAGGCAAAGACCCGACCATGGTTGTCTTTTCAATGGTGATATAGAGAAAGGACTGGTACTTTCACTTTGTTCCCAAGAAAGAAGACATAGGACTTCGATTGTAATCTGCCCACAGCATGCCCAGAACATGTAACTGATCCCCATTCTGGGTGGAAGGAAAGACGTCTCCAGAGAAGTAGATTGATTAAGGCAGAGGTATCCAAATCACGAAATTGGTGTTGAGAAGACTTCTCGACTTCAATAGAGGTATCCCATTAGTACTAAGATTCGGAGCCAAATGGCAATACTATCGTAAGAGAAAATTACTATCATGTAGTACATTCTCGTAGGCGGCTTTTGTCAAAATTTGAACCGAATCAAACCATCCACCGACCATCCTACTCCTTCTGCTTAGC
Source organism: Chymomyza amoena (assembly GCA_037043745.1). Taxonomy (NCBI): domain Eukaryota; kingdom Metazoa; phylum Arthropoda; class Insecta; order Diptera; family Drosophilidae; genus Chymomyza; species Chymomyza amoena. Next base: position 50,047 of record JBAMAX010000523.1, read on the forward strand.
TTCAAAGACCGGGGAGAACCATAGCTTTATCAACAATCTTCCTCTAGTTCACTCCGTCTCTCTCGTTTCATCCTTCCAATTGTCTGCTTCGACGGCACATATTCTTGGTCTTTTTCTCCCTCCTATACGTCGAAGAATAAGCACATTCTTTTGAACCAATCCATCTAACCTGCACCGTTTTAATAATCGTATCTCATTCGAACCACCAATAATAGTAGTTCTCAGCAAGTTTTCACTGCATATCCCAAACTTTTCTGCCTAAATGTTGCAATCGCTTCCAGAACTTCGAAAGCTGCAGTCTACAGAGTATATAATAGTCGCAATATTTCGATCTTAATCGGCCCACTTTATTTTTTTTTGTCTTACTTTTTGCCCGGCTTGTGCAAACGAAGCATGAACCGGAGCGTAATTCAAGCGGAAAATTGTCGCGCAACGTCTTCTCGTTGACGCAACGGCGCTTGGCGCCTGCCGCATGGCGCATGGAACCCGGCACGGGGCACTGAGCTATGTAAACGGTAGCATGATGCTACCGTTGCATGCCACTCCTGTGTAGCCGGGGCTTGGAAGTTGACAATGTTGTTGCCGTTGTTAATATTCTTTGCTTGCACGCTGTGCCGGATACTGGTTGAAATTGAGGCACATTAGCCGCGTTTTGCCAGCGTAAGCCCAATTCCCCAATAACACCCAAACAACCCAGACCCAAAGCCAATCCCTAAGCATACGCTGCATAGTTTACCATTGGGTGGCATGCAAAAAAGTATAGAAGCTGCCGCTCGGCTTGAGAGCAAACCAATTGGAATGTTTGATCAGGCGTTGCATTTGCTCATCACAATTCGAGAAGTAACCACCTGCCATACCCTACCAGCTACCCGGCTGACTGAAAGCCACACCAACACACAAGTGCCGGCCGGACTTGGCCGCAAATCGTGTTAGCCACGCCATTAGCAAAAGCTTGCGAAAACCGCCAAGCGTTAGCAATTGCTTGGCCAAAGCCACCGAAACCGGCAAAAACAAACGCACAAGTGCAGCCAAACGAGGATTCGCACATATGTATGGCATATGGCAACTCTCGACGCACAGTCTGGCAACCAATTCAAAAGCATATTTGCATGCGCTGATGAACCAATGAAGCAGCCGGGCAGACAAACACTCAAACGTCTCTAATGCTCGACATGCAATCCACCCACCCATGTCCCAGTCTTTCTTTGACGAGCAGGTGCGTTGTAAATGTGTAAGTGATACGACCTACCAGGTTTATGTTGTGCCTATTAAAGGTATTGTTTTCTGATGTGATTATGTTACAAAAATCCGATTTTGATGGATAATAACGAGTTCCGCAAAAGCAACTAAAATAACGCATGGTCAGACACACTGGAACCTGGCCTGCTAATGATTGAAAACTTCGAATCTACAGGGAGACCAAAAATGATTTGGACACATTTGGTTGGCATTGATTGGGGCGGCAGATGGACTCGTCTTCCAAACTCACTTAGTCCAAGAATAGGCCCATTGTGATGCCGCTAAGGTGAAGCCTTGTCCGATGAGAGGGTGTGGGGAAGGGGCCCGAAGTTTTATCAGGGGCCAGTATAATTACTGTGGAACTGTCATGATTCAAGCTGAAGGTACAATAGAGGGGCCGGTACATTTGGGTAGAGTTTTCACTAACCTTTCCCATTCAGAAGCTTTTCTATGTAATTTAAGAAGCAAAGCCATCCGGCGGGCTGAATGAACATCGGAGGTTTTTTGACTTTGTTCTGAAAGCTGGGGCAGGTTAGGTAAGGTTAGGGCGGCAGTCGGGGATCAGAAGTCCCAATTCACTTAGGCCAAAGAGTTGGCTTGTTGTGATACCGATCGGTTGGACCTCTTAGCAACCTTCTCCCGCTCTGGAGGTCTCCTATATGATATAAGAGTAACAGACATCCGGTGGCCAGAATAAACTTCTAGAGCATTTTTAGACTCTTTTTTGAGAGCTGAGATTGGTTTGGTTAAGTTAGGGCGGCAGGCGGGACCAGACGTCCTAAATAGTTTAGGCCAAAGAGTTAGCCAGTTGTGATATCGATAGATTGGACCTCTCAGCAACCTTCTCCCGCTCTGGAGGTCTCCTATATGATATAAGAGTAACATACATCCGGCGGCCAGAATAAAGCTCTAGAGCGTTTTTGGACTCTGTTCTAAGAGCTAAGATTGGAAAGGTTAAGTTAGGGTGGCAGTCAGACCAGACGTCCTAAATCGCTTAGGGCAAAGGGTAGACCATTCATCACCCTTCCGCACTCAGAATGTCCTCTTTATGTACCAAGTCACAGTCATCCGGAGCTCTGAATGAACCTCCAAAGGCATTTGCGACTGATGTGACAAAATCATATCAGAAGCATAATTTGAGAAATCGAAACCAGTCTAGGGAAGTGACAGAAGAGGTGTTCCACCGTCACCAGCTCCTCTTCATCGCCACAACGTCGACAGAAGTCACGATCAGGTGGCTTGAGCCTGGATGTGTCGATTCCCACCAGCCACCCGGATTACAGTCGAGCATTGAGCTCTTTTTAGACAGCAAAGTTCTTTAGTTCGTCAGACACATCAAAATTTAAAGTCTAGCTTCATAGTTTTCATAACCTTCGGACGTCACAATTATTTTAGCGTCTCTATTCAGCGTATCGGTGGAGTGGAAGTTGGCAAACAAAGCGCATAGGGTGAAAAGTCTCTGTCACCTCGCTCACTTTCATCTAACAATCATTTATTATATTCAAGAACTCTGGTTCGGAAAAATCTTTTCGAAAACAATTCTTCGTCACCATTGCTCGTACGACTAGAACCCCCTCTTTTGCAATTGATAATGTGGACTTTCCACAGTGTGAAACTTCTTATTTGATTTAAATTTCCCGGATGAATCGGATTATCGTCATGTTCTTATTATTGTGACGATCCCCTAGCCTAATTATACTATCAGTCAGTGACGGATCCACGGCAGGTTTTTAGGTCTGGATACTCCCAAAAGTTGGATAAATGTGTTGAATGACTTTTGGGAGCTCGGATATGTATCCGAGAAATGAAGAACTCCCTAGACTCGTTCAACGAACCGCACTAGTTTCAGCTCAATAAGCAGCTAACCTATTGAACTGTCTGCTTATAAGAAGCCATAAAATCAGGTGGCATTGCAATAAAACCGTATCACAATCCAAACGCGGCATAAACCCGACCCATTTGCTTTTGTACACCTTTAACATTTGCGGCAGCCTGGAAATGTATCGAGCTGAAATATATTATTGAGCCGCAAATGTTTTGTCTATTTCAGAGGCGTCAAATGGCAATACCCCAACCCGTAAAAACACTTCAACGTTTGTATTCCGTGCGGTTCATGGGATTGCCTTTGTCTTTGGCCTTTTGGCGCCATATTGCGTTATATGTTTGGCGTCCAAACATGGCACAGACGAATTCACTTGAAATCGGGCGGCGTGTTGAACTTTTCACCATGCCTCGTAATCAAAATCGCAATGTTGCCCCCACATGATGCGCAATAGGCATGCCACATTCACATCCAGACAGAGAGAGAGACGGAGCACCAAGTATCCAAAGTTGCTGCTGTTGTTGCTACTGTTGCTCCCCTTGCACCATGTGCGCGCCCATTACAATGTGGAAAATTGTTTCCTGTATCAATTTCACACATTAAGGAAGCAATTCGATTTTATCGCTTCCTCATGACTACACGTTCAATTATTGAAGAGTTTATGTTTGGCTCGTTCTAAGTGCCGTAGCTTCTAGATTCAGACTTCGTTCGCTTCTTGCCAAACAAAGTCTTTGCCACCTTTTTTTCTTGGCCAAAACGTTTTGCATGTGTGTGTGTGGCATGTAATTCTTTTCAATTCTTGTCTTACAAACAGTTTTACATGCCTTGTTGGTTATCTTTTGTATTGTTAAGTGTCAGTTTAGGCCTTGTCAGTACTGTGCTTTGTCTTCTCTTCATCAATAAGTAAACAGTGACAGGAAGCTTCATGGCTTTTATGAGTTTGCAGCAGCCGTTTCCCCGACTTAATGAGTGAACATTTCATTTTACCAAAAATAGAAATGAACCAAATGAAATTAAAGCTGTTATGCATATGGAAATAGGAAAAGATTGGATCAGTCGGCGGAACAAAAAATTGGAACATCTGATATTATGGCGGCATATTCAAAACGGTATGTCAGCTTGACTGTATTTATTAGTAACTTTAATGAAATTCTGACTTATCGTTTAAATAATATTCATAAAATCATATTGTGATCAAATTGAAAGGTGATTTTTTAATCTAAGCTTCGAGCATTTTTCCAATCGATTAATTTTTTTTTTCTGTGACTTGGTTGGTCGAACTGTTCGTGACATCTGTGCAAAATTTCACGTCAAAATTTTCATTAATATTTGAAATACGCTTCGATTGTGAATGGCCTTCAGAGCTTTCTGCGATTGAGATTTTAATCCCTCAATCGAGTCTAAACGGTGTGTTTCAGATTGTTGAACAGCCAGAAGTCACAAGGAGGCAAATCAAATGAACAAGTAGGTTGCGAAACGATTTTTTTGGAATTTTTTGCCGAAATGCTCCCGAACCAGTACCGTGTGAGATAGGAAATTAGGTGTTTTTGGAACCATCCGAGATCGGGCTCATCCAAAGCATTCACTCAGATTCTCGAAAAAGGGCACAGCAAAACAAGCAGAGGGGTCATAAAGTATGCATTTGTTCCAGCATCTCGTACCTGCTATAAAAATCAGGAATTTAAAATATTTTATTTTAGTTAACCCTCTCGGGGATTGCCACCGTGTCATAGTGAGAGGGCTTATTAGGGCGATGAATCCAAGAGCGTTGCCGGCGGTAGCATAGCTATCGGGCCACCCAAGCCGGTAAGGTCGAGGAAGAGTCCTGAAGATAAGCCCAGTCCACAACAAACCCTGATGCCTTTTGGCAGCCAAATTGCCATCAGGTACGCGTCTGTTTCTCCATATCGGGGGAGGCTAGAGAATCTTTGAACCCATCACTCATTGACTTTTATAAAAGATGTCAGAATAACATGGAACAAAACTCTAATGGAAACATGTCTCTAAAGGGTACCCAACAATTATTGGTCAATCCCCCTGCTACGACAGCCAGCACAGAAGATTTCGAGGTGCTTATTTCACGTTATAACGAGAACACGATGAGTGTAACCAATTGAGGCTCTATGCTTCACTAAGGAGTCCAGAATTCGTAGTAGTAGTATTTCAGTTAACATAACCTGACCATTTAGTACCCCTCATAGTCTCCGAAATTCAGGTTTTCTTGGGGATAGTCGCACAAGGCTATATTATTACGTTTTTATGCGTTTATTTTTTGTTTAATAATGGAAGAATGATACCTGCATATCTATCAGTGTCAGATCAGGATCTCCATGGATCTTTAACGAGCCGCATTGCATAAATCTAGTACATCCTCGACCCTATCTTCATAAAGGGCTAAACCGGGCCTGGGGGATAACTGTACCGGCCCCTCTATTACATTTTTGCAGCTTGAATCATTGTATGACAGAAATGACACCGAGCCCGGTTGCAGTCCCTCATATACCCCTTTCCCCCTCTCGACAGCCCTGGGTGTAGGATATGTCAAATCAAACCAGACAGAACATCGAATTAATTGGTCATCTGCATAAGTTATTTAACGCTCAAAGATCTCTTCTTGATCCCGCACATTAAAAATAAACTGCGATGTTAACGATTTTATTCCCGATAAAAAAGTGAAGGCTTTCAAAATTCATGTTTTGAAGATAAGTAAATCCACTTGATACCCTTCCCATCTCTTCTATCGCAGCTGCTTCTATTGAAGAACCGACTGTGCTAACGATGCTGGTCAATTGGGTAGATTATAGTCTGCTCAGCTGCCTATGGATGGATTCATTCCAAACACTCCTTTGACATTGTCTTTCCAGGAATCAAGCTTTTTATACCCTGTATAAAGGAGTATGTGTAATAAGTTTTTATAAGTTAAAAATTTAAGTAACACACAGAAGAAGACGTCGGAGACCAATCCCAAAGTATGAGCAGGGTGACTACAAAATTCGATATACCCATGTCTGTCTGTCTGAACGTCTAGATCTCAGATATGGTAAAAGCTAGAGCAACCAAATTTTCAAATTAAAATAATAATTCCTCTGTCTGACTAATTTCTCGGTCGCCCCTGTGCCCAGCATGGCTTTCCCTATTATTAACTGTTTAAAGGGAATAGGACTTTAAAGGGAATGGGTCTTTAAAGGAAATAGGACCTACAGTTTTTAGCCGAATTCGAAAGGCGTGCCTTAAATTAAAAGAATTTTTTTTTTAAATAGATGCATTATTAAGCCGGGGTAGACAGGTTTTTTTAATTTTATTTACATCGGGTTATTTGATGGGGTTAGTTATATATGGGTTTAAAGGGATCTAAAAAAGTTGTAGTAGAAATATTGATTTGTTTATCTAGATATCGAATCCAAGTTTTTGTGTTTTATTTTTTAACCCCCGACGCAAAAAGAGGGGTGTTATAAGTTTGACGTGTCTGATTGTTTAAACCGCCCTCTGACGACGCTTAGTATTAATAATAAGTATATCTCGAAAATTAATTCCTCGACCCTTACACATTAAATGGAAGGTCTTCAGAGGTTAGGAGAAGTATTTTGGGAAAGAGAACTATCTGTTGAACTATATGAGAACTATCCTGTTGCTGACTGTTAGATAAAGGGAATAGGACTTTACTTTGCAAGGAAAAGGGTGTTTCCAGAATTTAAGGTCTTGGGATCTTTCAGCCCTAGGTGTTCATACAGACATACGGACATGGTTCTATCGATTAACGAGTTGATTATAAGTAATGTGATAGGGACCGCACCTCCGTCCTATTGCTCTTGACATTGAATCCACAAGGGGTTTCGTGTCCGGCCCCCCTCTTTCCTATTGCCCTTGACATTGGATCCACGGGGGTTTTCGTGTCCGGGTCCTTCTCTCCCCCAGGCGGAAAGATGGGTTGAAAATCTTTTGCGAACTCATATATATTATATATACACCTCGAAGTGAAGAACCGCAGCCAAGACCAAAACCTCCGGTCTGAAGTTGTTTCCGAGGTCATGGCAAAGACCCTCATCTGTCACGCTGGTTGTACAAATCTAGAATACCCTTGACCCAATGCATACGGGGTATAAAAATCAATACCAGCCTGTCTCCGAGTTTTCTATGTATGAATATTGTCAAAAAAAAAAACTATTTTAAAAAAGTGAGCGACTTGAAATGCATTTTGGGGAGCATCTATAAATTGCTTGACGTGATTCCTGTCAAAATAGACCAAACCACCCTGCACCATTGCGATGCAGTTTCAGAATATTTTTTAAGATTTTGCATACCATTTTTTAGTACCCGTGGCGCTTTGCCAGAAACCCCCACCACCCTAGAGCGTTACGTACAATAGTTTATAAATAAAAGCCATAGTTTCTAGGGCAATAGTGCTTAAAATGACCCAAAGAATCAAAATCTCGGAGAGCCTCTTTACCAAAAAATATAAATTTGTAAATAATGACATTTACTAAATAACTTCAATTATATGTAGATAGTTTCAATTTTCTGCTGCTATTCTTATTGATCCAAATAAGGAACGTTGTGTCGACAACTTTTCGTGAAGCATTTTATAGTGCAACCGTCAAAAGTTTGAATAAAATCAAAATCCGAGACGTTAGTTTAAAGATAAACACTTCTGAAACATGCCTCCTTACGAGTGTATCCATATCTTTCAAATAATAGACTCGACAGTTGCTGATATAAAAATTGAAATCTCAATACCCCGAGTGACATTTAAGCTTCAAGTTGCGCTCTCTTTTAACGACTGAAGCTGCTCTTTGCATGCCAATAAGCCTAAAGACAAAGAGGTAGAGAGGGGAGTGTGAGGAACAGCTTCTGGCCAGCTGTTTAATATGCTCGACGTGGCAGACAGAAGAGTTGTAACTGAGCGAAATACAAATGAGGGAGCTCAACTGGCCAAGCAGTTAACCAAAGAGAGAGTGGCGAGAGGGTGAGTGAGAGAGTGACTGAAAGCAGATTGATTTTGATATGCTACTACGTCATAAGTTAAATGCTCATAATTATGGAGAGCCACAAAGTAAATGCATTTCTTATTGTTGTTGTTGCTGCTGTTTTTTAAATGCCGCTTTGACTTTATTTTTATTGAGTTTGCTTTGGAGGAAAAGAAAAAAAAACAAATTCAACAAATTAGCAAAGAAATTAAAAAGTAATTTCTGCAGAGCACAAAAAAAAAAGTAGAAAAATTATGCAGCTGAAGTTTATTGTAATCGAATTGTGAATGCTCTTTAGTGCGGACGTTGGCTGAGAGAGGCGCAGCGAAGAGTTGAGTTAACTTTCGAGTACGTGACAATAGTAAGGTGGCTCAAAAATAAATATAGGAAAAATGGCGAACTAATCGTGGATGAGGGTATCTATTTTATTTATTGCTTTGTGTCATCCTAAATGACAATCTAATTCGCATAAATTGATTTGAGGATATGCACCTGGAATATCCGTACCCTCAATAAGGAAGGTGCGTCTATCCAGCTGGCGGATACCCTCGAAAAAATTAAGGCTGATATAACCGCCATCCAGGAAATGAGATGGATAGGACAAGGTTGCTCTAAGCAAACAAACTGTGATGTATACTACAGCTGCCATACCGGTAGGCGCGAATTATAAATCGGATGCGGATTAGTGGTCAGCTGGAGACTTTGTCACCACGTCTCTAGATTAACTCCTGTATATGGACTGCTGGCAGCAATCCGTGCCAAGGATAGATTTTTCAAGCTCAGCCTACAGGACGACGCTGTTAAAGAATCATTCTACGCTAGATTCGACGATACATACGACTGCTGCCCAACCCACGAAGTGAAGATCATCCTCGGAGACTTTAACACAAAGGTTGGACGTGAACGCATCTTTAGCCTCACGAGACCACCTCGAACGACTCAGGCTGATCGATTTTGCCGCACCAGATTTAAGCCCCACGATATTCACAAAGCCGCATGGCTATCCCCTGATCGAAAGACGAGTAACCAAATTGATCTTTCTTCGTAAAATCTTCGGTCCCGTTCGTTTTGAGGACAACTATCGCATACGGATGAACCACGAACTGTACGAACTCTACGATGACATAGATGTTACCCAGCGTATCACAATGCAGCGTCTGCGCTAGCTCGGGCATGTTGTACGTATGAATAACGATGCTCCAGCGAAAAATATATTCGAAGCGAAAGCACCGATGGAAAGAGCAAGTGGAGGAGAACCTATCCTTCCTTGGCATTTCTAATTGGAGAAGGCGCGCGCAAAGCAGAGGCGCCTGGCGAGAGCTGTTGAGGTCGGCCTAACCCGAGAACGGGTTGTCATGGCCACACAATAAGTGAATGATTCGGATAAAGTAGAGAGGGTTCCAGATTGTGGAACATCCTGTACTTTTTTTTTAAATTTGTTTTTGCATACTTTACATGGACAACTTCGGTATTTAAGTTTATTTATGTAGAAGTCAACACTGCTTGTTTGCACTGTAAAAAGCAGTTTTTAATTGGACCATGTTTTTAAAAATTATGTTTATACATATATGGCCAATTCGATTAATTTGACCGATTTCGTCAAGACGTAAAACAATACTTTTGAAAGTGTCTGTGAATCTGAATCTACAAAAGATTGGTTTTGAACTTCTAGTATATTATTCGCAGTTGCGTTCTCACAGAGGATATTCGGGTGTCGACCAAAAAGTTGGAAAAATCGGTTAAAAGTCTCTTGCGAGTTTCAAACAGCCCAAGGCCAAATCCTTGAGCGCATTCTTAGTTTTCAGTCTAAAGGGAACGAATTGAGGTCGCAGGAGCTAGCATCTTCTCTGAAGAGCTTTCGATGAAGCCGGCGATCTATCTGATGATTCGAAGATGGATGAGGTCACAGGACCAGGCATCTTCTCTGAAGACCTTTCGATGAAGCTTTCATTTCGCCTCCCCGACTAGTATCGCGTTTTTCAAGCGGCGATATACGCAATCTGACAAGCGGCTAGACTTATTGGTACCTTGTACCGAAATGCAAGGGAATATCGTAATTCTTGGAGATAGTCAGCCTACAATTAAAGCTCCGTCATCGCATACCATAAATGGTAAACTAATCCGTAACACGACGCTGGGTTTCATGTCATTCAAGTCCTTGATAACGATGCGGCGGATGAGTGCTCCAGAAACAGCTATCCTTGCGGTTACGGACATAAGAAGACCATTAAAGGTCAAATCAAGGAGACTTCTAGAGCTTTGGCGGAAAGAGAATGGGACATGGTGTCCGTTTGTCGCATTTCCTGAGCACTCTAGCCGAAATATGATCCAAAGTGAACATATGAACTCCTGCGCTTCCATAAAAGCAGGACTAGGATGGTGGTAGTCGTTGTAACAGGGATTGCACCATATGAGCATGGCTCAGAGGTTGCACATTCCCCATCACGGTGTCTGCCGCAGCTGCAGAGATGAGGAATAGACAGAAAGCATCCAACACCTTGTATGCGAGTGCCGGGTGCTTCTTAGAAGACGAACCCAGTTTCTAGGTAAGCCATTCTTTAAGGATCTGGGTAGTCTAGCCCATGGGCCCATAGCGGATCTGGCTGCTTTCGTCGAAAGCCTTAAAATTGTTCTGAAACATGGAAGGCTCAGGCGATTAGGGAGGTCTTATAGTTTGTGATCCTCCTCCACGATCCCTCCTTTCCTCCAATTCCTTTACTACCCTTCTTTTAATTAGGCACCACAATGGACCTCATGGTCCAACATTAACTTATTTCATCTTCAACGTTTTTGTATTCTTGGATTCTTAGGAATATTTCCGTTCAGAGGATATGTTCATGTTTCGACTCGATTCATTTACAACCCTTTCCCTTGTTACAAACTTTCCGAAAAACTAAATATACCCTTTAACTGCCCGATTTAGTGGTATTAAAAGTAGTTGACGAAGAAATGAGTGCGACCAAAGTGAGAAAAGCATTTGCAATTGTCATTTGGAAAATGTTGCCCATGCAAATGAAGCCAAAGTCAGTAAACGCCGTTGATGATGACAATGCTGGGCTGGATGGTTGAAAAATCCAAAGGAAAAATAAAAATAAAAAAAATAGCTGAAAAACAGGCACAGAAAAAGCAAAGAAAAAGTCTAAACTTTTAATTTGATTTGCAGCATTTTAATGGATTTTAATGAAACGCAAACAGGCGGCACTGTAAATGTAGGGTATGGATGCACTCTGGCAAAAACTTGAGCGAAAAGGACACTCGAGGAGCAAAACTTTGACAAATGCCAAAGCGCGAAATTATATACTGCCTGCAGCCGGGGCTATGGATGGCTTTGACTGGTTCGGAATCTGTCTTTCTGGAACTTGTTGGTCTACACTTATTTTGCCGCCTGTTGGCAACTGTTGGACTCAACTGTACCCAGTTGAGTTTGCTTTAATTGAAAATGTTTGAAATTCCAAGCCGAATGGCAAAATGGCGACAGAATTCCCACCCACCAAAAAAAAACAAGTAAAAATTCTCCAAAAATAAAAAATGAGCAACAAAAATAATGCAAAATTAATTTCAATTACTTGTGAAAACATGAATATGACAGCTTTGCGTCAACGCAAGTCAGACTGTCATTTAAAGGCAGTCGAGGATGTGCCAGAAATCACTAGAAGGATGGTTAAAAAAATAATTTTTTTTAGAAATCTTCGTCGTTGTGCAATAGGACATGTAATGTGTGTAATATTTGGCAATTCATTTAATCAGTTCCAGTTTTGAGTCCGGATTAAATTTTGTGAAAATATTTTTGAAATCTTAAAATCTGAAAAAGGTTAGGAACCAGTAGCGGATTCACAGGGAGTTTTCGCGTCCGGACCCTCCCAAATATTAGGAAAGTGGGGTGATAGTTCTTGTAACCACCGATATACACACTTCGAAGTGAAATCCCCTGTTTAAGACTAAATCCAGATCCGCATCTGCTGGGACTCCTCCTAAATGGCATCTTGACATCTTCGTCTCATTTACATGTCTGTTAAACCTTTCGTGGCGAACTCAGGAACTGCTTCTCTCTAAAGAGAGTCAAAAGCTGGAAAAGGGGGTTGACATTTGCTTGCTACCTCTGATATTGTCCTTTTAAGATCAAATCCTCATGCTTCTTATTTCTCCTGAAGGCAGCTTGACACATAACTAGTGACGGAACCATAAGGGGTTCTCGTGTCCGGCCACTCCTAGAAGTTGGTAAAAAAAAGTCAGGATTTTATTGATACAAAAAATTTTGATAGAGTGTCTAATAAATTTTATACGTATTTACTATGTACGATACTGATATTACTATTTCCCAGAAATTTCCATCTAAGTCCGTGGCAATAACTTTTTATACCCTGTACCGTATGGTACCAAGGGTATATTAAGTTTGTGCAAGCCGAAAATGTATGTAACATATAGAAGGAGACGTCGGAGACACCCCAAAGTTACCTAAAATATGATCAGGGTGAATAGAGAAGTCGATATACCCATGTCCGTCTGTCCGTCTGTCCGTCCGTCCGTGTGAACGCCTAGATCTCAGAGATGGTAAGAGCTAGAGTTACCAAACTTTCACATTAGATCCCATATTATTCCATAGGAGGCAAGTTTATTTTATTTTTTTGATATCGGGGATAAATTATATAGCTCCCATGGGGGTGTTAGAGACGACCTCGACAAAAAAAAGCGTTTTAGGCGAATTATTCGTTTGTTTATGAAGATATCGTAACCAAATTTGGTATTCAAAGTTTTTTATAGTTCCCAATCACTGTACCAAATTTGATCGAAATCGGTTGACGATATCATATAGCTCCCATAGGACCGATCGGCCAAAATAACTTTTTTAAAGAAAAATTCGCTATATTTCGTTTTTTATTCAAGATATCCTAACCAGATTTGGCGTTTGGAAATTTTTTAGACCACTTAAGCAATGTGCCAAATTTGAACAAAATCGGTTGACTATATCATACAGCTCCCATAGGTCCGATCTTCCAAAATTCGATTTTTTAACAAAATTGTTGTGTTTCGTTTGTTTGTTAAGATATTGGGACCAAATTTGACATTCGTGAGTATTTTATAGTTCCTAAGCACTGTACTAAATTTAATCCAAATCGTTTGACTAGATCATATAGCTCCCATAGGACTAATCGGTCCAAAAACACGTTTTTTATACAAAATTCGATGTGTTTTGTTTGTTTGTAAAGATATTTGAAATAAATTTGGCATTCAGATCTTTTTTAAGGTATTTAAGCATTGTGTCAAATTTTATTGAAATCTTTTGACTATATCATATAGCTCCCATTGGAACGATCGGTCAAAAAAAAATTGTTGCTTAAAAATTCTTCTGTTTTTGTTTTTTTGTGAAGAAATCGGACTTTATTATGTGCTAGTGGTACAGGGTATCCTAAAGTCGTCCGCGCCCGACTTTACGTCCGCCATTTTTTTAAATTCGATTAAAAAATTTGTATATATAAATATATATATAATATTGTCCTTTTCTGAAAGATGCACTACTTTTCCCAAATATGTGACGGTTTTTAAAATTTCTTTGAAAGAGATTTGGGGCGCAACAATGAATGAGTTATTTTTAGCAGTCGTTCACTATGCTCCTTGGATCAGATATTTGCATAAAGTTAATGAGATGATGAGCAGATTTTTTGCTCGAAAACGTGAAAGTTTAGAGCATGCTGATTCTTTAAACAGACCTGGGCACACTTGACAAGGACAGGTGTCGAAATAGAAAAAAAAACTTTGCACTCTCACCAAAATTTTACACTACCGTATCTTATAAGGCCTTAATTTGATGAAATATACGTAACATATAAGCCCCATGATTCTTCCAAGTTTCCCCAATATAGACAGAAGGGCATTACAGACCACCATTTCCTAATATAATGAACACCTTGGTATGACACCCTTCCACCATTCTCGCCACTCCAAAACTCCATTGCAGCGATTTCTGGCAACAGCACTTTCCATAGTTGCTCCTTCCTGCAAATCGTCGCTTTGCCAATTAAAATGACATAAATTACGCATACGCCACTTGGCCGTCCGTCCAACTATATAGAATTTTTGATCAAAAGCCTGACTAGGCAGCAGCTAATTTGATTAGAACAATGACGGCTACGGCTACGGCTAGGACGACGGTTTTAGCTACCGTATCCGTGGCTCTGTCTACGGCTCATTAAGTGGCCCATCCAAACTGACCGTTGTCCGTCAGTCGCTTTTGTCCTTTTTGGCCATTTTTCTTGTTGCTCTTCTTTGTGCCGCCTTTTACGTAAATACTTAAATACTTTGTTGCTTTTTTTTCCTCTTTGAAGACAGTTGCGGCTGCTTTTCTTGCATTTAGCAAGTGGAAACTAATTGCAGCGGCATTGAAATTAATTATTTAACCCTTTTTTATTGTTTAAACTCTTTTGGTACACCCGCCTCAAACCCTTATTAGCATAATTAATTGTGCAAATTTAGTCAATTAAACAAGTTATTATTTCAAATTATGCTTCAGAGCCTCACAAAACATGTCCTAAATGAAGCCTAATGCAGCCAGAAAGCCAGAAAGCCAAAAAGCGCACAATGAATGTGTACCAAGTGGCGTATGAGCAATATAAATGACTTGAGGTATGTCAAGGAATAGTATTTGCAGGAGCCCCTTCTGAGGGTTGGGGTCTAATGAGCTCTTAATGCAACTGGGGGGATATAATTGCTCCCATTGGGCTTTTGAAATCCATCAAAGCGCGAAATTTTGAGAAATGTTTGTATGTTTGTGAAAGTAAGTGTAAGCTCTTAACTTTGAAGAAAACTTAAGGATGTTATTATTTGAGAAGTTACGACTTCAACGGTTTTCTAAACCATTTTATGTTAGAGTTAAAGTATTGTTTTGGACCATACCCTTAAGTTAAAGCAAAAGACTTTCCGCTTTCCGAATAAATAGCTGGAGTTCTTTTGTTGGTATTGACCTGAGATGGAAGGGACTAATCCGTTCCTTTCCATGTGACAAGCTCTGTCCCATACCAGCGCTGGGCAGTCACAGAGACTATGTCTAGTGGTTTCATCGTCTTCTAGGTAGAGCCTGCACTCTGAAGAGTCCGATAGGCTAATTTTCTGTAGATGGTATCTAACAGTGTGGTGGCCTAATAGGTAAGCTACCAGGAGCTTTAGGTTCGCTGTGCCAAGACCTTTTGTCTTGATCTTACCCAGAGGTTTGACAAACACTTTTGCTTGACGAAGGCCCGAAAGGGAGAACCAGTATCTTCTATGTTCTCCTGCAGCCCATTTGTTTATTATGGTTTTGATTGTGGACCAAGCAATATCACAAAACGGTGCAGGAGATGTAGTCTGGGTGGAGGCACCCTGTCGTGCTAGATCGTCAGCGATCCTGTTACCATCCACTCCCGAGTGTCCAGGCACCCAACATAGCACGACTTTGTTCCGGGCGAACAGGGTTGGGAGGTAGTTTTGGCATTCTTTTACCATCCTGGAGGAGATTCTCTCGGATGACAATGCTCTAATAGCAGCTTGACTATCTGAAAAAATTCATATGTTTGCTCCCTTAGTTCCCATGAGAAGGATATTAAGGGCGCAGAACTCTATGGCATGAATCTCCGCTTGAAAGACGTTGGACCAGATGTCCATTGCGGTAGAGATTCTGGCTTGGGTCCAACGATTCCAACACCTACACCCTGCTCAGTTTTGGACCCATCCGTGAACCATTTTTGCCACCGGGGGTTTCCACAGGGGCTGCCATCAGCCCAAGTCTCCCGAGAATAATACTAAGGGCGCAGATCTCTATGGCATGAATCTCCGATTGAAAGATGCTGACCCAGATGCCCATTGCGGTAGAGATTCTGGTGTTGGGTCCAACAATTTCAACAACTACACCCTACTCAGTTTTGGAACCATCCGTGAACCATTGTTGCCACCGAGGGTTCACACAAGGGCTGCCATCAGCCCAAGTCTCCCGACTTGGGAGAAGATATCTAAATTTATTGTTATGAAAAAGGTCTGTGATCATAAGATCTGATCTAGAGCAGATCGATACGTCAGGAAGGGTCACTTGCTAAGAGATGAGATGTGATTTGGATATGTAGTACACTTTGCAAGGTTGACTTTTTGATGAAAATGTGCAGTGGTGTGAGTGCAAGGACTGACTCCATGACAGCTGTCGGACAGGTACGCATAGCTCCCGAGAGAGATATGCATAGGTTCAAGTCTTTGAAGCTTGCTGCATTTCTAAATGGACACATTTTGCTGCATCTTGGGCCACCACACAAAGGCTGCATATGTGACCGTAGCATCATACGGTATATCCATCCGATAATATAAGGGCCGAAGCCCCATGTGCTGCCAAAAATTTTCTACAGGCCCACATGGCTCGAGTAGCTTGGAGAGCACTTGTTCTAAGTGGGAGTTCCAGTTGAGTCGTTTGTCTAGGACCACACCTATATATTTTACCTGGTCTGAATACTCCACCTCAGTGTTATTTATAAAAAGGCTTTGAAGCTCCATGTTGTATCTCTTCGTGAAGGGAACAATCACAGCTTTTTGGGGGTTGATGCTAAGCCCGTCAATTAGACACCAGTTTTGAGTAATTTTAAGAGCATTATTCAACATCTCTCTGATGGTGTTTTCGTATTTACCCGTCACTATAATAGCCAGGTCGTCTGCGTACCCAATGACTTTATAATCAAGCATTGTCAGCTTGGTTAAAAGTTCCTCGATTACGAGAGAACATAGCAGGGGAGATTACACACCTGCTTGTGGACAACCCTTTACAGCTCTTATGCTGACTGTTGTACCATCTAGAGATGAAGTTATGTCCCTCTGTCGGAGGATGGAGTCAATCCTTGCGGTCACATATGGTTCTATGTTCTAAAGGGCCAAAGCTCTAGAGATAGAACCAAAGTCCGTATTGTCGAAAGCTCCCTCAACATCCAGGAATGCGCACAAAGCTATGTTCTTGGAGTCAAAAGCGCTTTCAATCTTTCTGGCTAGGTGGTGTAAAGGAACCTCTGTTAACTTCCCTTTGGAATAGACCAACTGCATTGGATGCAGTGGGTTCGCGGCTAGCAGTTTGTTTCTAATGTGCAGATCGAGAAGTCTCTCTACTGTTTTCAGAAGGAATGGGGTTAGACTGATTGATCTGTATGACTTGGGTTTGTCCATTGGCCTGTTGCCAGATTTGGGGATGAAGACAACCCGTACTCTCCTCCAAAGCTTAAATAAATATTTGTATTGTAATTAATTCTTTTGGTAAGAGAAGCTTGTTCTCTCAGTTTCAATATTTATTTCCAAAAAGTTGTGCAGAGAGAGAGAGGAAGAGAACAGCATCCGAGTAACTTCTATTCTACATGCTCTCAAAATATATTTTTTTACTTCAAGCCTTATATATATAATTCCCTGTTAGACCCCTTGGAGGAGGGATATAGGGGATCTTTATTAATAACTGTTCGAACAGAACAGGGACCTACAGTTTATAGCCGAATCCGAACGGCGGTGTCTTTAATTAATAGAGACTTTCATGGCAAATAGCGTCTTTGAGCTAGCGATGCCAGTGCTATGCTAGTTTTAGAGGCGAGTACGCTACCACTTAAGCCTCCGACGGCCACTTCAAGTCTTGCTCTCACTTTTTATACTCCTTACTGTAACACCCTTTGGGGGTCATTCTCTTTTCCAACTATTTAAACTTACCTTTACCTTTCCTTTCGTACATGTTTGGTGGAATGGTGACTTCCACTTACATTGATGTTTAAAAGCAAGGCATTGCCATATTTAAATTTAAATATTATTTCGCGGGATTAACAGATTGAGTTGATGGAAAATTTTTTAAATATTTTTTCCTTTTTTCTTACTTTTTACATCTATTAAACCACCCTCGTTACCTGCTTTTATGCCTTTTCACACAATAGTTGCCTATAAACCAGAGTAATATGTTTGATTCTTTTATTGTCCTGCCAATCCAAATTGTACAGTCACGCCTACCTTATGAGGTCAGACGAACAATTAAGGAAAAAACGCATTGTTATTAGTTGAAATTGAGTCAACTTTATGCGAGTTTCAACCTGTCTGAAATTTTATAGATTAGAGCTTGTGGGAGAGCGAAAAAAAATTTATGCACATATTGATTTATTTATTTATCTTATTTATTTAAATTTTGTTTCTTTTTTTTTTGAGCTAAATAAAAAAATGGCAGCAAACAAAAAGGTACAAATGTGTGTGTGTGAGTGAGTATCTGTGTGTGAGTCTATCTGTCAGTTTGATGCCGCATTTTAGCATTTGAAATACATTTTTTATACAATTCAATGGACATTGCAGTTTAAAAAATAGTTCGATATATACAAATAAACATAATATTATTATTAAATTGTAAATAAAAGTACTTTTGACGCATATCATATATGAATAGGCAAATTAATTTATACATTTAATATTGTTATATTCTATACATTATGATTTTTTTTATAGCTATGTGCTGAGTTTTATTTTAATAGCAAAAATTACATAACAAAAAATTGATTAAAAAGTTTTCAGGCTTTTAGCTTTATTTGCTTTTATTTTTTATTTTTAAAGTTATACGCTTTTTTTTTATATTTGTTGCTTGCCTGAGTAAATGCGTTTTTATTATAGTAAATATGTTTTTAATGGGTTTTTATTACCTGTTTTTTTTATTTTTGTTTTTTTTTTGTTGTGTATTTTGGTTGGCTTTGCATAGGTTAATTTTTTTGTTTACGATCTTGTTGTTCAGATTGAGTTTAAATGAGTTTTGGTTTATGTTTTTAATGAGGCGTTCCTGTCAGCTGTGGAATCTCCCATCATTATTTTATGTGTTGTGGATTGTATAATTTCTTGTTTTTTATAGATGATGCTTTACAATGAATTGTAAATATTTGTTTTTATATCTCTATCATAATTGCTAATTGCTGCGTGTGGCTGTAATTATAAGTAACTGCGTTTATGCGAGTGCGTTGAGCGTGAAGAGAGAATGCGATATGGTAAGATTCAGAAAAGGAATTCAAATTTCAGAAAATCATGAATTTTGGGATAGTATATTAAATCTTTTGTATAATTTAAACTTCTAGTACAACGAACTGCTTGTTCTAAGTGGAATCTTTTACAATAAATATATAGATCGGTTTGAATTTCGATATGCTAAGAACCAAGAAAAAGAATTCGAATTTCTAGTAAATCATGAATTTTGGGCTAGTATATTAAATCTTTTGTATTGCTTAAACTTCCGAACTGCTTTTTCTAAGTTTAAACTTTTATTTATCCATTAAAGCAAATTGTTAAAAGAGGCTTAAAATTCGAATTTTAATCCTTAGTAATTTTTTAAATATTCTTTGATATTTTCAGTTTCTCTTTATGACAATTTAAAATTAAATGGTTATTCATAAATATTTTTAATTAATTGACAAAATAGGTTTAAAAGTAAATAAAGAATAGTAGTTGTCGACGGCAAAAATATACATATATAATTGGGATCAAGGAAAAATGAATCCGAGAAGAATTTTTCGTTTTCCGGAGCACGACCAATTACACAGCCACGCAAAAAAAAAAAATTGTTTCTGGTTAGACCTTGTTTACTATACGTTTTCGGGGTCGCTGATTCCAAATCCGAGGTCCAAAAATCTCCAGGATGTCAGGGTTTCGACATAATCTCAAAAACTTCATTCGGATTCAGCCTAACGTGCTCGGATTTTTTGGACCTCGGATCCGGATTCAGCGATCCCGAAAACATAAAGTTAACATGATCTGACCTTCAAAAAATTTTTTTTGTGGTGCTGTGTTATTAAAAAAAATGTTTAAGTAAAACTGAAAATTCAAAATTTTATGAATACAAATTTTTTTAATTGCAATGATTGGAAAAAAATAATTCGATTTTATTTTCATTTTATTTAAAGATAGCGTCACTATCGGATAGCTTTGCCCAAATATGGCAAAAATTCTGAAAAGGACACCTATAAAATTTTAGAAACAGACAAAAAAAATTCTTTTCAGGTAGCTACTTTACTTACCTATAACTATTCTTCACAATTACAATTATTCCACGCCTCAGAATTTTTTTTTGTATAGTCTTAAAAAGTCCTTTTAAAGATTCGATATAAAAGTCGATAAATCGGTACTGACCAAAATGATTTCATTAGCGGGTCTTAAGATGCAGTCGGAATATGAAAAAATTTCATTCAGAGTAATTAATCAGAAAAGTATACAGAAATTGGAGAGAGCTTGATACAAAGGAATTTTGAACCATTTTATGATGACTTGGCAGCACTGTGCGAAGTTAAGTTCAGGCTGTATGTAAAAGTGAAAAGACGAGAGAGGTAAGGCCCCTCTTAAACAAAAAGACGGTTGGTAATGAAATTTAAGCAGCGGAATACAATTTTTGGTATTTGTTTTAGAAACTTTTTGACAAAAAAATCCTCAGAAAAGAAAAAAAAGCCAGCCTGGAACGGACTATTTTCCAAAGCTTTGTTTTTCCACATGAATTCGAAAGTTTTATATTTTTTTCAAATTTACGGAGCTAGAGAAGATCCCCCAACCTCTCTTTTCGAGGAGCTTGAAAGACCACTAATTGGTGGGTATAAAATATTTTCCTACTCCAACTCCAGCATTAAACTGGGCGGATTCACTTTGGGAATTTTTGAAATAATTATTTTTTTTTTATTTTTTCTTAATATTTGAATTATTTTATGGATTTTAATTTTTAAAAAAATATTTTTATAAAAAAATAAATTGTATAAAACTTATTGTTTGACTTGCAAGTTTTAAAATTGAAATTTGTTATTTATAAGTTGATGAAAAAAGGTGTTAATGCATTAAATTTCGAAGTTAAACTTTAAAAAAATGCTCGAAAATTTTTTGTTTATGGTCACACTTTAAAAAAATTAGGAAGATTTGTTGGTTATAGTCATACTTTTTAAAAATATAACGACTTGACAGCTTTTTTGAGTTTGAATTTAATTAAGAAAATACTTAAGTGATACGAAATGGAATGAAACATTCTAACAAATAGTGTACATAAATGTAAAATGGAAGAAAGGTTTCCTATAACTTCGACAGCTTTGTATATTAATTTGACTTTAATCAAGAAAATACTTAAGTGATACGAAGTGGAATGAAACATTCTAACAAATACTGTACATAAATGTAAAATGGAAGAAAGTTTTCCTAAAACAGCTTTGGATATTAATTCGACTTTAATCAAGAACATATTAAATGATACGAAATGGAATGAAACATTCTAACAAATAGTGTACATAAATGTAAAATGGAAGAATGGTTTCCTATAACTTTGACAGCTTTGTATATTAATTTGACTTTAATCAAGAAAATACTTAAGTGATACGAAGTGGAATGAAACATTCTAACAAATACTGTACATAAATGTAAAATGGAAGAAAGTTTTCCTAAAACAGCTTTGGATGACTTTAATCAAGAACATATTAAATGATACGAAATGGAATGAAACATTCTAACAAATAGTGTACATAAATGTAAAATGGAAGAATGGTTTCCTATAACTTTGACAGCTTTGTATATTAATTTGACTTTAATCAAGAAAATACTTAAGTGATACGAAGTGGAATGAAACATTCTAACAAATACTGTACATAAATGTAAAATGGAAGAAAGTTTTCTTAAACAGCTTTGGATATTAATTTGACTTTAATCAATAACATATTAAATGATACGAAATGGAATGAAACATTCTAACAAATACGGTACATAAATGTAAAATGGAAGAAATTGAAGAATCTTGTATTAAAGTTTATATTACTAACTTACTGTGTGGATTTCCATTTCGATATTTTTTGCGCTGGGTTTTCAGTTGACTCCAATTTTATACATTCTTCTATATAACTTATATATAAAATATTTTTAAATTAATTCATTCCATTTCATTTTAACTTGTCTGTAGCTAAATCTTGGAGAGAGATTTAAAATAAGAAATTCAATTTTAATTAAACAAATTTTAACTTAAGTCAGCTAAAAAAAATAATTTCACTAAGTCGAAAATAAAATCGGTAAATTCTTACTATTTTATAATATTTCTATTCATCATATACATTAGCATGTTTCATTCCATTTTGTTTCAACTTGCAAATATCCTTAGCTGAGTTTAACCATAAATATATCACCAAATCAAACAGCAAAGCATTACGATTTAAATTTCACAAATTTCTTGTGATTTTGACAACCAGTTAGTCTCACTGAAAAACTGTTTTAACATAAAATATTAAATATCCTAATTTAAGTTATTTTATAAAAACTGTCACCAAATCGATCAGCAAGGCAAAACGATTCCAATTTCACAAAATTTTGGATTTTGGTTACCAGTTAGTCTTACTTTAGAACTACTTTAACATAAAAGTTAAGAGAAATTTCGCAACTCACAAAACTCACGAATTAAGTAAGTCACGCTCAAGCAACTCCCATAAACGCAGTACATTATGTAAATTTGTTTATGTATGGAGCTATGTTATGTTATGTACTATATATATATACAAGTACATACACAAGTACATACACTTTGTTTTGGTAGTTGTGTTTATTTTAGCATCGCATAATTTATAGTTTGTTTTCGCTCAGTTTATTAGGTTTAAAATTTTATTTACAGCTTTTCCTTAACGCTAAACATATTTATATTTTATATATAATATATTTACTTAAATCATTTTTTTACAGCATTTTTTCACTGATAACATCTTATGTTATGCCATTTGATTTTTTTAATATTTATTTTGCTTTTTTTTTATAAAATTTAATGTGTGTATTGCTGAAATATATAATTTTTTTTAATAGTTTGTTTATGTGCAAAAAATTTAGTGTGATATTCAATTTCAAAAGAAATTTTATTTACATTAAAAATTGTTTTTTTGCTGAGGAAACATTGAATATTTTTTTTTTCAAGCTGTGTTGAGTGCAGTTTTTTTTTGTTTTGTTTTTTATTTATTGTTTATTTAAGTTAATTTAAATGCAAACATGCAGATAACTTACTTGTTAAAAATATTCAAAAATCACACTTAACTAAAATGGGCAGCAAAATGTTGGGTGGAAATTTATTTCGAGGTTTGTTTTCCCATTTTGCCCAGGCGATGTGTTTGAAACACAAATTCACTTGAACTAATCGGTTAATCGGTTCAAAGTTACACACACAATTAATATTTTAACGAAGTACAGTAGACGCTAGGAATAATGGATTTTTTGAGGCATTATAATTAGAAGCTATGTTTGTGGTAGACTTTTTTTAAAACATGTCGATTATTTAAAAAGCTCTAAAGGTTTTTATATGAAAAAGAGACATTGGAAAAGGGAACTGCTTGAACTGCTTTGATATCGACGCTTAAAATAATTAAAATAAGCAGATGAAGCTTTAAAATAAAAATCAATATAAAATATATCTATTGTCCAACGGGTTAAAAAATAATTTTAAAAGTTATTGATTTTTAAAGTTTAAAGCTCAATTATAAAAATATCCAAGAATTTTTACATTTATTTTAAAAATTATAAAAAAAATATAATGTTAAATTAAATAGCCTTTAAAAAAAAAGGTTTGGTAAAATTTGCTTTTAAG
The DNA here is from genome assembly GCA_037043745.1 of Chymomyza amoena. Lineage (NCBI taxonomy): Eukaryota > Metazoa > Arthropoda > Insecta > Diptera > Drosophilidae > Chymomyza > Chymomyza amoena. Next base: position 73,646 of record JBAMAX010000523.1, read on the forward strand.
ACCAGACTTAAATGTTTTATAGTTTAAAACTATACAATTTCCGACGTTTACCTGGCACAGAAACTGTCTTCCTGCGATTTATCGCTAACGATAAAAATTATTGAATAGAACTTTTGAAATAACTTTCTAAATCTTAAATATAATAAAATAATAATAAAATTCTCGTGTCACAATGTTAGTTACCATACTCCTCCGAAACGGCTGAACCGATTCTCATGGAATTTTGTGTGCCTCTTGTGTAGGTCTGAAAATCGGCCAACATCTATTTTTTATACCCAGGGTTGCCACCTCTACATTTTTTTTTTTAATTTTTACCAAACTCCTCAGAAACAGAAGGCCGATTCTCATGAAATTTGATGTGCCTATTGGGTAGGTCTGATAATCGGCCAATATCTATTTTTTATACCTAGGGTTGCCATCCCTAACATTTTTTTTTTTTAAATTTTTATCAAACAAAAATCGGCCAACATCTATTATATTTTTCATACCCCTAAATGAAAAGGGTTGCCACACCTAAAATTTTTTTTTAAATTTTTACTAAACTCCTAATTTTTCATACCTCTAAGTGATAAGGGTTGCCACCACTAAAAATAGCACTACAAACAAGGAAATTTGTTGTCGATAATAATTGGAATTTATAACTCAAGTCATTTACAATGCCACTAGTTGAATAATTTGGCTGCTTTTTGAAAAATTAAAATAATTCGATTTATCGTGGATATGACAATATAATCGATTGTACAACCTATCGATAGGTAGCAATGTTGTACAATCAGTCGCATCCTGTATGGCTTGGGTAAGCGCTAAAAGTATAAGAAATTCTAAAGTAGTTGCTGAAAGTTTGTTATTCGATACATTAAATGTGCTATCGAATGAATTGGCGATGTCATTTCTAGGACACAGCTGCTTAAATTTAATTTAACTGATTGCTTAAAATAAGCTTAACAACCTTTATGAGTAATTTGTTTTCGAATATTATTATTATTAAAGAAATAATTCCAAAATGACATGCTCAAAATTATTTATTCTTTAAAAAATATTTTTATTTCAATTATATTTAAGTCCATTGCAGAATTTCGATGCCAGTTTCGATATATCAAAATTTTATGAGTAATATTTTATTTATTACAAAATGGCATGCCCAAAAGTTATTTATTCGATAAAATAATAATTTTATTTATCGCAGGATTTTGATGCTAGTTCCAAGAGGTCAAAATTAAAAAATTATCGACAATGTGCATATATCGACTATAAAATGGCCTTATTTTTTCGAAGCTAAAAATATTATAAAATTTCTCAGCCTGCTCTTAAAGTAATCGATATCGATAAGTATCGTCAGCTAATAAACCCTCGATTTCCAAAGAAATAAAAAATGGAAAAATAAATCATAAGCATAATTTTTAACTCCGCTCATATTTTTCGCATTTCTTCCCCAAACAATCTACATGTGGGCTTAGGACATTACCCTAGAAAACACGATCCTTACAAGGAATTAATTTTTTTTTTCTATACCCCAAATTAAAATAAGACCAGCTTTTTCTCGAGAAAATTTGGGAATTGCTTAAAAAGTGGAATTGACTGAATAAAATGCATATTCACATCAAAAACAAAATCTATTGCAAGCTCTTTTAAAATATATCGGTATTTTAATTCCTCAGCCTGCTCTTACAATAATCGATATCGATAAGTATTCCCAAGACTCATTTATGTTAAAAAATAAATCATAAACATCTTTTTTAACATATTTTGCGAATTTTTTCCTAAAGCAATCTACAGGAAGATTTAGAACATTACTTCATGAAACACGATCCATACAAGGAATTCTTTATTTTTTTATTTTGTATTTTCTATACACCAAATTAAAATGAAAATCAACTTTGTTCTCTCAAAAAATTTGGAAATTAGTCAAATAGTCAAAGTGACTAAATAAAATGTAAAATAACATCAAAACTTAAGCCTGTGGCAACCCTCTTAAAATTTATCGATATTTTGTTACCTCAGCTTGCTCTTAAAACAATCGATATCGATAGGTAAAGGCCAGTTTTCAGACACTGCAATACTCATTCCTTTTTTTGCTCTTAGCTTCAAAATATTCAATTTAAATGCTTACTATTGCTTCCCTTTAAACATTATCGATTATTTTGGCGTCTACTGTACCCATGCATGCGCACATATGTTTAAATTCACTTTAATCAAATTAGCGAATCTTTTATCTATATATTTAAATAAGTCGAATTAAATTCAGTACATACAATTAATGAATATATTCATTGAGTTTCTTTTTGTTTCTTGTTATTCGTTTTTGTTTATTTTTTTTTAATTAAATCAAAATGTTTCTTTTCTCTATATACAAATCCCATACCATCCATCTCAAAAGTGTTGGCAAATTCCAGAATTTACGCAAAAATTTTCCATTTACGCATTGCGTATCTTTGCCTATTGACTAATTGCATATTTGAGTCTTTTTGTGTTTGCAAATGTCTGCATGTGTGTGTCTCTGTGTGTGTATCTATGTGAGAGTATCTATGTGTGTGTGTGTGAGTAGGTTTTTGTCAGTAATTCTAACTATCTAACTAATGTGTTGATATAGTTGCCACAGGCGGCATGGTTGTCACAGCTGCCGTCTTTGGCTCCATTTGAGGTTGACGCTGCTTCCAATCTGACGCAGCTGCTCATGATTGCAACTGGTGCAAACATTTCGTTAGCAGGAATATCACAAAGCAAACGGAAATTAGCGACGACGTCCTTGTCAAGATGCAGCTTCTTTCGGCAGCGGAGACATCTTTGACAATTTGCCAGAAACCAAACCAGAGAAACCGAGAAAGAGATTGCCAAAAAGAAACAAAAGCAGGCTTAGTTAATTGCTTCAAAACCAAAATGGGGAGGTATGAGGATGATAAGATGGGGACGGTAAGATGGGATGGGGGCAAGTGGAAGAGTAGGCAAGACAAACAAAAGTGCAGATGATGTGCAGTGAAGATGACAGCGAAGTTGAGATACATTTTTGTTGGCTTTACGCATAAGCAGGGAATGGAATGGAATTTAAATGTTGATTTTTTTCGGGTGGTCTGGGTCTTAAATGGAAATGATTTATTAAAAATTTTATACAATATGTTTGAAATTTTTATTAAGAAAAAAATTTGTATATATTCTTTATCTATGTAAATAATATTATGCCTACCTACTTAAAAAACCGTTTTTTTTTTTGTCAGTTTCAAGCTAATTATATTTATTTGGATCCCTTCCAATTTATCGAAATTAAGTCACAACTGATTGACAAACTTTTTAGAAAGTGTATAAGATGATAAAGCTGGACTATATTGTTAAGTTGTCAAGGCTCAAAAGTTTCTACCACTCTTTCTTTACTGCGTAACCTCTTTAGGGAACTCAGAAGTGATTTCTTCGAACAAAAACTGGCTTCCATGGACTACATCGTCGATGCGAACTACTCTCCATGGAAGTGCACAAAATCGTTTAAACGACAACCCTTTAGATATGTTCCTGTCCGATGCCCTGGTAATGAACTTGCTAAAAACGAAAGGGAACAGGCTAATGCTTTCGAATACCATCTAGACGATCGTTTCGGTCCTTATGAACTTACTACGATAGAGCAGACTAGGGAGACCCACCAGAACCTTCAGACCCCACTGCAGATGTCCCCGCCTATTAACCCTATAAGGATTGAAGAATTAACTGAAGCAATCCAATTATTGCCAAAAAATAAAGCTCCGGGTATTGGTAGGACTTCCAATGCTACATTGAAAGCCTTGCCTGCAAGAGAGCTCCTTTATATAGTATTAATTTTTAATGCTATTATCAGGCTCCAAGTCTTCCCAAAGCAATGGAAACTAGCTGCGATTCTTATGATTCACAAGCCAGGCAAACCAGAAGACGATCCTGAGTCGTATCGGCCAATAGTCTTTTACCCTCCTTGGCTAAATTATGGGAGAGGACTATTGCGAATCGGATTTCTGCCATTATAAGTGAATGCAATATCTTGCCGGATCACCAATTCGGCTTTCGAGAGGGACACGGCACTGTGGAACAGGTCCACAGATTGGTGAAGCACATCATGCAGGCTTTTGACGACCTGGAGTTCTCCAACGCTGTCTTCATAGACATGCAGCAAGCGTTCGATAGGGTGTGGCACGATGGTCTACTGTGCAAAGTTAAAAACCTTTTGCCTACATCGTACTATGGCCTTTTAAGGTCATATCTGGAAGGACGAGAGTTTAAGGTCAAGGTAAGGGACATATACTCGTCCACTTATAATATGAGAGCAGGAGTGCCGCAAGGCAGTGTTCTGGGTCCGCTGCTCTTTTCTTTGTATATTTCTGATATACCCCGCCCTACCTCTGAACATATGGAAGACCTACCTCTGAACATATGGAAGCTCCCTCTAAGGCTATTATTGCGAAATACGCCGATGGCATCGCAGTCATCTATAATGCCAAATGTAGCGTAGAGGCAAGTAATGGTCTACAAGCGTAACTTGATACTCTCGATCGGTGGAATTTGAAGGTTAACACACTAAGAACAATAAACCCTTGCTTCACACTCAAAAGATTGACGCATATCCCCTCAATCCAGCTAGATGGAGTTACCCTGGAGTAGCAGTCACAAGCCAAGTACCTCGGCATCACTTTGGACAAGCGCCTTACCTTTGGGCCACTCCTTAAAGATACGGCTAAGAAATGTCGTCACAGACTGCTACAATTGTGGTGACTCTACAATAAGGAGCACCTTGCCGCTGAGATATTTATGTACACTGTATTCTTCCGATATGGCTTTATGGAGTGCAGATTTGGGGATTGCTGCCAAATCGAACTATAAACGCATACAGGTATTGCAGAATCGAGTATTACGACAGCTAACCAACTGTCCCTGGTACGTACGCGGTTCCACGCTCTAAGAGACCTCAATCTGCATACAGTTGAAGAGCAGATTGTTAAGTACACCAGTAGATATCGCGATAGATTGCAAAGACATCGCAGCCTGCTCGCAAGAGAGCTACTCCCTGCCCGCTTTTTAAAGCGGCTTAAACGGCAAGGTTTTGAGAAGACGTTGGATTAGTAAGACTACCTTCAATAAAAATCCTCATATGGCGTTATGAGGTTTGGCTAATATTTATTTACCATCCATATGTTGTTATGGTACAAAATTGATGTACAGATTCTTCACTTATTAATATAAAAATAAAACATTCTTTCTTCAAATAAAGTCAAATTTTTGTATAGAAGCATATAAATATTTCTAATACCCATATTAAAACGACTTAAATTTTCGCATAAAGAGTATTTCAAATTCGTTGAAGGCTACACCTCTTCTGTTAGAGACCTCATTTTGTACTTACTTGTGCCCGAATATATCAGCATCTGATTGTTCAAATTATCGAATTGCATCAGCTCCGCACTTAGCGTTGTCTCACGCCTCAAATCCGGATAGTTTTCTATCTCCGCTACACACTTTATCTCCAGCATCTTGCCCAGATGAAAGAATCTTTGTCCCTGTAGACGCAAATGCAACAACAAACTCTGCTTACGCAGTATATAATCATGGGCCGGCAAAGTTGGCTCAAATTTGGGATGCAGTTCACCAAAACCCGGCTGCAAAGTAATTTTCATTAGTTGCAAGTTTGCGTTGCATGTGGCTTCTGTGGCTTTACCTGTTCGCCATTGACGTACAAGCTGAGTTTTGTGGGCAGGCTGGAATAGTCGGAGGAGCAGCTGGGGCTAAGATCATCCTCCAAGTGGTACACAGATTTGAAACTTTCAATTAGCGGGTCACTTTGTGGCAAAACTGTGGGCATAGATCAAAAGCTTAGCCTGGAGTGCTGTGCATAATTCAGGACACTTGAATATTACCTGCCACGGTCATGTTGGCCTCACGTGCACCCAATTTGAAGAGCGGCGCATCGCCGGAGACCTCACAGGTATAGGTGCCGGTGGATTTGGAGTCCTGCAGACGTAATTCCACACGGCAATTGGATTCATTGCAAAAGTGCTGGCCATCGAGCACCTGCACACCTTGAACCCAGAATTTCATATAAACGGGATGCGAAAGTGGTGAGTAACTGTTGGAAACACGTTGGGTAAATATTAGTTGAAAGACTTAATTGTTTTGGGGAAATAACATACCGAAAGAACTCATGACGATCCTTATACCACTTGACGGAGTTTAAAGTGTGACCACTTAGATGATAATTGCAGGAAAGTGTTACATTGTCTCGAAAATCCACAACTTCTGGTACGCTTATGTTGGTCACAACTAGAGCTGATAAGCTTTGGTAATCTGCAAAGATGAAAATTTGCATAAATTTAAGATATCAATTAATTAATTAATAGTTAAAATTTCAATAAAAAAATATAAAATTTACTAAATCATTAAATCAGTTATTTAGATTTTAGTTGCTAAAAATTATATTGATCTGACTGATAGATTGCAAATATTTGCTCAAAATGCACAAAAATATTTGTGCAAACATTTGATTTTCAGTCTAATAATAAAAAATAATTTTTAAATCCAAAAATCTAAAATGTATAACTTTTAATAAATCATTCAATAAGATATTAATATTTTATTTTACTCTATCATTAAAAAATCATACAAATTGGAAATCCTATCAAACTTTTTTGCTGGATCAGAATTAAGCTGCTAAAAATTCATTCAAATTTGTAATCTCATTAAATTTTTTTTCTGGAAACGGCTTAAGCTATCATTATACATAGCAAATATTTGCTTAAATTGCATAAAATATTTGCTCAAATATTTGATTGTCTGTGCGATAGTAAAAAATTTACAACAAATTATAAAAAAAACATTTTGAACTTCTTTCGAAAATTGTTGCTTCAAAATACACATATTTGCTCAAAATAAATAAAATATTTGGACAAATATTTGATTGTCAGCATGATAAAAAAGATTAAACAAAAAATTTTGAAATTTTGTTTTTACTAATGCTAGCAATAAATTGTTCATTGCAAATATTTGCTCAAAATGCGAAAAATATTTGGACAAATATTTGATTGTCAGTATGATAGTAAAAAAGTTGCAACGATTTAAAACAAAATTTTGAACTAAATTTATTAACTAGCATTAAACTATGCAAATATTTGCTTAAAAAAGCATAAAAATTTTAATAAATATTTTAATTATCAGTCTGTTAATAAAAAAAATTGCAACCAACTATAAAATAATATATGAAAATTTTTAATTGTCTCGAAATTATTTCCTTGGGTCCACCTTGCTTATGCTAACACAAAACGATGCAAATATTTGCTCAATAGGCATAATATAAGGTAAGATAGATATTGTCACAAAATCTTTGCCAAACATTGTCATCAAATTTTTGCTTATATATTTTTGTCCTCTAGTGTGCCAAATAAAATTTCTTGCCAATATTTGCTTTTCTTAATAAAGTCTTATTTCGGTGCTGCCATTACACAGCAAATATTTGATCGAACATTTTGTTTGCTCATACTTGAATGCGGAATGAGAGAATACAAATATTTGAAGGTGAAATTGTGATTTTTGTTACACTGGGCATTGTAAAATCCCATTACTGAATTTTATCTTGATTATTTTTTATTATTATTAGATTCGTATACATTATATAAAAATGGATTGAATAAAATGCTATAACTGTATTTTAAATTCAATACTAATAATATATATATCTTATCCACCAGGATAAGAAACAAAAATCTGCTCCAGCGATTTTTAAAAAAGTATTTTTGAACCTGTATTTTTTTATTGAAACAACACACAAAATATACAATTTTTTGTATTTCTTACTCAACTTTTTTTTTTGAATATTTAAAAATAAACGTTGCTCCACAAATTATTTTAAAAACATTTTTTTTATTAACCTTTACCTTAGGGAAAAAAATTATGCAAATCTATCCATTTAATACTTTAATTTTTATTTCAACAGGATTTATTTATATTTTATGTTCATTTTTTTTTAATTTAAGAATATTCGATTTTTTGAACTCAACTTTAAAAATTCTATGAATTATGATTTTTCATTCTCATTTTAAGTAAAACAGGATTTCTTGTTATAAGTAGATTGTTTTTTATTATAATTTAGGAATTCTTTCACATATTATCCGTATTTTCGAGCTTATTTTAAGTAATAAATTTCTTAATTGAAATAAATACAGTGTTGCTTTTAGACCGATTTTTTTTCTAGTGTAGTCTAGAACCTTTCGGAATAAACAAGAAAGCAGTGTACTGAATCAGACGATCTCTGATTCATAATTAAAAACTCGTTTTTATCATAAAAATAGCCTTACTTTCGAATAATAAGAATCCTGATAGCCTGTTCTTTTATTTTTAAATATTTGGAGCAAATATTTGCTCTACTTAATGTGTCATTCATTACCACCATTTATTGTTCACCAATTATTAGACAAATATTTGCCATATTATGATACCGTGAGCAAACTCTTTACTCAGCAACAATATTTGAGCAAACAATTTTTTCAACAAAGAAAGCAAATATTTGCTTAAAGTTTCTCTAAATGCAAAAATTCAATGCAATCGAGGGTAAGTTTTGTTTTTGTAGAATTCGTAGTCAAAACTTATTTATGGGGCTTTCAAATATAGTATAAAAACAGTTCGCATAGGGCTTTGGGCTCTCTTTATATGCAGAAGGATGCGTGGAAAACCAATTTCGAAAATAAAGGATCTTTAAGAGGTGCGACAAGGTGACTTCGTAGGATTATTCAGCACTTTCTTCAAGCCTGCAAAAATCACGATACCTAAATGTATTATTACCAAATTATTTTGCGAAACGAATTATGGTTAGATAAAATTCTTTAAAGATGCAAGAAAAATTTAAGAAATCTTAGACCGTTTCAACTTTAGTAAGTTTATACAATTTTTGAGTAATGAGTCTGTAATTTTGCCTTACCTCAAAAACACATTCTTCAAACTTAATGTTAATATGATTATTTATTTTAAAGCTCACTATCTATAAAAGAAGGAATAGAAGCAAAATGGCTGCAAACACATTAAAGATCGGGGAATACGCTTTTAAAGCGGTAGAATCTTTCACGTATTTGGGCTTCAAGTTAAGCAGCGATAACGCAATGCATGCCATAATTGACGATAGAATCCAAGCGGGCAACAGATCATACGCATCACTTAAAAGCTCTTCAAATCACGGCTCCTCAGTAGAACATGTAAATTAGCACTATATAAAACTGTAGCCAGGCCAGTAGTATGCTACGGATCTGAATCTTGGACGCTGAGTGAAAAAAACAAATCCAAGCTAATGGTATTTGAAAGGAAAAATTTTGGCGCTATTAATGACAATGGAGAGTGGCGAATTAGATGGAACGAAGAACTAGATAGAGGAGAAAACATTGTACGTTTCATTAAAGCACAAAGACTAAGGTGGTTAGACCACGTGTCACGAATGGAACCTTCTAGAGCCCAAAAGAAAATCTTAGATGCAAAATCATACAACACCAGAGAAAGAGGCAGACCAAGATCGCGATGGATGGAAGAACTAAAGGAGGATATGGATAAAATTAAGATAATAAACTGGAAAGAATCAGCAAATAATCGTGCAACCTGGAGGCATTATGTTCAGCAGGCCAAAGCTCACAAGAGCTGTAGCGCTAAACTATGATGATCTATAAAAGAATAAAAATAACATTTTCGATAAAAAAAAGTATCTACTTGAAGTACTTTCCAAAGCTCTGTCCAAATTGCCTGACAACATTTAAGGGCATCAAATTCTATAGGATATAATAATTAGTTGTTCCAAACGACTTAATTGTGTTCTCTGAGCTAGTTTACGTTATTAAGATATATTTTTTTATATGTGTACCATATGTTTAAAAATTCTTCTTTTGATTATTAAACATTTTCCAACATTTTCTCTAGTCATTTAGTTCTGTGTACTTTAAACGTTTTGGGCTCGACCCATTTTAAACAGTTTCCGACTGCAAATTGCAATTGTTGTTTATACCTGGTTGAAGTTAGTCCCGCTTCCTGCTGCCTACCCCTCTGCTCTCTTTCATTTGGCAACTATGTGAGCTGTGCATATTTATAGTTCTCACACACATAGATACAAAAATACACACAGATACATAAATGTTGCACATCGCTCATGTTAAATTTACAAAGCACAGCCGCTTGACATTTTTGGTCACATTTCTTATCAATTTGTTGTTGCTATTGTTGTTGTTGTTGTTGCTGCTGTATTTGTTGTGCTTATCGCTCACTGCACTTTGGCAGACATAACAGACACAGATACATACACACACACATACAGATATACACACTCAGTACACGCTTCAGTACTCCACGTATGACGAGTACCTCAGCTAATATACTTTTGGGCTTATTGGGGGTCAATCGCCACCACTGCTGAATATTTTCTACAGTTGTGCGGGAATTTTTTAAGTGTCCAAGGTAAACTATCTTTATGTCCTTTAATATGAAATTTAAATGTGATTCAAAATTTGTTAGGGCACTTGTGGATAACTTTTTTTAATGTGAATGTATTGAAGAATTTATCAAAAAATCGTCAAAATTTGCATAGTTTTGAATAAGCAAAATAAACTCTAATAATAAAGATGTTTGCTTGAGATTTCGGATATGCAGTGGTGAGAGAAGAAAATGCATCCAAGTACTGTCTTGCAGGCTTAAGATCCTGTATCATCGTTTTTTTTCTATTAAAAATATGAAGAAATGGTAGAAATAGTAATTCTTCATGTTCACCTACACTTATTGTTTATGACACAAAAGCCATAATTTTCCATCATTATTTGTGAACCTGTTTCTAGTTGTAAAAAAAAAGGATTTTATACAATAATTTTTTTAGGATAATATAAATCTTCAATTTTGATTTTATTTTATATTTGGGAGAGTTTCTAGCCCAGTATTAGCCCCATACAATTGAATTTGAAAAATTTCGCTTTATAATCGATATATTGATGAATGAATTATAATGTGGACAAATCTTTTCTTGTTAGACATTTAAATGTATAATATTTTACAATGAATGATAAAACTTTAAATTTACATTTAAAAAAAAATAAAAAATTTAAAATATAAAATTAAAAAATTGTATTTAACTTCGTTTACAAGATAATAATTATCATGGAAGAGTTTACCTTAACAAAACTTAGATGTCAGCATATTTTTGAATAAAATTAAAAAATTAACTTCGTAATCGAAAAAAAATGTTGTAAAATAAATTTAACATTCAACAAAAAATAAGAAGCTTAGGAAGAGGTCATTAGCTTTTTGGTCTCGCCATGCCAGATGAGTCTACCTATTCAATCTGATTCCATCAATGATGAGGTGAGAAATATAAATTTTATTAAAACTCCGGGCAATGACAAAATAGATGATAATACGCTCAAAATTAATGGTATTACCCCATAAACGGATTAGACTTTTCTAATGTAAATCTATAACTATACTAAGACTCGATTATTACCTTAGCCAATGGAAAATAAAAAATGATACCAAAGCCGAATAAGCCAAAATATTCCACATCCTCAACCGTCCTTTTAGTTTGCTTGGAACTTTTTCAAAAATATTTCCAAAGATTCTTTAAAGCAATGGACACGGGACGCTTCAAAAATGCCGCCAGATAATAAATATTATAAGCCAAAAAAAAAATATATATTTAAAAAATAAGTTACAAGAAACTAAAACTTAAAAATTTATATTTTTATTTAAGATAAGAAGAAAGGAACGGTCATATTTTGGAAGTGATCCAATCGATATTGTGGACAAATCTTAAGTTATTAGATTTTAAATTTAACAAAATAATTATAAAAATAACGAAAAAAATAAATTAAAAACTTTCAAAATTTTTTATTTGTTAAGTAAAGATAAGAAGAAAGGAATGATCTCAATTTTGGAGTGAGCTATGAAGTTGTGCTTATTTTTGCAATGACGTCATCTTAGAAGCCCTTATCTTTTAATAGTGTCAAAATAAGCAAAAATTTCATAATAAAAGATAATAAGCTTTAATATAATATGAATATTCCTACGCATTAAGCTATATCCAAAAAGTTTCAGAACTGCTGTTAAATATTTTTCGTACCAATTTTCGCTTAAGAATGCCTGTAAGCTATAAGCATAGACACTAAAGAATGGCAGACGAGGTTTAGTAAATCAGTGACAGTTGAAACCTAAGCATATCTTAAGCAGCACTAGAAAAAATATCACATATGTAATGCGGTGGTGTCAGTTGTCCGTATTAGTTATTGAAGTACTATCGAAATTAACTAATACGGTGGCAATTGAATCCTATATATTCATTGATTTATTTACAACTGTCTTTAAGCATTCTTAGCTATTAAAAAATATGTAAATCATTGTATACGAGTAGCAAATTACTAGTGCAAGAGTCACTACTGCCGTACCAGTCCCCCGTACTGTAGGTCAATAACTTACACAGCATATGCCAGTTACATGTTGCTATATCCATTGCCTAAGCGCTGCCATCTATGCCAGGAATTTCCCTTTACCGCTGCTCTATCTCACTTTCGCATCTGCTGCCCCTTTCTAACACTATGCCGACACACACTTAAACACCCAACACTCACACACACACACACACCCAGACCTGGTACATATTTTTATGCCATCTATTTTGCATATTCATTTCATGAAATTTGAAATTTATTCGATGTCTCTGGTGTGGTGTGAGTTGGTGTGAGTGGCTCTGGGTGTGTGTTTGAGTGTATGTGTGTGAGTGTGTTAGGTGGTCGACGTGTGTGTGTTGGCCAGCCACAACAAAAGCAGGCCGCAGCATGGTAACAAACACAAGGACCAGCTTTACATGGTGCCCCGTAGTATCCTCCTAGTATTAAGGACGGAGGTCACTCACCGGCGCAAATTGAAACTTACGCTTCCAGGCGATCAATGCAAACTAAACCAAACTCTAAAATGTCTTTTTAGTGCCCCATGGAACCACATGAAGTCTAGTTTTTATAACTGAGAGGGCTACTATGGTAACACTTGGAGTTAAATCGAAAAACCACAGAGTAAAACCACATGTACTCAGATGATAGTGTTAATGGTTAACAAAATTTTCGACACTACTGTGAGTTGGAAGCTACTGAAGATGTGAAAAATTGGAATCGAATAGACAGAGTTTTATGTAAATGTTTAACTTGGAAGAATGGGAAATATAACTCTATCGCGACGTAGTATAGAAACGAGCAAAGAAGTCAAGTATCTTGAAGTGACCCTTGACTCCAAGCTTAACTTCAAGGCTCATGTAGATAACACGATAAATAAGTGCTCAAGGGCTCTTTTTACGTGTAGAAGTATTGCCGGGATGTCGTGGGGTACATCACCACGAATATTAAGATGGCTACAAGTTCAATAAATATTTTGATACAAAACTCAGTTCAAAAGAGGCTTTGACCTCTCATGTGGCAGTTCACCCTATGAAACCACATACAATAAAGTGGTACACAGACGGATCCCTCACTGATAAACGAAGTGGCCTGGGGTAGGAGGACCCACGACTAAATATTATGAACCTCAAGGCAGACACACCAGTATTTTCCAAGCTGAGGTCTGTGCTATTGGAAGATGTACAGAATTCAATCTGCAAAATAACTACCATGAAAAGGATATTTCAATCCTGTCTGATAGTCAAGCAGCAATAAAGGCATTAATTATAGCCAAGATTACATCAAGGCTGGTTAAAGAAGTGAGAGCATCACTGGATAATTTAGGATCCAGGAATAAGCTCACGATTAGATGGATTCAGAGGCACAATAACAATCATGGAAATGAATTAGCAGACAAACTCGCAAGAACCGGTGCAGCAACACCCCTAATCGGTCCTGTACCACACTGTGGTATTGGTAGCCACGTTGTACGGTACCTATTGAGAATAGAGGAGAATAAAAAACGGCTTCACTGGGCGCAGATACCAGGGCTTAAAAAGTCAAAAGCCTTCCTCTTCAACTACAACCGTAAGAAGTTCAAGTTCATGGTAACCCACGGAAAGAACACAGTGAGAATCATTATGGGCCTTCTGACGGGACATTGTAGATCCACCTGGGTCGCAGTACCCTCCCACGTAAGACTCGGACATTAGATTGTGTCCATCATGTAACTTATATAGGGTGTTATTTCCGAAGTTTTATAAAAGGATTATTTGATTGACATTATCAACCTGTTTAGCATCCTTTGGTTTTTAGGACCATCACAAAACTAGTATAGGATGTTGTTTTGAAGAATTTTAAAAAATATGTTGAGTGTTGTTCTCAAGGTTTGTTTGACATTATCAACCATCTTTTCCATCCTTCACTAGTGTTTGGTTGCAAATTCAAACGAATGTGAAAATATAATCAATATATTTTATGAAATAAAAGGATGTTAGGATGCTAGGGGTATTGTGCATTTGGGACCATCACAGAATATTTATAAGGTTTTTTTTTTAAATATACAGGGTGTTATTTCTAAGCTTTTTACATAAGTGTATTTTATAAACCTTTTTGGTAACGATTTTATAATTATTTTAAGCTTGAATATTCTTCGGGCTCATTTCATCTGAAATAAAGATTTTGATCTCGATTTTAAACTTTTTCAAGGTTAAGCTCTGTACATTGTGTATAATTAAAACATCAAAGAACGTTTATAGGGTGCTATTTTTAAGTTTTTTTAAATAATATATAATGTGTTACTTGTAAGATTTTTAAGAAAAAATATTTAATTGATTTTATCAACCTTCTTGACATGCTTTGGTTTTTTTTGCTATTAGGTGTTATTTTTAAGGTTAAAAAATAATGTTTTTTGACTTTAAGCAACACTTTGGCAGCTCCTGCCTTAGTCTTTGATTCTAATGAACCCAAAAATTATTATTATTTTTTTACTTCATTCTCGGTTTTATCGAATCATTTCACTACGGAAATAAACAGAAAATGTTGAGAATACAAATTTTCTTTAAAATATACAAAAGTTGCTAGAATTATTAATAAAAAGTCAAAAGTTATTACGTTTTTACTCAGAATAAATATGTTAATAAAAGATGACGAAATGCAATTAAAAATTTGCGGAGATGATGACTTCATTATTTGTTTTTTAACTAAATATAATAGATCAAAATTAAATAAATTCTTCCGTTTATCAAAAAATTCTCCAAAAAAATAATGCAATTCAACTTTTTATGGCATTGCCAAAAATAAAAATATTTTGCAACACTGATAGTATGTCTGTGTTGCATAGAAAAAAAAAAATAAATATGATTTTTATTTTTATTTTAGAGCATAAATCAATTTTGTATGCATTTAAAATTCACAGACAAACAGAAAATATATTTCGTAGAAACTTGACAGACATGAATAAAATTGTTTTGAAATGAACAATTTTGATAAAAATTCTAAATAAAAAGAGAGTTAAAATAATGCTGAATTTACATATTTGTTGTGAAAACTTGAAAGAATGGTAAACAAAATGTTATCTTTTAATATAATATGATGGCAAAACAGAAAATCTTCAATGATAAACTTTTTGCTATAAGTTAAAAATTTAAATATTAGATATATTAACTAAACCAAATAAATTAAAAATATTCTGAGATGAAAAACTAAAGATTTTTTAATAAATATTAGATATATTAACTAAACCAAATAAATTAAAAATATTCTGAGATGAAAATCTAAAGATTTTTTTAAGCAAAGATTTTTTAGATGAAAATTAATAGGTAAAGTAAGTTAAAAAATGATTTGTATAAAAAGATGACAAAGACGAATATAAAATTAATTCAGATTATAAAGAACTCTTCTCAAAATGCATTATAAAAGAAGATATTTTTTAAACTTGTGATTCCCTTAATGGAGACGAATATAAAATTAATTCAGATAATAAACAATTCTTCTCAAGATTCAATATAAAAGAAGATAATTTTTTACACTTGTCTCTTAGTGGAGACGAATATAAAATTAATTCCGATGATAAAAAATTCTTCTCAAAATGCATTATAAAAAAAAAACAATTTTTAAACTTAGTGGAGACGAAAATAAAATTAATTCTGAATGAAAACAATTCTTCCCCAAATTTATTATAAAAAAAATAATTCTTCAAAACGTGTAGATTGCCTAAGTTGAGGATTACTGAGCTAAAAACTTTATAAAACAAAGTCAGATGATATGCAATTCTTCGCAAAATTCATAATAAAAAAAGATGAGTTCGTTTCAACGTGTAGATTGTCTAAGTTGGAATACTGAGCAACAAACTATAAAAAAATTTTTCAGATGATATAGAATTCTTCTCAAAATGCATTAAAAAAAGTAATTCTTCAAAACGTGTAGTTTGTCTAAGTTGAGGATTACTGAGCTAAAATCTTTATAAACAAAGTCAGATGATATGCAAATCTTCGCAATATTCATAATAAAAAGATGATTCGTTTCAACGTGTATATTGTCTAAGTTGGGGAATACTGGGCTACAAACTATAAAAAATTTATTCGATGATATAGAATTCTACTCAAAATGCATTATAAAAAAAGAATTCTTCAAAACGTGTAGATTGTCTAAGTTGAGGATTACTGAGCTAAAAACTTTATAAAATAAAGTCAGATGATATACAATTCTTCGCAAAATTTATTATTAAAAAAGATGACTCTTTTCATCGTGTAAGTAAGTTGAGGATTACTAAGATACAAACTTTATCAAATAAACTCAGATGATAAGCAATTCTTTTTAAAATGCATTACAAAAATAAGATAATTCTTTACAATGTGTAGTTTGTCTTAGTTGAGGATTACTGAGCTACAAACTATATATAATTTATTCAGATGATTTAGAATTCTCAAAATGCATTCTTAAAAAAGATGATTCTTTTCAACGTGTGAGGTGTCTAAGAGGACTACTGAGCTTAAATCATTATAAAATAAAGGCGGATGATATACAATTCTTCGCAAAATTCATTATAAAAAGATGATTCATTTCAATGAGTAGATTGTCAAAATTGAGGATAATTGAGCTACAAGCTATATAAAATTTATTCAGATGATTTAGAACTCTTCTCAAAATGCATTATAAAAAAAGATGATTCGTTTCAACGTGCAGATTTTCTAAGTTGAGGATTACTGAGCTAAAAATTTTATAAAATGAAGTCAGATGATATCCAATTCTTCTAAAAATTCATTATAAAAGAAGATGCTTCTTTTCAACGTGTAGATTGCCTAATTTGAGGAATACTGAGCTACAAACTTTAGCCGAAAACCAAAAACAGCCTTATGCTCTTATCTGTCTTAGACACCCCTAAGCCCGCTCGTTATACCTAAATACCATACAAATTAGAATCCCTAACCAAATCTTAGGGGAAATATTCAATGTTTGTAGTATTTAAATTTGTTTTAAACTTTTATCAAAGCTTTAAATACAGAAATTTAAATTGCTCTTAGACAACACACAGCTTGCACATTTGCTTTTAGCCTCACATGGCTAACCACACACACACACACACGCAGTTACACTCATACACACACAGATACTCACACAGATACAGATGTAAAGTTTAACCACCTTAGCATATGCAAACTTTTGCTGATAATTAACCTACACATTTCATTTGAAACTAGCCAAAACATATTTACTTCACACTCGCACACACACTCGCACACACACACTCAGACACCGACAGCCATTTACATTTGGCTCAAGAAATTTACATATGAATTGTTAGACGTTGCGTATACGTAATATGAAAATGCCCCCGACTACGAACTTTCGTGATAAATTCATTTAGAGACGTTGAGACATTTTCTACTGCAAATTTTTGTTGTGGTATTTTTTATGTGTCTGTGTTGGTTGTAAGTTTGCTGTGTGTCTGTGTGCTGCTAGTATTGGTGTATCTATGTGGTTAGCTGGCCCCTGATGTATCTGTGTGTGTGTTTGTTTTGGTCTGTTTCCGTGCAGCAGTTTAGTTTGCCTTTGGTTTTCACTGTAAATATGTAAGCTGGCTGTGGCTTTGGCCAAACAAACTGCCTCCTGCTCGCTCGTCCATCTCTATAAATTTTCATTTGTATTAAATTTAATGCAAGATTTTTCATTTATAGTAAAAGCTTTAAAACCGCAACAACATTGCAACAATTTAGCCAAAAAAATGGATAGAATAGAATATATGGCTTAACAATAGGCCTAACATAATGTTGGCATTAATTGTTTGTGTCTGGCTAAAAGTTTAAGCGGAAAAATCGTATTGAAAACTATTTGGTTTTTGTTTAAAACAAATGAAACAAAGTTTTGAAAATTTATAGCATAACAATGGGCGCTAAAAAATTGAAATTTATTGTATTATGCGGATATGTTTGGGTTTATACCTTATAGTCGGTTAAATTAAATTCTATAAAAGCAAATTATTTAGTTTTTTAGTTTTAATTTGTATTTAAAGCTCTAGTGTTGCAAAGTGAAAAAAGTTTTATTTCAAGGGCTTCTGTTACATGTTAAATTTTCTCTAATGCTTCTAAACGGTTCTGAAAAAATCAATAATCAACTTTTTGAAACTCTGGCATCCAATTTCTGCTTAAATTTTTAATCTATACAAAAAAAAGGATACAACTGGGAATACTTTACAGTACAATATCAGACAAATACAAATAATCTCTAAGTTCCCTCAGCCATTCCGATCAAAGACTTCTTCAGTAGAGTTCCTAGTCATGCCAATAGTCCAGTAAAATAAAAATTGCGTATAATCTGGGTAGACTCCAATTTTCTAATAACCAAAATCAATTTTTGTTACTGACAGACAGATTGTTAACAAGCAGAGATCCAGAAAAATAGCAGGCCGATTTTCATAAGCCCAATGGAGTCTTCAGTTAGCTTATCTTTGTGCAATGCGGCTTCAGAAAACATAGTGAAACAAATGATAAATGTATCTAAAAAAGTTCAAAAAATATCCGTATCACCAAAAGTTAGAAACAACAAAGGTCGATTGTATCTTCAGCTAGTAGTTTTAATAATACAGGGTGTGATTAAAAAGAAGTATGACTAATTAAAAGTAAATTGGGGAGCAACAATCTGGCAACCTTGTGCTTGGGTAGAATTTATATCAACAATGTTTTTTTTGGAGATATCGTAAAATACCAAAGTCACGGGACACATTTCGGTTAACCCATGAAGTTAACGGGCGGGGTCATCTTCGATGAGCTCTCACCCCAGCCATAAAAGCTCATGGAATACTCAATTGGAATACTGTTGGCTTCCCCATGATTTATTTCTTTTCTCCTAAGTGGAGCATAGAGCCTCCCTGTCGGGGATGTACACCTTGACCGCTGGGGAAGCCGCTTAGTAGGGGCAATTAATCTCAGAGAGCAATGCCGGCGTTAGAAATGCTTGGTACTGACACCTATGCTGATAAGCTCGAAGAGGAGTCTCAACGCTACAGACTACAGCTGAAGCAATATCTATCTTATATACATTTCAAAGAATGAAGTGGACGTCGCTTCTGTACCATGAAGGAAGAAACTTCGTCGGACTCGTCAGCAAAAGAAATAAGTTTCTGGGCATGAACGTTCTCTCACCGAAGATCGTTGGTATCCTAAGTCCAAACAAAGTACTGGAACATACACCGGCCTTTAAACTTTTGAGAGAGCTCTAAGCCGTGAAGGGATCACTTCAATCAATCCACAACATGATGATGATTTTTGACAGCCGAATTATCACCGGGTAGTCACCTAGGAGTCCTTCACTCATTGATCTCCCTAAAGATGTCAGCTTATCAAGGAATCAAACTATAATGCAAGTTTTTCTGAAAGGGTTATCCAGCAACAGCCGGCTAATCCCCCTGATTTGGCAGCTCGCACAGAGGACTTGAAGATGGTAATTTCAAGTTATGATATCAACCCGCAGAATGTCCATATAGACGTTCTTAAACAATCCCAGTATCTTCATCAAGGATTCCAAGAATTTGGCTCAGAATTAAACGGCGTTGTGTTTCTCGAGATATTTTTCTATCTTTATCCCGTCGACATAACTTCGGTTCAGGAATATCTATTTGCTACAAATAAGTACTCGTACATTTCGCAAATTCCACTATAGTAGTAGGGAAAGAAGACCTAAGTCAAGAATCTTGGTCCTTTAGGCGAAAATGCGCAACAGTAATGTATCGGGACTCTAACTCTTATAGTCTCAGAAATATAGGTAATCATACATATGGGCGGACTGACATAGCTCAATTGGTACCAGAGGTTAAGTTAAGCATTGTTGTATAAAGTACTAAGGCACTGCCACAACTCCTTTTGTCCATTACATACAACGAACATCTCTAATATCTTTGTGCTTGTAAGTATTATGAATAAAAAAATATTTTCTTATTGGAAAATACTCTAGTGTTGGGCCCCTCCTCATGAGTATCACATTGTTTAAATTACTTTTAACCTTTTACTCTGAACAGGGAGCAGCGAACAAGCCTACTATATACTTACAAGAACATCTAATATGGGCTCTTATTATTGAGATAGTTTCCAGAATATCTATTAAAACTCAATAACTTCTTAGTAGGTATTGTAGACCACAGGAGCACCTGAGTTAGCAGAACATTGGGTTACTTTACTTGCTGTAGCTTATGTGCAACTGAGATGGAATCCTTGTTAGACACGCTAAAATAAAACATCCCACTTCAAACGACCCAAAAACTTTATTTTGAAAACTGAACTTGCTGCTCAACAGTAGGCTTCAACAGACTCCAAGGGTCGCGATGAAATATTTGTTTTGACTCAGTAAGTCAAGATGGATGGACAGAACCCCCTCACATAAAAAAAGTGAATATGGCAGTGATTGATTCCATGGTGGAATGTTAAAAGAAGTTAGTACGAAATATCGAATTTGTTTCGAGGGTAGAAGGAGAACTAAAGCTCATTCCAGGGTTCTTTAAAGTTGCAGAGTTACGCTTGCCAAAGAAATTAAGGAATATTTTGTATTTCGCATGGCCGTCGGGAGAGAAGTAGGGTTCGATAATGACCATCGACTAGTTCTAAGCGTACTCATTTTCTCTGAAGAGTTGCAGACGAGTTCAAATCTACAGGCACCTTTAGAGAAGGGAGTGGGCGGTAGCTACCTATATCCCCATCCCTAACCCAATCGACTTTAATTACGTCAAGTAATTTCCAAGTTCTCTGGTATGTATGGGTCTTTTAGATGTCTTTGCAGAATGGGAGACTGTAAGTGTGGTTAGTTTTAAGAAGGTCTAAAAGATTCACAACGGGTTGGGTTACAGGCGAGCTGGATATAAATATGAATTTTGAACCAAACGAGAGTAATCAAAGACATTAGAAAAAGTCGGGATAAAAATACGAGTCATTTAAAGAGACTCTTCTAAAATTAAGCTTAGCTGCTGTTAATTGTAACCTTGATACAAAAATACAAAGATGCCAGTGCGCTTGATCTGACATATCCTAGATAACAAACTAATTCCTTTATGGGCGAGAATCCTGGAAAGAATCTCGGATTCAGGTGTTTGCAAATCGGTAACTCGTCGAATTTCGCAGAATGATTTATGGGCGTGAACGTGAAAAACACTGCAAATGGAACTGGATCGGTCACACAATAATAAGTTCGCCCGTCAGGAGTGCTGGAACCCACAAGGTTATAGATGTACCGGGATGCTAGCTAGGACATAAAGGCGTGCAACTAAAGAAGAAATGCGAAATGCTCTTAACAAAGTTAGATGAAAGTTAATTCTAATACTCCCTAAGTAATCCCTCACTAGCTACAACTTTTATTTATTTGTTTTGGCAGACCTCGGATACCTTTACGATAAAAGTGTTCTCTATCTTAGGTTTCTGACAAGTCAAGTCCTTTTGGGATGCCTTCGTTCACGTGCCATCGAACGAAACAAGTAATCATTGTACAGCTCAGTATTTGTAGTGGGGGGTAGAACTTCCCATTTGAGCTCTTCTTGGTAGGCTTTAACGGATTTGAATGGGCCCCGAGCGTTGTCATGTTGTAAAATGGTGCCCCTGATTCTATTGTCGCATCATTGGCAGTCAATAACATTCTCCCCAACAGCTCATAATAGATGACTCCGACCGGGTCCCACCAAAAACGCAAAAACTTTACAGCGTGGACATAGAGGTATGACTGGGTAGTCGCCAATGCGTTCCTTTCTTTGTGTTGTTGTAATAAAACCATTTTTCATCTCTTTTGTCGCTGAAAAGAGAGTTGTTCACAGGCATCCCTTGGCTTCAATTGAAAAGGAACCCAAGTTCCTGGCTTTTGAATCATTCTCAGCAATCTCTTGGTAATGGTTTGGACGGCAACTTTCAATACTGAAAAAGCCTTTATTGTGTTTAGCGTGGATTCTCATCGTACAATTTCTCCAATTCAGCGCTTTGGAAGATTGGACCACGTTGATGACGTTACGTTGTTTTGCTTAGAGCAGCATTTCTTTAAATTTTATTGAAGTCTCGATGCGCTAAAATATTCTTTTTTCGAATCGATAAAGAAAATCATCCATTTACGATTATTTGGCATAAAATCAGATGTTTTTACACAACCAAAAATACTCATTTATCGGTTTGATAAACCATAAGTCATGGCTCATGATGCATTGGATATGTCGAAATTAATCAACACTTAATCAGTATACAAATTTTAGTAGAGTAGGAACTGTAAGAGCTCTATATGATACTGTTCCCCATAATCAGCCGGACTTCATTGCCCTAGAAAAAGAGTCGTCTACAGCTGAAGTACCAAGGTACCCCTTGAAGAGACATTTGTTGATATAGATATAATAAACAGTTTAAAGAATGAAGTGGACCATGCGGAAAATGCAACCAATATCGATCCACAACCACCTTATTCACCTGATTTGGCTACGTGTAAATTCTGGCTATTTCCAAAACTCAAAAGAACACTCCGAGAAAACCGTTTTGAGTCGATTGAAGACATTCAACGTGAATCGGCGCACGCTCTGAAGGTAATTTCGGAAGAAGACTTTTTGGCATGCTTCGAGGAGTGAAAAAAGCGGTGGCATAAGTGTATTATATCGGGAGGAGACTATTTTGAAGGGCACGAAATTGATTTCGACGCATAAATAAAAATTTTTTGATTTATAAAAAAATTGCGACTAGTTATTGGACACAGTAGCTTCTGTACCATGGAGGAAGAAACTTCTTGGCCCTAGTCAGCAAAAGATTAGCTGGGACATAACAACATTCCTGGAAATGAGCGGACAGATAAACTTGCAAGGACCGGTGCAGCAAAACCGCCTATCGGACCATTGATTGATAACCACGTGCAACATGACCTACTGAAAATAGAGGAGAATAAGAATCGACTGCATTACAGGGCTCAGATACCAGGGCTTGAACAGTCAAAAGCCCTTCTCTCCAACTACATACGTAAGAGGTTCAATGTCATGATAACTCACGGGAAGAACACCTTGAGAATCCTGACGGGCCTATTGATAGCAGATAATCGTATGACAGCGGATGTCGCTTCTTCGCATGTATTAGGTGAATGTATGGCACTCGCCGGTAAAAGAAACAAGCTCCTGGGCATGTACGTTCTCCACCGGAGATAGTTTTTACCATAAGTCCAAACAAAATACTGGATCATAGCAGGCCTTTAAGCTTTTAAGAGAGCTTAAACCATGGAGGGTGTAGAATAAGTCCACTAGGGTCACAGTACATCTTACACCCATTGCAAATGATTATAAGAAAGAATGAAGTCAAAATCTCAAGGCAATAGCAAACACTTTTTCGAAACGATAAGCTCGAAATGTTATCCAAGTTTATTAAAGGTAAAACTCTCTTCTATATTAAATTTAATTAAATCTAACCCCAATCAAGTGCTCAAAATATTTATGCAACTATAAATAACAAAACGCAAATTGCTTTACCAAATTTCCATAAAAATCTATAAAAGTCAATAAAGTTTTAGGCGCAAAACAATTTCTAAATCAATTTGTAAGCTCTATTACTTCCTATTAAATGAAATACGATTAAGCTATTAGTAAGCTATTTGCTGGCTGCATCTGTAAGATACAAAATGTATCTACTGCCAAATGAAGCATAAATACACAATGGTAAAAAAGTAATTCCATTAGGCCAAGTAAAATTATGTGCAAATGGAGTACAAAAGCCGTATGTGGAGTAAAGGAGTTGCCCAGGATGGATTGACTCGGCAAGTATTGAAAGCTGTGTAAAGGGCGCCATTGTTAAATGTTTGAATGGATGGTGGGATGAATGACTGCATGGACGCATGTCTCTAACCTGCAATTGTGTTTTGTAAGTGAAACTGAAACTGAAACTAGAACTAGAACTCAGTCAAGTTGTGGCAAAGTAAGTAAAATGTGTCAGTTGCAACACAATTCCAACTACCTTATAAGTCAGTTCCCCTTGGAATTGCATTTTAGTTAACTTTACCCAAAGACTCTGCTCCACAATGGAAAAAGTGCTGCCACACAATTGTTGTGTGTGCCAAAGGGCCAAAGGCTTAGTGTTGGTTATAAATTGAAACGCATGGCGTGTAGTGTTGAAAAACGTTTGGAAAATGCGCTGCAAATAAGTGGAGCATTTTTAATGCGCCACAAATTAATTGCCTCTTGCCGCTGCCAATGCCCCTTGGCAGGCTGCCTAATTGCAAGAAATTCCTAAAATACAATTTAACTTTAAACTGCACTTAAGATGCACACACATACACAGACACACACACACACAGATACACACACACACTCGTGCACTTGTAAGGCAGCAAAAAGTTGGTAGCTATGGTCGCCTGGGAATGCGCCTGAACGACAGCCACAAGGCAACTTGCAACGCGTTGCAGCCACAAAAGGCATCAAGCAACAGCTTTGGCAACTCTGGCAGCCGCCGCTGTGGAAATTATGGCAAAAAGTCATTAAAACAAATTCGAAAAAATACAATAAAAAAGGCGCGCCCCAGTCAAGTGGCTGCAGCAAATAAAAAATAATAATAAAAACAAAAAAAAATTAAAAAATAAAAAATAAAACTTTGTCAATATTGATTCGTAGACGGTTCTGGACGTAAGTGAAACAATAAAAACATGAATTCGTTAACAAACAAAAAAATTTAATATGAATGTAATACAGTGAAGACTCGAAGAAGTGAATTTGGTTTGCGTTTAAAGCAGCTAAGGAAAAATTTTTAAATTTGCGAAGAGAACTTAAGAAGCAGAAATTAGTAAAAAAAAAAGAGTTTTCCAGAATTTGTCGTCTTTTGAGATTTTTAATTTAAAAAATTATGGACTTCATCCTATGCTCCAATAGGAGATAAAGAAAATTATTCTTTCTTATTTCTTAACAATTTATTCGTTATTAATGATATAGGCAGGTAGAGAGCATAAAAATATCATATTTCTGGTAAATTGGTGGGTTTGTGTGAATGATCGGAATCATTTTTGTTTCATTTGCGAAGAATATATGTTTAGATAATGCCGATTAAATCTGACACCGTTTCTAAAAGAGGCTTACAAAAATTACTTTTATTTTCACCCGCTGGATATGAAGAATAAGCTTTGGATTCCGCAAAAGGAACCACCAAGAGGATTGTTGTTTTTGTTTTGTGAATATAACTGGCATTAACCGAAGAAACCGATCCTTGTTTCGGTCGGCATATACAATAGACGTGTTGAAACTGTTCTGAGTAAAAAAAATGTTTACAAGTGGTACAAACTCTTCCAAGATGTTTGGGAAGATGCCAATGACGAACCTCGCTCTGGACGCCCAACCACGTCAACAACTGATGTAAAAGTTCAAGCAGTGAAGAAAATTGTTTTGGAAAATCGTCGAATCACTATCAGAGAAGTTGCTGAGGATGTCGGTATATCGCTTGGCTCGTGCCATGAAATTTTTCTAACGTTTTGGGCATGAAACTGTGTCAGCGAAGTTTGTTCCGAAATTGATAAATTTTGACCAAAAGAACCGTCGCATGAGCATCGCTCAAGAGCTGTTGAATGATGTCAACGTCGACCCAGATTTACTCGAAGGGTCATAACTGGTGACGAATCATGGGTTAGGGTTATGATATCGAAACCAAAGCCCAAGACCGAAAAATGCACGCCAAGTTCGATCAAATGTCAAAGTTTTGCTCACTGTTTTCTTCGATTACCATGGAGTTCTTACCATTTGGTCGTACGGTCAATAAACAGTATTATCTGGAAGTTAGCACTACGAAGAAATCGTCCAGAATTGTGGAAAAGCAATTCATGGCCAAAAACCACACCACAATCATGCCTCAGCCACCATACTCACCGGATTTGGCACCATGTGACTTTTTCTTGTTCCCAAAACTAAAGAGACCTATGAAAGGACGGAGATTTGCAACGATTGAAGAGATAAAGACTGCATCGCTGGAAGAGCTCAAGGCTATACCGAAAAGTGCTTATGGGAAGTGCTTTGAGGATTGGAAAAACCGTTGGCATAAGTGTATTGTATCTGAGGGGGATTACTTTGAAGGGGACAACATAAATATTGATGAATAAATAAATATTTTTTCTTAAAATACAAAGTCACCTTACTTTTGAACACACCTCGTATGTGTTGATTTAAAAATGATAATCTTCCTTCCAAGCCAACAAAGAGATTATACAAAATATGCCTGTTTTCTTTGCTTGTAGAATAGTAGAGCTAAAACTCAGCATTGGATTAAAAAAGATTGGCCTACTCGACAAGCGCTAGTTCGAGATCAACAAATTGTAATTGTTTCCTTTTTCTATCAAAAAAGTTTCCAAAACTCAGTACAGAAATAATAATAGCGGCAATTTTTGACGTTCCACAGATAAGATCTTTAATAAAAGACTCAAATTTTACGGAAAATATGACAGAGATTGGGAAAAATGGCATGGAATGAGTTTGTTTGGTTTGTTCAAAATTTTTTGAGAATTAAGAAAAATTCTGACTATTCAAAAAACTAATAAGTCACTTTCAAAGCTTTGGATATAGCATGAGCATTAAGATACACTTTTTTAACAACCACCTTGACTATTTCCCCGCAAATCTTGGAGATTTAAGTGAAGAACAGGGTGAGCGATTCCAGCGGCACCTTCGTACCATGGAGGAACGCTATCAAGGCTACTGAAACGCACACATGAAGGCTGACTATTGTTGGAGCATTCAGGACAGTTTTCTTCCTTCAACTTCAAAGAGGAAATCAAACAGAAGAAAGTTTTGAACTTAAGTACTAAATAAAATACAATTTCCTTTAAATATATAGCTTTTTATTATAAAAAAAACCATAACACATATTTTTTTTACAAGAGCTGATACTGAAATATTAGTTACAGATTTGGAGTCGTCATAAAAAATTGGACTAAGATCATGTAACGTAACCCAATTACACTAGTCGACGATGAAAAATCTCCAGAGATGAGACTTATATTTTATGTTAGGGCAATATTTCAGCATTCAAAATCCGTATTTTTTATTATCCTGTTATAGCCTGTTTTTCTTCTAGGACTATTTTAGTGAAAAAGGACGTTTTTCAAAAAACGATTTTACATATGATGTCATAAAATCTGTATTAATTCGAATTTTTTAAAAACTTTTATTTTTCCTTAAAAGCAGAATAGAATACCTTCCCATAATGTCCCCAATCATAAAAATCGGTAGCCAAGAAAAAACTACAGCCGAAAATGTTTGCCCGAAATGCCAAAAAACACAACATTTTGTTGACTTTTTCTACAAATATCACTATTTTTTTCAGAAAAAGTCTTTCACATTTAAAAAGTTAGCAATTTTAAGTTATTGTTCATGATATGTAGATACGATTTCTGTATAATTTTGTCTTTTTATGATAAAAGATGACTGATTTATTGAATTTTTACCAAAAATGAAAAAAATTCTTTTTTTTCGGTCGATTATTTTTTTTCACTTTCAACTGCATTTAACCTTTAAAAAGTGGATCTATTATCTATATATGAATTTTTATAGAAAGTATGAGGGATTACCTTTAAAATAAGCCCTTTTTGTGAAATTCAAATTGTCTAATGAACGCCAGCAGTTCGATGCATCACCGCAAGTACACAAAAAATCATGATTTCACCAAAAATAGACGAATTTGTTTTATGATGTTGACAAAATTGGACTTTTTACTTTCCGGTATATTTCTTAAGAACATCAAAAGACATTTAATTGCCAAATTTATTCATAAACACCCAAAAAATGAGAATTTTGAAACAATGTTTATTTGACCAATCGTTCCTATGGGAGCTATATGATATAGTTAACCGATTCGATCAAATATGGTACAGTGTTTAGGTACTTTTAAAAATTTCTTAATGCCAAATTTGGTTTCAATATCTTCAAAAACAAACGAAACACAACGTATTTTGTTCAAAAAATGTGTTTTTTAACCGATTGATCCTATGGGAACTATATGACATAGTCAACCGATTCGGATCCAATTTGGTACTGTGCTTAGATACATTAAAAAACAACTGAATGCTAAATTTGGTAATTACCAGACATGCTGTTGTGCGGTGTAATATATCAAGGCATTTAATTTTTATGAAGATGTCTAAGGATTTTAAAATAATTTTTTCTTGCAAGCTTCAATAAAAACATAAATTGTTCGGAATTTTTATCATCTACAGAAACCAACTATATTAAATGTATTGGTTCAATGCGTTTTAATAACCTTTTTGAGATAAAAAAATAAAAATATTGAATCAATATTCAGTAAAGATATTTTAAAATCTTAGCTCGAGGCTACGTTAAAACTGAATAAAATATAAATAATTAAATGGAGAACATAGAAAGAACTTAAAAGAATTTATTTTCAATTTCAAATATTTTTTGATTTATTTTTTTGATCTCAAAATCAAATTTTTCCGCAACGCGTCTCAAAACACAAAATATTAAATTTGAAATAAGAATTATTTGATTTAGTTGATATGAAGTAGATTTCGTTATTTTATGTTA
Source organism: Chymomyza amoena (assembly GCA_037043745.1). Taxonomy (NCBI): domain Eukaryota; kingdom Metazoa; phylum Arthropoda; class Insecta; order Diptera; family Drosophilidae; genus Chymomyza; species Chymomyza amoena. The sequence goes on from JBAMAX010000523.1 coordinate 102,524, forward strand.
AAAGTAGGGAAAATGGCTAATACTTGAAAATCATAAAAGATAGAAATATCTTGCAGATTGCATTCTGTATGTTACCTATAACTGTAAAAATATATTCACAGATTCTTTTCAGCTTGAAATACATGTAAAGTGTGCAAAAACTTTTGCACAAATTAAGCTCATTTTTGCTCTAGCACTCTTAGTTTACGAGCTATAGCCATTTAATGTTGGAAAAGAATTTTGGCGAGTGATCACAGACTAAGCTCCTTTTTACTCTAGGACGCTTAGTTTACGAGTTACAGCTATTTAAAGTTGGAAAACAAATTTGGTTTAGGGATCACAGATGAAGCTCCTTTTCGCTCTAGGACGCTTAGTGTACGAGTTTACGAGTTATAGCCATTTAAAGTTGGAAAAGAATTTTGGCGAGTGATCACAAATTAAGCTCCTTTACGCTCTAGGACGCTTAGTTTCCGAGTTATAGCCATTAAAAGTTGGAAAAAATATTTGGTTTGGTGATCACAGATTAACCTCCTTTTCGCTCTAGGATGCTTAGTTTTGTTAAAATGTGTATCTTTTGCATTAAATAATATTATTATTCATTTGATTTTTCTAGAAATTTGAACAACTGTTTAAAAAATAATTTTTTAATAAATTCACAAAATTTTAGTGAAAGTTAAATCCTCTAGTTTAAATAGCGAAAATGTAAAAATTTACCAACAATTAAAATAAAATATTTTTAGCTATTTAATATTGTTTTAAATTCTACTTTGTTGGTTTTTATTTATGTATTTAATAAACATTAAGCAGGAAGGAAAAGGCCTTAGGCTCATTTAGCAGTTTTTAATTTACTTTTTTAATTTGAGTTTTTTTAATTATTATATAAAAATAAAAAAATAGTTTAGTGTTATCATTTCTAGCTTTTAACAATTTTTTTTTATTTTATAATTAAGGTTTCTTTAAAATATTATACAATAGCAAAGAATTTTATGGTTACTACTTGGCTATTTGTCTTAATTTATTTATTTTCATAGGACTGTTTATAAATAATAAAAAATTTTGCTATTAGATTGATTTTGTGGACTTTTTACGAGTCCCGAAATATTATTTCAAGGAATAAAAAATACCTGATTTCAGTTTAACATAAAGCTTCCAGCCTTAAGTTTAAAAAATAATATTTCCTACCACTAAATAAAATCAGAAATAAATTTTCCTATAAACATATATAAGTAGTAATATCCTTTTACTATTTTTATTAAGCTTTTTTCGGCATTTATGGATTCAATCGTCTAAAATTACAACGCAATGAAATTATAACAATATTTTAGACCTCAACTAACAAATAATTTCAACTATTAAGAAAAAATTTCTGAAGGGGATTACAACTTAATCCAAAAAGTATGCTTTGACGTGCAAATCTTAGCACATCCTTGTATTTTATTATAAGAGGAATCACAACTTTATTGATTATTATAATTAATTTTTTAGCAATATGAATTAATAATTATTTTTTTAATAAATTGTGCAATCTATCAAACGACAATCATAAGATTTTATAAATAAAACAGATATTTTGGAATATCGAATCTGCAGCTCAAAGAAGGAACATGAATGGATTTTATTTTCATTATTAAAAATTTTTTTTAGATTTATTTTTTTGGTCTGAAGAGCAAATATTTGGCCAACGCGTCAGGAGAGAAAAATATATATTTTAAGAATTTATATTTTTTTTTATAATATTTTTCCATTCCAACAAATTGTGACTGTAGCATTATAATTGTACTTGTGAAAATGTTTTTCCATTTTCCATTAGCTGTCGCCATTTTGCATATTACGCATACGCAACGTGACGCCAGCCACAGCAGCTACCGCTTAATTTTAACCAGCTTACGCTTCATTAACCTCACAAATTGATTTAAACGTAACAAAAATAAAAAAATAAATAAATTCAGATACATTTATAACAAATTTAAAACAATTCATCAGACTTACCAATTAAGAGAACAATGAGTACAAGCAGCTGCCAGCTGTAATCCATGTTGCGTTGTTTTCAGGAGAATTCCAAGCGCGGTTATAATAAAAAATTATTTAAAGGATCTGACGCTGGACTTTAAATCTTTCGTAGTGAATTATTTATATTTTTCACTTAGTATGCAAATAGCTGCACAGAGAAAAAAAAAATTGGCTTAAAATAAGTTGTCATTGGCAGTGAATAAGGAATAAAGTAGTAAGAGTTCTTAAAAGGCGAAGGATTTGTATTTACTAGTCGAAAAGTAAGGCTAAATCGTACCGAAATTTATCTCAAATGCAAAAAATTTGTAGCTAGTCTTAAATTAGGGCCAAACCGAACCGAAATGTATGTCAAAATTCGAAAAATTTGCATCTAGTCTCAAAGTAAGGCTAAGCCGAACCGAAATGTATCTCAAAATGCGAAAAATTTGTATCTGGTCTTAAAGTAAGGCTAAGCCGAACTGAAATGTTTCACAAAATGCGAAAAATTTGTATCTAGTCTTAAAGTAAGGCTAAGCCGAAGCGAAATGTATCTCAAAATGCGAAAAATTTGTATCTAGACTTAAAGTAGGGCTAAACCAAACCGAAATGTATCTCCAAAATCGAAAAATTTGTATCTAGACTTAAAGTAGGGCTAAACCAAACCGAAATGTATCTCATAATGCAAAAAATTTGTATCTAGTCTTAAAGTAGGGCTAAACCGTACTGAAATGTATCTCAAAATTCGAAAAATTTGTATCTAGACTTAAAGTATGGCTAAACCAAACCGAAATGTATCTCAAAATGCAAAAAATTTGTATCTAGTCTTAAAGTAAGGCTAAGCCGAACCGAAATGTATCTCAAAATGCGAAAAATTTCTATCTAGTCTTAAAGTAGGGAATAACTGAACTGGAAGTTAACATCTATAAGAAACTTAAAGTTTAAGAAAAAATTGTGAAAAGAAATTATGGGAAATATGTTGTTTTTTATTTTTTTATTAGAGAGAATTTAGATTTTCATACGAACTGGTCGTAAGGACTTTAGAAACTTCATCATTAAACCCACAAAAAAGTTTCGATAAATTGAGCTGGTGATTTATATTTATATCATGAGGTTTTCCTTTGACGTTTAGTATTCTGAAAAATTGTATTTATTAAAGACTGGCAGCCAGAAAGCTCTGAGAAAGCTCTAGTCTAAATATCTAACTAAAACTAGATAAAATCTAGTTCTAAAACTGGTTGAAAGCAATTTGTTCTAAGTTAGTTAAAAAAATAAGCCCAACTCAGAGCTCAAATTCAATAAAAGGATATTTCTGGCAATTAGATTGGCTTAGAGATTCTTATAAATCATATTTTTCTCTCTGTGTAGAGGCTTAGCATTAGCCAAGTTTCTGTGCTGGCTCGTTTTGGCTATTATTATTATTGTTATTTGGCTTTTATTTTTAAAACAAGATTTAATAGAGCAGCAGCCAACTCAAGCTTAAACGGAAATAGCCGGATGCAAAAGAAAGAACAGCTCAGAGATAAAGCCAGAGAGCTCAAAGAAAAGAAAAAATCGAAATAAAAATAAAGTAAACAAGTTCGATGAGACTAAAATTAATTGAATGCCGCGTCAAAGGCAAAATGAAGTGCCAGCTGATGGGAAGGGAAATTGGTAAGAGAAATAAAGCTGAAAGTTGAATGCTGAAAGGAAATAAAAATAAAAATAAATAAACTGACAAACTCATGCAGAAAAGTTCAAAGGATACGCTCGTTTCTGTATCGTTACAAATAAGTTACAAAACATTAAAAATAAAAGAAAAAGCAACAACGAAAGGGAAAGCAAACGAAACGATATAAAAACTCTCTGGCAGGTCGCATCGCATGGCTAAGTACGTTTGTTCGCATCTGGATCTTTATCTCTAACTCTGTCGGAGGAGTATCCTTAACAGTGTAACTTGTGTGCGTGTGTCAGTTTGTATCTGTGTATGTTGTTCTTTGTGTGTTTCTGTCAACTTAAATAATTTAAATGCTAAATTCAAACGAATCCATGTGTTTAATATTTCAACATGCTGTTAGTACCATTGGAACTCTCCGCCATTTTCTTCTTCCCCACTCAACGGAAACGGAAGTGCCGGCTGCTAACTGCTGACTGACTGACTAACTGACTACTTGTTAATTTCTACTTGTCTTTCGTGACTTTAGCTTAAATTCGACCTTGTCCGTGCGATTTAAGCTTCTTCTTCTACTTCTATTTCTTCTACTCTCTCTCTCTCTCTTCGCTTGCCTGCTTTTAAATTAATTAGCTGTTGTTTTTGTTGCGCTTACTTTATGCGCTCTGCCTTTGAGTTCTTCTTTTGCTGACTGCACTTAAGCAAATTGCTCAAACTTTGATTATATTAAAGTAACTTCAAGTGGTCAACAGCGCGTATGCTTAACGCCGCTTATTGTTTATCATTTATATTTAACTAAACTTTTACACACACACACAATTGACTTAAGCATAGTAACTGCAATTTTTTATATTTAAAATTGTTTCATTTTTTCTGGTTTAATTTTTTAGTATTTTTTTTTTTGTTATGGTTTTTATAGGCGCTACACAAAGCGACGCAGCGCTGCCCCAAATAGCTCCGCACGGTTTCAAGTTTACGAACTGACTGAAGCAACATAAAACGTGCTCGCTGCTGATGCTGCGGCTGCTGTCGCTGCCAGCGTTGACGTCAACGTCGCCATCATGTAATGTGAGCCTTGCCGCAGCATACGCTCTGCCAGCATACAGCATCAGCCGTTAGCCAGCTTCGTGTGGCGCTCGGCTAGGCTATGCTCGTTTGCACGAACATTGGGCGGCTATGGGAATTACTGGCCCAGTTGGCAAAGCTGGAGAGCGCATATGCGTGTGTGTGTTAAGCAAGAGAGCCATGTGCTTGTGTTAGTGCATTGAGCGAGATGAATCAGCTTCACTGCTGCGTCGTCAAGCCTTCGGCTAACACTTCGCCTGTGTCGACGAAACTTCAGCACCTGCGGGCTTTGGGCGCTAAGGACCTAATGCAAAGCAAAGAGCGCGTTGGCTAAACTCTTAACCACAGCAAGGATTTGTAGCTTTGTGGTTGACTGTTAATATTAACAGGCCCACTGTTAAGCAACTGTTAGATGCTGTTGGAGCACTGTTAGGCCTCGGTATGCTGTTAACAGCTGATTTTGTGCCTTAATTTTGAAGTTGCATTGACTGTTTTGCTGCTGTTAACACTAACAGGCAGCTGTTATACTTCATTTGGCTGCTGTTAAATATCTGTTATGCCTAACAGCTGTTTTTTGTTGCCTAATTTACTTTGTAGCTTTTATTTCTTGCACTTATTATTTATTTGGCAGCTTCTACACAACTTAAGCCCTTCTAAAGTCATAGATTATTTTTATTTTATTTCATAAATCTTATATATAAAAAAAAGTGTATGTCTGTTTGTATGAGGTTGGACGCCAAACCCTTTGTCCGATTTTAGGGGGACTTCTTTTAAAATGTTCAGAAGCCTCCTAGGACGAGAATAGGCTATGTAAAAGTATTACAAAATTGCGACGAAAATACTAAAAAGGACAATCTGATTTTCCAAAACAAATTTTTTTTTAATTTAGGTTGGCATTGTGTACATTGTCAGATTAACTAATATTTTTTAGTCAATTGTTTTTGTCGAAAGGAAACACAAAAATTATAAACGTTATAAATTTTATTTTAGTGAGGCACACAAAATTTCATGAGAATCGGTACAGCCGTTTCGGAGGAGTAGGGTAACTAACATTGTGAAGCTAGAATTTTATATATAAGAAGAAACTTATGTTTTACGTATTATGGGTGTTCTCATGAACGAGTCGATGAATCTGATTTTTGCGTGTGTTAGAGGTCAATGCGGAAGTTTTAAGCCTATTGCGATAAGTTTGTGTGAATTGGTTCTTGGGATTGTGAATATTGGTTTTTGTGTGAACATACTCCTCCGAAACGACCGATTCTCATGAAATTTTGTATGCTTATTGGGCAGGTCTGAGAATAGGCCAACATCTATTTTTCATACCCCTAAGAGATAAGGGTTGCCACTCCTAACATTTTTTTTTCATTTATCGACTATACCTTCATGGTGTGTTCACGAGAAGAAACTACCAAATCTCCATCAAACATGGTTAAAATGTTAAGATGGCGAGTGGTTGAAAATTTTATGATGAAATTAATCCACTCATCGATCAATCGTACGATGTTTTCCAATCGGAAAGATTCCAGATCTAGACGAGCGAGCGAAGCGAGCGTGCCGGAGCGCAGCGGAGGCCGGCTAGTTGTGAATCAATTTTTAGAGATTATTTTTCTAAAAATAATACATTTTTTTGCTCTTTCAGACCTCTGAAAAAGTAGTTTTCAATTTGAATTCCTTTACGAAGAAGATTTTGGGATTACAAATAGATTGTAGGAAATAATATAAGTTAGGTTGGACTGAGTAGACAGATCAGTCAATGTCTAAGATCATTCTGAGACCATGAGGTGATGCCTAATTGTGAGAAAAAGAGGAAAGGAGAATAGATGGAATGGAGGAAAGGAGGAAAGGTGGAAACGAGGAAACGAGGAAAGGAGGAAAGGAGGAAAGGAGGAAAGGAGGAAAGGAGGAAAGGAAGAAAGGAGGAAAGGAGGGAACGGAGGAAAGGAGGAAAGGAGGAAAGAAGGAAAGGAGGAAAGGAGGAAAGGAGGAAAGGAGGAAAGGAGGAAAGGAGGAAAGGAGGAAAGGAGGAAAGGAGGAAAGGAGGAAAGGAGGAAAGGAGGAAAGGAGGAAAGGAGGAAAGGAGGAAAGGAGGAAAGGAGGAAAGGAGGAAAGGAGGAAAGGAGGAAAGGAGGAAAGGAGGAAAGAAGGAAAGGAGGAATGGAATTGGAGTAGGAGAAAAGTGGTCGAGGATCATAGCTGTATGGCATCCCTAATCACCTTCGTCTCCCTTATCAGTCAAAACTATATTGAGAATAGGTAAAATAGATCCAATGGTTCTAAAGAAACCTTTGTCACTGCAACTGTAATTAAAAAAAAAAAAAATTTTGGTATATTCTCAATTAAGGTACGATTTGGAGAAGGTTCCTTTTAAAATATAAAAAAAAAATATGGCTTAGAAGTAGATCAATCAATCTGGAATTAATGTATAAAATGCCAGATTAATAGCTAAAAATTTAAATTTCAAAAGATGAAAGATGTAGCTGTAAACAATGATGAACAATATTGTCCTAACAATAGACAAAATCCCCCAAAACTTTTCACGTTGAAAAAATTTGTAAAAAGAAACCTCGATTAAATTTTTTTAACTATCCATTATCTGTTTCAGAAGATTTTATTTTGATTGCTTGGGAGCTTTGTCCCAATTTGGAACCCCTTTTATATGTCAGACCCACTAAAAACCAGATTTATGTAAAATTAATGGGAAAAAAGTTACGGGCACCAAAATATATAAACTTACGTATAAAAATAAATTAAATTTTTAACATAGTTTTATTTAGAACAATACTTAACTAAATTTAAACTGCTAAACAATAATAAAATTAATTAGATAAATATAAAACTTTGGATTATTTAATTTATATATATATTTTTTTTACCACTAGGGACTATTTAGTCTACCTTTGTGTCAGACTCCCCCCATGGGTCAACCAGTGAAACTTAATATAATATAAAAAAATTAAAAAATCAAAAATTATAATCTTTTAATTATTATATTTACTTCACAACGTTTTCAACTTGATATCTAAAAAATAAATATTTAAAATGAACGAATCATAAAAGCAAAGAACTTCGATTGGATAACATGAAAGATTGGTTGGTAATATTAAAACCAATTAAAATTAAAAAAATTAATTAATTAAAAAATAAATTAAAAACTTTAATAAATAAAAAATATTTTTATAATTTTTAATAAATAATAATATTTAATAAAATAATCTTAATAATAATAATAGTTTTGATTGGATGGTAGAATTAAAATAAATTTTACTTACAAAAAATTAATTAAATAAAAAATAAATTAAAATGAAAAGATTTTAATAAATAAAAAATATTTTTTATAATTTTGAATAAATAAAAAATAATTAATAAATTACAATAATTAATTAAATAATTTCAATAATAATAATAATGGGATAGTAATATTAAAATAAATTTTAATTACAAAAAAATAATTAAATAAATAATAAATTAAAAACTAAAATGTTTTTAATAAACAAAAAATATTTTTATAATTTTTAATAAATAATTGATAAATAATAATAATTAATTAAATCATGTAAATAATAAAAATAATGGGATGGTAATATTAAAATAAATTTGAATTACAAAAAATTAATTAAATAAAAAATAAATTAAGCAAAAAATGTTTTTATAATTTGAAATAAATAATTAATAAATACTAATAATTAATTAAATCATTTAAATAATAAAAATAATTTGATAGTAATATAAATATCAATTTTATTTACAAAAACTTAATTAAATAAAAAATGAATTAAAATGGTTTTAATAAATAAAAAATATTTTTATAATTTTTAATAAATAATTAATAAATAATAATAATTAATTAAATAATTTTAAAAGCAATAAATCTTATTTTATTGCCATTTGTCAAAACTTATTTTTGTTTATAATAAATAAAAATGAATTGCCAAAATTATAGTGAAGGAAAAAGGATCAAAAAAATATTTTCACTATTTGAAATAATTAAATAAATTAATCTGTAATTGTCTGGTTACATGGAAAACATTTTTTGCGTTTAAATATAAAAACAAATTTGTTTTAATAATGATAACCTAATATTAAGTATACGTAAAGTAGAATTAATTCTAATACAGTCCCAATTGGTAGAAATTTAATATTATTTTCTCATAATTTGGATTAGGCATTTTTTCCAAATTAATTAAAATTAGTTAATTTCTTAAAACAGCCTACCTGCAACTGTTAATTATTTACTCTTTTTATATTTTTAAGATTTTTGAAATATGATCGCTCAGACTGTTAAAGGGCTAGGACTTACTTTTATGGCGGATCTTGAGCCCTCAAGCCCCCTACCTTCCAAAATTATACAGCTTAGTTTTTAACATATGCATAGTAAAAACCACAAAGTAACTTAATTTAGCATTTTGGACATGGGTTTACCTATTATAAACTTTTCTTTGAGCTGTGACATTTTAGCTTATGTGGCTAGGTCCTTATTTAGTTGGCTTTTCCTTTTTTTTTTTTTTTTATTTTAAACATTTTGCTGGTGACTTTTATAGTTCGAAAAAGGATATCGTTGGTAGTTAAATGCAGCAAACAACAACAAAAACAACCACAACAGCAATAACAAGGTACTAGCTACAGCTGCATGTAAAAATATTACGTGCAGCAGTGACGTAGATATCTTTAGGTTAAAGGGGGACTTATGATAACAACGCAAAATATTTGAAATTAGGTTAAGAAATCCCTTAAAGGAGCTGAAACTTGTTGGATTTGATGAGGAAAAACTTAAAATTTTCTATTGCTGGGGCCTACGTTATAATTGAAGAAACGTTGCGTATACGCAATATGAAGTTAATGTTCCTAAAACAAAAGTGTTTTTTTATTCAAAGTTAACTAATTGGCAGTTACACAATAATAATTAGTATTTTTATTATTTATTTACATAAAAGTAGCATTTATATAAAATTTTCTGAATATAATGAGACAATTGTAGTTTTATTCATTTTATTATTATCTATAGTTCAAACTGGTTTTTGGGCTTTTTTCTACACTATAATTTTGGGCAATTAAATTGGTATTATTAATATACTAACTATTATTGTTTTTAGTATATTTATATTTAATTTAAATGTTATTTCAATAAAGCTGATTTGAATTGTATTGCATTGAATCGAATTCAATTTACTTAAATTGAAAACGAATTGAATTATTTACATAAATTTCTTATAAGATGTGTTAAAAAAGTTGTTGTGCATTAGGCGAAGAACTAAAGCAAAAAAAATGGCGGACGTGAAAGTCGGCCGCGGACGACTTTAGGATACCTGTACCACTAGCTTGTAATAAAGTCCGATTTCTTCACAAAAAACCAAAAACAGAAGAATTTTTAAGCAAACATTTTTTTGACCGATCGTTCCTATGGGAGCTATATGATATAGTCAACCGATTTAAGTAAAATTTGACACAGTGCTGAAATATCTTCAAAAAGATATGAATGCCAAATTTATTTCAAATATCTTTACAAACAAACAAAACACATCGAATTTTGTATAAAAAACGTGTTTTTGGTCCGATTTGTCCTATGGGAGCTATATGATCTAGTCAAACGATTTGGATTAAATTTAGTGCAGTGCTTGGAACTTTATAATACTCACGAATGTCAAATTTGGTCCCAATATCTTAACAAACAAACGAAACACAACAAATTTTGTTAAAAATCGATTTTTTGGAAGATCAGTCCTATGGGAGCTATATGATATAGTCAACCGATTTTGATCAAATTTGGTACAGTGATTGGGAACTATAAAAAACTTTCGAATACCAATTTTGGTTACGATATCTTCATAAACCAACGAATTATTCATCTAAAACGCTTTTTTTGTCGAGGTCGTCTCAAACACCCCCATGGGAGCTATATAATTTATCCCCGATATCAAAAAAAATAAAATAAACTTGCCTCCTATGGAATAATAGGGATCTAATGTGAAAGCTTTGTAACTCTAGCTCTTACCATCTCTGAGATCTAGGCGTTCACACGGACAGACGGACAGACAGACAGACGGACATGGGTATATCGACTTCTCTATTCACCCTGATCATATTTTAGGTAACTTTGGGTGTCTCCGACGTCTCCTTCTATATGTTACATACATTTTCGGCTTGCACAAACTTAATATACCCTTGGTACCATACGGTACAGGGTATAATAATCAAAATCACGATAACTACAATTGAAAAGCCCATAATTACCAATATAGACGACTAAGTGTTAAAATAGGCCAAATTCGTGATCAGTTTAACTACCAAAAAATTACCGTCCCAACTTTAAACAGATATAACCTAGAGCATTTAGAAATGCGACGAACTAAAGCTTAATTATTTATTATCACGATCACTGCAAATCGGAGCAAATTTATTGTCTAAATTTTAAATGGCCATAAATTTCAAATAACACAACTTAGCGCAAAAATAAGTCAAACTTGTGATCACTTTATCCCCTAAACTTTTGATCTTCTGGCCATACCCTCTAGAGACGAACTAAAGTGAAATTAATCGAAATTACGAGCACTACAAATCGTACCAAGTTTTTTATCTGAATTTTAGATGGCCACTTTCAAATTATACGGCTAATCGCGAAAATAAGCCAAATTTGTGATCCATTTCAACTCTGAAAAATTTTATCGCCTGGCCATTCCGCTGTAAGTAAGTCGAACATACGTAGTAATTACGTAAGCCAAATTCGTGATCCATTTAAATCTGAAAAATTTTTGAGCAGAAATCAAACGAAAATATCGAAATCACGGTCACAACAAATCGTACCAAAATTGTGTCAAATTTGTGATAACTTCTAATTCGACAAATATGATCGGCTCCACTTTCGATGACCATAATCGCTAATGATAAGAAATAAAGTGAAAATAATGGAAATCATGATCACTGCACGATCGTACCAAATTTGTTGTCTTAATTTTAAATGACCATTACTTTCAAATTACACGACTTAGCTCTATAATAAACCAAATTCGGATCACTTCAACTCAGGAAAACTTTATTGACTGGTCATACCTCTAAATGAGAAGATAAAATGAAAATAATCGAAATCACGATCACTTAAAATTGTACCAAATATGAGTCAGCTCGAATATAAGCCAAATTCGTGATCGCTTTAACTCCGAAAAATTTTATCGTTTCTACTTTCAATGGCCGATATCTCTTAATTAAAAGAAATAAAGCGAAAATAATCAAAATCAAATTCCATACAAATCGGAATAAATTTGTTGTCTAAATTTGAAATTGTCATAACTTTCGCGTTACACGGCTTGGATCGAAAATAAGTAAAGTTCGTGATCACCTTAACTCTGCAATATTTTGTCGTTCGGGCATAACCTCTAAATGAGACGAACTAAAGCGAAAAATTCACTACCCATGGGACAAAATTTTTTGTTTTAACTTGAAACGGCCATGAAACTTAAAGCGAAAATAAAGCGAATTCGTGATCACTTCAACTCCGAAATACTCCGAAACTTCAAAATCAAGCGATTTGCTGATAAAATAAACCAACAATTTTAAGCTCTTAAGTCACGGTGTACGTTCTATTTTTTGCTTGCTCCCTCTAGCGGAAAATTTTGTAACTCAAAATGCTTTGCCTCGAAGCAGACTTTTCGATTTATATTAACTTTAAATAAAACTTTTTGTAACTTTATTTGATATGTAAACATTATTTTGTATTAATCATTCGCTTAAAATAAATAATACCGTTCTTGTCTTATTTTTGCCAGCTCCCTATAGCGGGCAATTTTGTAAATCTCAGAACCAGACTGGTAACTGAAAGTCTAGTACCTCGAACCAGAGTTTCCGATTTAGTTTAATTTGAAATGGAAATGTTTTTCAATTTACTTGAAAAGACAATAATATAATTTTGAATTTACCATACGTTTGAAATAAATATTTAAATTTTCGTTTTAAAACCGTCTTGACTTAAGATCTACACGCTTAAATCAATGTTTATTTTTTTGCTTGCTCCCTCTAGCGAACAATTTTTTGTCCAAGAATTTTTAACGTAGAAAATTAAACTTCCAGATTAACGACTCACCCCGAATTTCTTATTCTCGAGAAGTATGAAAATCGTTATAAAGCAATGCCATCAAAATGATTTCGAAAGAAGCAGTTAAGTGTGGTTAAAGCTCAATTCTGCAGCTCTAATAATTAATAAAATTTTCGGTTTAAAGTATTCTTGAACTTATCTTATGATCTTCAGCTTCGAAATATTTTATATTTTTTGTTTGCACCCTCTAGCGGACAATTTTTTAACTCGCCCATTGTCTCGAAGCAGAGTTTTATCCATGAATTTTTAACGAAGAAAGTTAAAACTTTCAAAACTAACGACTCTCTCCTAATTTTCTATTTTCGGGAATGAAAATTATTTCTAATGCAGCGATTAAGGCTCAATTTGGCAGCTCTAATTTTTTTTATTATTTTCGCATTAAGGTCGTCTGTTCTTAATTTAAAAACTGCAGCTTTCAAGTATTTTCTATTGTTTGCTTGCCCCTCTCTTCGTCTTAATTTTTAACTCAAATTGCATCGCCTCGAAGCTGAATTTTATCCAAGAATACAGTAAAATGTGTAAACTTTCGGAATAAACGAGTCACTCCTAAATTTATATTGTCGAGAATCAAAATAATTTCTAAAAAAGCGATTAAGTGTACTCAAGACTCAATTCCGCAGCACAACTCCAAAAAAGTGCGTCTCCAGAAGTCGTTTTAGTGACTCTTCGCTGGATTTGGTCCAGGAGTCATCCGGTTTCTTAAGATAACCTAACTTTGTGGACGACTTTGAGAGTAACTTGTGAACTCTGACAGCTTCTGATGAGGATGCGATTCCTCGATTCCTTGGCTAGCCTATTGAACAAGATGACTTGTAAGATTTGTTGCACTCTTCGTTGAAGGTTTTATTAAGATGCTCGAGTTTCTCCTTTGAGGAGGAGTTATCTCAAAAGGGGTTGGAAAGTGTTTTCCCAATTTTATTTTAAAAGATTTCCAGTTGGTTCTTCTGGGATCATTGAACACTATTGGAACTGGAAGTTTATCTGCAAGACTCTTAGCGACATCTTGCGGCTTAACCTTCTTCACTTTTATGTCCCCGTCAGGGCCATCGCTGAAACTATCATCAGCGGAGTCAGCACTCTCATGACACAGCGCCTTAAGCCCCCTCACCAAGGATGTATCGGACATCACCGATTCCAGTCCTCGACCTCGAGATCTTTCTTCGGCTCTGGTATCTCTCAGGCCAGTGCCTCCAAAGAATCCGGATACTCTGTTAGCTTTGCATCCGATTTGTAGACGCGTTTCTGCCACAACATCTGGACCCACCCGACATCTTTACTGACTGGTGGTGGCCCTGGGTCCGCCTCCACAACCTCGTAGCAGTGCACAGCCAGTGCTGCCTCTACCCACTTCCATTGATTCCTTGGAATCCTACCGTCGAAATTTCCTCGGTCTAAGACCCCCAAAAGAATCTATTCTTCTAACTTCTATTAAAATTATTTACCTTCCAAAGACCCCCTTTTATTGCCGCCACTGACGTGCAGTGGCTGTTGCTGCTACTACTGCAGCTTGGACAACAGGCAGCAGAGAGGGGAAAGGCGGACCATAAGGACGCTGGAAGCTGGCACAAAGTCATCTTATCATTTCATGAATAATGCAGGGATTTGTTAGGGACACATGACTGGAATTTTACGCAAAAGTTGTGATGATGTTGCCACTGCTGCTGATGTTCGCTGCCTTCTGGTTCTTCCTGTTCATCCTGCTGCTGCTGCAGCTGCTTCTTCTTATTCTTTAGCCAGTTACCAACTACCAGTTAGTAGGAACCGCCAACACGCACGGCCAGCACTTTGTTGTTGTTGTTGGCTACTCTACACTTGAACGTTGTGTGTGGCACGTTAGCTACGTTGCAACAGCAGCAATCAACAGAGAATATTGCTGATTTTAAATTCAAAGCAATTTTAACATCCTTTGGACAGGATTCCACTCACACTCTGTATGACACCCCCAAAAAGCTATCCACTTGCTTTTGTCGGCAACTTAATTTCTACGAATAATTTTTGATGCTCCAAAATATGAATATTAAAACAAACAAAAAGCAAAGCGGATGTAATTTTGCCAGCGCCTTTGCATATGCTACACTTTTTTTTTGTTTTTGGCGCAAATCCGGAAGTTGGCATGACGGTAAATGCAACCCTGTTACCTGACTGTACTACTCACACTTGCCAACGCTTAGCGCTAGTTTTTGAGGGGGGATTGGAAGAAGTTACTCCAGAAGAAGCTGCTATTTATTTTATGTGAATTTCTCGTCTCAAGTCACGTGACAACGCAAACTTTTCTTCCTCTGTTTTTTTTGCTATAAAACTTGGCAAAGCAAAAAAAAAAAAATGGCGAAAACATTTCGCCAACGAAATGTGAATTTTTTTCTCATGCTGCGAGTTTGTTGCAGTTCTGCATACACACACACCAGCACACACACATATATGTCCTTAGGGTCTATGTGTGTATGTGTTAGTAGGTGTTTTGACTTTTTATGCCTTTTAAGCTCATGTGTCTTAGCCAAGCAGTGCAAGCAGCGCAAGCAGAAGTTTTGCTTAAAATAAATCACATACATATTTAAAAAATTCATAACTTAAAGTTTGCTTTATGACTTTTATTTATACATATACAACACACACACACTCACACACACACACACATACGCATATATGCATATCAAATATGTAGTTAAAATAAACTTTTTGATATTAGAATTTCCGGTAGGTAACGCTATAAATTGTTTTTCTATGGGTTTTATTTGAAAAAGAAATTTATTTTTTTACATGCTGAATTGATCAAAAAGTAAATTAGCTTTATATGCTCAATTAAATGAATAAACAATTTGTTTAACTAATTTGATTTTATTGCTTATAGTAAATATTATATTTAAAGCTTAAAAGTTGATATTAAATTATTTAAAAATTGCAATTTAGTCAAAAAAAATCCATATCACTGAAGCTCAAAAAAGGCTTTAAGAGTAAAAAACATTCAGGCAGCGTTATTTTGTTTCGCAAAAATTCTTAATTATTATTAAGAATAATATGTAGACTTTATTAAAATTGTAAATAAATAATTAAGTAAAAAGTTTGCGATTCTAACGAATTTAATCAGCTTTTAATTATTATAAAAAAAGAATCATAATAATATTTGAAAACTTCCAGAAAAACAAGTGCTCATTATGTTAATAGGTTTTAAAATAAAAATAAATAAAATAAAATATATATCAACGATAGTTTTATTTGCGATTTTAACGAATTTAATTAACTTTTAATTATTAAAAAAAAATTGACGATAACGAATAATATTTGGAAACTTCCAGAAAAGCAAGCATGTTAATAATTCTTTAAATATAAAAAAAAAAGAATTATATACATCAGCGTTGTTTTTTCAGCAATCAGGAGTAAATCGTTTCTATTTTTATCACAAATAAAAATTATAAAATATTAGTAAACTTTTTTTAATAATTTGTTTTTTATTATAGAAAGAATCTAAAAAAATTAATTTTTATGAATCTCAATTTTTGAAATTTTTGTACGCCAATGCATCCGGTTTAAAAAAATACATTTTTTTTTAATTTAAAAATCTTAATATATATAAATTACGTGTCACGTTGTTTGATCGCGATGAACTCATAAACTACTGAACCGATTTGAATGAATTTTTTCACACCGTGTGCAGTTTGATCCAACTTAAAAGATAGGGTAGATTACATCTCAATTTATAGTCGCAATTATTATTTTATTGCAAATTATTTGTTAATTATTTGAGTCACAATTATCGAACGGCTGAACCGATTTGGCTAATTTTGGTCTTGAAATGTTCGTGGATGTCCAAGGATTATTTAAGGTTGAGAAAATATAACAAAATTGCGACGAAAATACTAAAAAGGACAATTTGATTTTCCAATACAAAATTTTTTTTTTAATTTAGGTTGGCATTGTGTACATTGTCATATTAACTAATATTTTTTAGTTAATTGTTTTTGTCGAAAGGAAACACAAAAATTATAAACGTTATAAATTTTATATTATTGAAGCACACAAAATTTCATGAGAATCGGTCCAGCCGTTTTGGAGGAGTATGGTAACTAACATTGTGAAACTAGAATTTTATATATAAGAAGAAACTTATGTTTTACGTGCTATTGGTGTTCTCATGAACGAGTCGATGAATTTCAAATCTGATTTTTGCGTATGTTAGAGGTCAATGCGGAGGTTTTAAGCCTATTGGGATGTGTTTGTGTGAATTGGTTCGTGAGATATACGCATTTTTGTGAATATTGGTTTTTGTGTGAACATACTCCTCCGAAGCGGCTAGACCGATCCTCATGAAATTTTATGTGTTTATTGGGCAGGTCTGAGAATCGGTCAACATCTATTTTTCATACCCCTAAGCGATAAGGGTTGCCACTCCTAACATTCCTGGCAAATCAAGTGAATTTAAAAACTCGGTAGGATAATTTACAATTTCATCAATTTTAGAAATTAATATTGATTTAATTATTCCTTTCCAGGAAAGTTTTCTTAAGAAGAAAGGAATTCTGCGATTTTTGCTTACAATTCATGTTTTGATTTCTGTATAAAATACATATGATCAGATCAATATTTGCACATTATGCAATTTCGTGAATTCGCCACAAAAATAAATCATTGGAAGAAAATAAAGATCTAGACGAGCGAGCGAAGCGAGCGTGCCGAAGGCCGGCTAGTATTCCATATAAATATGCTTTGAATAATAATTTCTAAAGGATTAATTTTATGCAAATTTTAACATAATTGTTGATCATTTATTTTAATATAAAAATAAACGAATAACTCATTTGTTAATTTTTTTTCAATTATTGAAAGTAAGAATTATTTTTTTAAATTAAAAATAAAATATTTTTGAAATAGTTTTTGGACTATTATCCGTTAAATTGGCAAAGAATTAGGAATAAAATTTATTTTGTAATTTGTAAAATTAAAAATAAAATTAGCTTCACAATTTCTATAATTTATTTTATAATTATTAAAATTGGAGTTATTGTTGACTATTAATATTATGAGTAAAATTTATTTATTAATTTTTAAAATTGAAAATTACAATAAAACCAAAAACCAAAATATATTTCGAGCCACAGTGCGTATTAAAATCGTTGGAACGTTTATATAATTTACACATATCCCATATCCTTAAAGCATTAATATTAGGGTATATTAACTAAGATTGACTTGAACTTCGTAGCCTTTATTTGCATTCCCTTATAAAAATTTCGCCTTCAAAGCAATATACCGCATATTAGTCCAACCAGCCTTACGTTACGTAATTTTTGCTTTTAAGGCTCTCTGCTTAAACTATCCTAACCAAAACCGAAACTAACTTTAAGCACAAGTTGTTGCTTTTGACACATCATCAGCTCCAGCTGCAGCAGCTTCCGAATCTGCAAAGTGGCCAAGTGCAATCAAGTCATCAAGTTTGTCATTCACTTGGCAATAGCGCCATCTAGCGGCGGCATCCTAATGAAAAACTAAATTGTCAATCAGGCATGAATTGAATGAAATGAAGTGTAAAATTACAATTTCATCCAATTTGCAATTAACTCAATGAAAAGATGCAAAAAAATTTCGAGCAACAGCAATGGGAAAAAAAAGAAGGTATATAGGAAGGATTTTCCAATTTCAAATTATTCCAAAGGACTGCACATGTGGCTCGCTGCTGCTGAGCACTTTCACTGAGCCGGGCCCAAGGAGCAAGCAGCGCCAACATTTTGCGGTTGAGTAGCCGGAAATCCTTAACCGGCTCTGTTTATGGCTACAAAGTTAAATTTCGCGTTTGTTGTTAACTTCAGAGTACGTTGACTCAGGTCGGCTCAGATGGTCCCAGGACGTCCTGCCCAAGGATTGCAGGTACTACCAACTGCAGCTGCAAAAGTGCAAGTTTAATTGCATTGAGTGTAACTAGTTAATGGCTAAAATTGCAAATTGAAATGGTGACAAAGCAATTGAGGTTAAAAACTATTTCCCCAAATGGTTGGCGCTAATTACAAGCTGACATCGTTCCCAATCGATTGCCCTGGGATAGACAGAGAGCGAGCGACAGAGAGTGAGCGTGAGAGAGAGAAAGCGGGTCAACAGCTGACATGCCAAAAAGCAAATGGCGAAAAATAAAAATAAAAACAACAACAAAAACCAAAAACGCTGCTTTAAATAAAAGCTTCGTCCTTGTATATGGCGTGTAAATGTGAAATGTCAGAAAAGAGTTGCCAACAAACTCTAAAAACATTTACAAATTGATTTCTTTTTTTCGTGTGTGTTTGTGTGTGTGTGTGTGTGTTGCCATATCGTCATCATATGCAAATTGCAAATGCATATTTTTTCATATAAATGTGTTAGTTACAATGGCCATAAGGACAAATAGACGACTAGGGGACCAAAGGACAAAGGACACAGGACATGGCCCCAGCTGTCAATGCACAACTGTGACAACTATGGCAAATAGGCGCGCTATCACAAAGTAAAAACTTCAGTACGGCCAGCTGGTACTTGAGTAATGAGATGTCAACTGCCTTAATAGTGGGAGTAGGAGGTATTTTTTTCCGAAAAAAAGGTTCTTCACAAAGAGCTGGGGCACTGCGACCAAGAGGTCCTTTGTAATATACCCTTAAGTTAAAGCAAAAGACTTTCCGCTTTCCGCATGAATAGAAATAGCTCTTTTGTTGGTATTGACCTGAGATGGAAGGGACTAATCCGTTCCTTTCCCATGTGACAGGCTCTGTTCCATACCAGTGCTGGGCAGTCACAGATAATGTATCTGGTGATTTTATCGTCTTCTAGAAAAAACCGGCACTCTGAAGAGTCCGATAGGCCAATTTTCTGTAGATAGTATTTAACAGTGTGGTGGCCACATAGGTAAGCTACCGGAGCTTTAGGTCCGCTCTGCCAAGACCTTTTGTCTTGATCGCATCCAGAGGTTTGACAAGCACTTTTGCTTGACGAAGCCCCATAAGGGAGAACAATCATGGTTTTGATTACCAATACCACAAAACGGTGCAGGAGATGTGGTCAGGGTGGGGGCAGCGACCATCCACTCCCGAGCGTCCAGGCACCCAACATAGCACGACTTTGTTCCGGGCGGACAGGGTTTGGAGATAGTTATTGCATTATGCTCCAGGATGGCAATACCCTAATAGCAGCTTGGCTATCTAAATAGATGCATATGTTTGCTCCCCTAGGTCCCTTGAGAAGGTTACTAAGGGTGCAGATCACTATGGCATGAATCTCCGCTTGAAAGACGCTGGACCAGATGCCCATTGCGGTAGAGATTCTGGTGTTGGGTCTAACGATTCCGAAACCTACACACCGCTCAATTTTGGACCCATCCATGAACCATTGTTGCCACTGAAGGGCTGCCATCAGCCCAAGTCTCCCGACTTGGAGAAGAGATCTAAATTTCTTGTTATAAAAAGTTCCGTGATCATAAGATCTGATCTAGAGCAGATCGATATGTCAGGAAGGGATTATATATAAGTGGGGAGGTATTTATTTGTCGATTATAATTAATTAATAGTGCAGTAAAAATAGGTTTTGACCAGGAAAAAATTGCATGCTGGAATTTCTTTTGCTTAATGTATTAAGAACAATCCAAAAAGGCTAAAACCAAAATGGTGACGTTTTTACCCCGTAGGGTTTCCCATTTACCTCCATTTATATAAGTCGTACACAAAAATTTCCTTGTCAAAAAAGGTTCAAAATTGAATTTAAAATTTTATTTGTAATGAAAATTATACACAGAAGTTGTATATATATATATATCGCCAAAGTTACTAAAACTCATTTATTTTTATTTTTTAACCTATTTATATTATTCATTTATAGTATTTTTTATATTACAAAAACTTTATAATATAATAATAGTTAGTTAGTGTCCTAGAGTAGCTCACTAGTGCAGCTTTCTTTATTTTTCGCAATTGCATTTTTTATTTTAAAAATTTATCCAAATTCAATTTATTTCGGTACTAATAAAAAATGTAGGTCTTTTAAAATTAAACAATTCTCATAAGATGTGCAATATGTCAATTTCACAAGTATAAAATATGCATAACAAAAAGTTAAAGAAACAGATTAAATATTTATGTGATAGACTTAAACAAAATAAAATAAGAAGTAAAGTTAACTTAAGTGATCTAGTAATGAAAGCGGAACGTGCGTTCCAGACAAAATTTTAGAAGCATAGAAAACGACATTAAATTATGAGGTTAGGCGGAAATTTTTTAAATAAAAGTGGTACCGGTTCTCGAATAGAGATATACAGCCCAGTCATAACTTTTTTTTAACACTTTAATATATGATGTACCGTATGGTATAAAGCGTATATAAAGTTTGTGCAATCCGAAATTATATGTATACAGAAGAAGACGTCGGTGACCATCCAAAGTTGCCCAAAGTATTTTCAGGATGACTTGAGAATAGGGATTGGCGATATTGTATCGATATATCGGAATATCGATGTTTTTTCTTAAATAGTCAACTATTTTTCGATATTTCCCACGATACTGACGATAATTACGAAATTCCTTGAAGCATTGAGTTTGCATTCAGAAAAGGGATGCTGACTGAGCCGTTACTGGCTATCATTTCCTTAAAAAAATCATTTTGCCCTAAGCAAGACTGTATTGCGTTTAAGATACTTAAGATCCGAAAAGTATTGCGATAACGGCGATTAAATTTTAATTATCCCCGCCAACAGTCTCCGCTGGACTCCAAACCACTAAACATATGGGGGATCCATGTCGACACAATTACATAATCTTTACAAACTTACAAGTGTATTTTTGCCTTATGCTTATCTGTTCCTTTGGAGCAACTATTTTTCCTAGCAAGGAGAATTATGTTCGTGGAACGGCAGTGGCTTTGGCCAGAACATTTATTGCAAAGGATACTTATGGAAAGTGTCGACGATTCTTTGTGACCTTTCTAATTAAAACTAAAGTCATATTTGGAAGAAATTCAAATTTTTCTATTAATTTGAATGTGCCTGATGACTCATTATTTTAAAATTGATATTATTCATATTTTTTTGGGCGAAACATCGAAATATAGATATTGTTTGGTCAATACATCGATTTTCCACATCGGTTTCATCCGATACACAACGATAGAGAATATCGATATTTGTTAGCCATCTGTACGAGAGGTGGCGATATATATCAATCTGTCCGTCTCGAGCGCCTAGATTTCACAGATGGAAACAACTAGAGCAACCAAACTTGTAGATAAGATCTCTTATTATACTACGAGAGACAAGTATATCGTCTAAACGATACGTAGTTTTTTAGTTGTGAATTATAATTCTATTAATACAAAAATTATCAGAAGCAGTTTAGTACAACAGTTCACTGTTGAATAGTGCTCATGTGCACCTAACTAAGTCGTTAGAGTACTCATAATATTTGTCGTCGATCCGACGACGCATAGATTTTGTGTAATTTTTTGCATTTTGTTAAGTATTTTTACATAATGGGCATTAGGGTGGTATAGCAGATTATTAAAACGACGATATATAAAAATATAATAAAAAATATTTCCCATCTTTTATTATCTCCATAAGGACTCTAATATGACATACTCCCATATATTGATGTGGCAAAATTTTCCCTGCACTTCTCGTGGTCAGAGTCATTTATGTCAAGTTTAGAATTTTTAGCAACAATTTGTTAATTTTTTTGCGAATAACAATTTGGTCTAGAAGCACCACCG
Source organism: Chymomyza amoena (assembly GCA_037043745.1). Taxonomy (NCBI): domain Eukaryota; kingdom Metazoa; phylum Arthropoda; class Insecta; order Diptera; family Drosophilidae; genus Chymomyza; species Chymomyza amoena. The sequence goes on from JBAMAX010000523.1 coordinate 124,996, forward strand.
CTGCACAAGAATACAATTAAACGTCGCTTGAAAATTTGATAAAAGCAACCATTTCAAATTTATTTTTGGTAGAATTCTTTTTTAGTGAATTAAATGTGTTTTTTATCGATTATTCAAGAAGTTCCTGAAAATAAATGAATTACTGCAAAGCTCGAAGTTGAAGTTTTGAAAATTGCAAAAAAAAAAGTTTTCCTAGTAAGTCGATATTTTCAACCGGATGGACAGGATGAAAGCTTCAAAACTTTACTACTGGGACACAGAGATGGATACTTAAATAAATCGATAAACTTAAACTGCCCAGCTCAATTAAAATTGATTTGCGAGATACAAGAGTTCATACGGACAGATTTTTAGACAAATATTGGATCATCCAATATCAGAGTCTATACTAATTATTTTGGCTCAAACCACCTGTGGACTATTATTATTTGATACCTCTTTGTATCTCTCCAAAGTACACAAGACATAAATGGTAGTACAAAAGTGAAAAAAGTGCGGATCAATCACCTTTTCCCATTTCAGCGGTGGCAATTGACCCCCATCAGCTTCAACCACTATCTACTGAGGGTACAGTATGCACTTCTTTCGAAAGGACACGCACGAATACGCTCATTGGACGTTACACCTGATGTGTTTAATGCCACATTTTGGGACACACAATATAATGTCCATAATAAAATGTCCATTTGCATGTTCATTTTGGTACCGACCGAACCCATAAACGAACATAAATGAATTCAAAAATTGCACTGTCATTCGTGGTTTTTGTTGTTCTTGTTGTTGTTGTAGTTGTATTTTGTATTGTGGGAAATTAACATTTAACATTTGGCATTTTCTCTTTTCTACTTTCGAATTCGAATCACATTTATTAGTTTTCAAAATGGCTAAAATGCAATTTAATGCGCATCTAATGACACAAAATCCCCGCCCTTGGGTCGGGAGTCGACAATGACAACAACCAGACCAATCGACCATTAGACTATGTAATATTCATTGTGGATTAATTGACGCATTGACCAAAGTCAATACTTTTATTCATGTCATGTTGTTTTTGATTACACTAGACAACAGGGTTTCGGACTGGTTAAAAAAAAAAGTTATTAGAAGATGCTTTGTTATGGTAGGGATGGTAGATGGTGAAATATTTAAAAAAAATATAGGACCCAATATTTTAGTATGAATCTAAAAATATTTACTAATCATATATACTCTACAAAATTGTTTTTTTTCTAAACGTCTAAACGGATTTAGGTTATATTTTGTGTGTGCTTAGTCACAATACGCAGTTTGCACAATCGGTTCAATTTTAGCGCAAATTCTGAGCAGATAGAGTTTGCCTATTTATGTCCGAATAAGGCCAGGATATCCTGCAAAAAGTGACGCCGCGCAGCTTATAACCCACGGACACTCAATACACTTTCAACGATACCTCATTTTACATATTATTGTTAGCCGCCTAAAAACAACGAGGGAAGAGACGTACAGGTTAAAGACAAAACTCTCCATTTTTATTGCCATAACATTAAATTCATTTTTGCATCTGTAAAACTTAGAATATCTAAAATTTAAATACCGGAAATGCGATTTCTGAATCGGCTGAAAGCTTGCAAGCCAACCTTCGTCAGTTTTGTACGAAATCTTAAATTTTATTACTTGTACGTCTAGAAATAAACTAAAATAACAAAAAAAATATTTTTTAATATAATATATATTACCATAATAAGATCAGTAAAGCTCAGAAATCAGCACTTTTGGAATACAAAAATATTGTTAAAAGCTCTTTAAAAAAAATCCATCGTTAATACGTGAAAAAATGTACAAAATTTTAAAAGTTTTTAACAAATTAAGGATATGTTAAAAAATTAAAAAAATATTTAAATGAAATTAATATTTTGAAAATATATCGGCGAAAATAAGTGAAGCGGGCCACTTTTTTGGCGACCTTCTCCGATTTTAATGATTTTTACACAGTTGGTAGAGCTGCTAGCTCATTAGAAACCACGCCCAATTTTATTGCAAAATTCCGATTATTTATCGAGTTATCGATAACTTAATATCGGTTTTTTCATTTTTGGACTATTTTTTGATAATCCATATCTTCTCAACGAATAAAGATATTGACGCGAATTTTTTTTACCATGACAGATAAAATATTAAATTAAAAAAAATAAATTGGAATTTTTTTTTCAAATTTTTTTTTTTAATTTTTTATCATTTTTAATTTTAAATTTAAAAATTGAAAAGTGATCTACTTAAATTATACTACTACTATTATACTAATACTAAAATTTAAAAAATTTAGATCTTAAAAAACTGTATATGATTTGTTTTTTTTTAACGTTTTAATTTCGCTTAAAATTAATTTTATTAGATTTACTTTATTTAAATAAAAAAAAATTTTAAAAATAGTAAGGCTTTAAAAAAATTTTATAATATCAAAAAAAAATTTTAAAATTGATTTACGATTAATCGTTTTAATTTCAATTGAACTTTATTTCAAATTTTCACATATGTTATAAAAATAATTAAAAAAAATAGATAAAATAAAATGAAAAGAATTGGATTTTGAACTGAAATAAAATATTTTTTATTTTATTGGGAAAAAGTTTCAAGTATATTAAAATTTAATTTTATAAATTAAAAAACAAATTTTTAATGAAATAGAGTTTTTTAAATATATAAAAAACCTTTTAAATTTTTTTTTATTATAAAATTTAAAAAAATTGAAACTTAAAAAAAAATTTTAAAATAAAGTTGAAAATTGAATTATATCTACTAAACGTTTTAATATCACTTAAAATTAATTTAATTTGTTTTATTTATATTACACTATTTAGAAAAATCAAGATCTTAAAAAAAACTGTTGCCTGTAAAGTCGGTTTTACGGGCGAAGATTTTACGTGACAACGTCTTTTTCTCGGTAGAATATTTATTGATATGAATATTATTAAATTGCACAATAATAATTCCTATTTGAGTGATTTTGTTGAGGATAGGACGATGATAGGAGAAATAGGAAATGAAAGGAAGTGTTTCTGCTGTAATGTGTCTTGCGAAAGTCAAGTCGATGGTTGTTTCTTTTAACGTAGTTGACTTAGAAACGTTTGATACGCAATCAAGATTATACGTATATTTCATGAAATTATGAAACGAGTTGTCAGACTTTACGTTTTCGTATCTCTTAATAAAATAAAATTTTCTCGGCAGTAGATAATAAATAAAAAGGTATAAACGAATGGTTTGACAGAAGAAAGGCCGAACTATGCTTGTTAGCATGCAAACAAAATAACAAAATTTTGTGTTGCTAAGGTAGCGCAGTGCGAGTTTCTATTTGTGCATTACTTTTTCCGCAGTTGTAATGCAGATTTTCGGCAGATCACTGCTTTTCTATTTGCCTCCGCTTACAATCCCTCAAACGAAACGCAGCGCTTGTAATCAATTACGTTTTCTGCGGAGGTAATGCAGTATTTCGGCAGACCGCAGAGGCTATGCGCCGCTGGGCGTTAATCAGTTGCGCTCACTCAAAACTAAGAATAGCCACCGCTTTGAGCAGTGCCGGTTTGGTGCTGAGCGCTAAGCGGTGCGGCTGACAATGTGCGTTGCTTGTTGCTGCGATTCACAAAAAGTCGCTGGTTCGTTTATAGATAAGAGCAGAGCGCAAACCAAAAATAAAAATGCCACTTATCGTTACGATTATTTATCGTTAGACTTATCGGTACGGTTATCGTTATACTTTTTCAATGGTGCCACCCATACAAACCTAATTTAAGACGTTGTCACGTCAATATTTTGTAAAATAAAATTTTAGGATTGAATATTTATTTAACGTTTTAATTTTTAAATTTATTTCAAATTCGTAAAAATTTTATAAAATAGTTAATTGAAAAATTAAAAAATTAAAAATTTAAAAAATTTAATAAAAGAAAACAAATTTTAAAAATTGACTTGTATTTATAAAATTTTTAATTTCACAAAAAATGTATTTCATTATATTTATTAAACGTTTTAATTTCACTTAAAATGTATTTTATTATATTTATTTTACTTGTTTTAAAAAATTTATAATTTTGAGAGCTTAAAACATTTTTGAATATAAAATAAAATTTTAGAATGGAGTTATATGTATTAAATGTTTTAATTTCACTTTAAATTTATTTCAAATTTTCAAAAAAATTTTAAAAAATTACGTGAAAAATAAAATGAAAATAAAAATAAAAATAAAATTGGAATTGAAATAAATTGTTTTCTAATTTTTTGAGAAAAAGTTTTTAAAATTTGAAAAATATTAAAAAATAATTTTTAGAGCTAAATGTTTTTTATAAAATTATAATTTTAAATTTTGAATATAAAACTTTAAATAAATAGATAGAAAGAGTAAAGAAATTGAATTTGGAATATTGTTTTGTTGCATTTTCTTGATATGATTTATTAATTTAGAATAGTTCAAAGCTAAGAATTAGCTTAAACAGTTCCCAGAAAAAAAATTTAGATATGTTTAAATTTTTTACCATGGCTGTTTTTTCCAACAACTTTTTATATTTGTTTGAGGCCAACATTTTTTTATTTGCTAACTATTTAGGAAGTAGTCGTGACCTATTCAATTATTTGTAAATACACAATTTAAATTCTTATTATTATTTCATATAAATAAAGAACTGATATATTTTCCCAGAACTCTCTTGTTTTGATTATCTGAAGGATATCATTTTTGATTTGAAGCTAAGAGGCTTTAAGATTAAAAAAATAAATTTAAAAAATATAAAAAAATAACAATTGCAATAAATTTTTATCATTTTGGAATTTCTTAAAAAAAGCTTTCCAAAATAAAAACAAAACATAAAAAATTAATATTAAAAGGTTAATTTATTTCTTATTTCACTTTTGGAAAAAAGCTTTCACAAAGTAAAAAAATAAAATAAAAAATTAATATTTATCAGAAAGGAGACTTATCTTGAAGGAGTTTTATCAACTTACGAACTAAATCCTTTAAGTCTCCTCGTCTTAAAACAGCAAAAAAATTAATCCCAATTTACAAAATTTTTTGGTTTTTTCTTTGGTTAAATTTAAACCAATTAAATAGTTTAATTTTTTGGCCCAAACCCATTTGAATTATGTTCAAAGATACTCACAAAAGGTAACCTTTGAAAAAAACTAAAAATTAAGACGAAAAAAAAATACAAGTGCGATTTACAATGTCATCATATCAGGTATTAAATAAAATTTTTTTTCATTTGTTTATATTTTTTATAAAAACTTGTACACACCAATTAAAAGCTTTTGTTTTTGCTAATCAGTGCACTGTGAAATATTATATTGAAAAAAGCTAAAAATGGCCAACGGAGTGAAGAATTTTTTCAACTCTTGTTGGACAGTGTTTTTATTGTTATATATTTGACAGCGGCAAATTGTAGCCGTTGTTGATGATATCAATTAAACTCATCAGCAATTAAATTAAACAAGTATTTGTGCATTAAAAAATATCCAAATAAAAAACGACGAGTTAAATTTTTTTAAATTCTCGACAAAATGTTCAGAAAGTAAAATGATGTATAGACTAGAGAGATAATGGCTACAGGTGGGATATGACGACTTGTACACACTATACTTTTTTGAAATGGGTTCAGGGTGCCCCTTAAAAATCTACTGAAATTTTTTTTGGCTTAAAGTTAATTTTTTTATTTACCGATTTTAACAAAAAAAAAAGTGAATGAGTAGCATATTAATGGTGTATTCCCCACCCACCCAGAAATTATTACCATAAGGATGTTCATAAAATTAAGAATTTATTTGTTCAGTTCTAGAAATATTGTTAACGATTGTTTCTCTTAAATATAGAAATTAGTTAAGCTCATGTTATATATCGCTGCTATTAAAACAAGCTTCTATATACTAGATAACTGATTTTTTCTTCTATTTCAAATAAGCTTCTATAAAAATAAGGAAATATTACAGCTTAAACTAAAAATATTATGAAGGGGGTATTTGTTTAAAATAAACTAAAAAGAATAAAAGTAATATATTTTACATCTGTATTTAAGATGCGTCTTTCATGTACAGTCTGTTTATTCCCTAGTTATACCAGGGTTCCTTTACCAAGGCTAGCCCTAGGTGTTGTTTGGTGAACATTCTTGCCAGCACGCAAAGGCCGCTTTGGCACGGTGGATGTTCACCTGGGCTATCCTTGTACTTCCGATCATACGATCGGCTCCATCATCGGCGTCTGGGGTATGGAGGTTGTCTCCAGATTACCATCAGCTTCTGTGCCCAGCTCCATGGCCAGTTCCTGCGAAGACATTGGAGACCAACCTCCCGCCTCGATCACGGTTAAGTTCAACTCTTCATCATCCGCCAGATCTGCTAGAGAGTCGGAGGTGTTAAGTCCCTCCTCTTCCGCAGAAGATTGGGGTATACTGGTATACTACCCAACCTAAATTTAAGTTTGTGATCATTCCGAATGATCTCGGCGCAAGAACTGTCGCCAATCCCGAGGACGAGGAGTAAACCACCTCCTTTGCTCTTTTTCGACAATTGGCACCAGTTTTCTGTGCTCAGACGGTTCTGCTTTTGGATGAGTCCAAAACCCATTCCGTCGGCTTCTCTCCAGCCATAGGGCAAAAGATGGTGATGCTATGCACCTACGGTATATCGTCGGCCATCTTCGCTTCTAGCCCATCTTCTCCGCTAGCTTTCCACTTACGCGGGGAGGGCCGAATCTTCGTCAGAGCAGTCTACGACCATATGGCCCACCCTAAAGTTGATCCCATCAAACGAAATTAGGGAGTCCCAACAGGGTGATACTAATTCTTCTTGTATCGCTTCCTGAAGCACTGTTAAGGATCCTCAGGCACAATCGCTACCTTTAGCATCTTGGCAACGGCCGCGTATGAAGGTCCCTCCTTGGTCAACAGGGATGTCGAGGTTGGTCGACTTCCCGGGCGGCTTTGGAGGAAGCCACGTACGCTACTATCGCAGATGATGGCATCTCTGCAACCTTATTCTCCACCCCACCCTCTTCATGGTGCCGGATGGCAGCGTATTGCTCAGGCTCTTTGGAGCAGGGGTAGGGCCCTGTTCTTCCTGGCGTGGCTGCTTTGCCAGAGTCAGTGCCTCAGCAGGTGTCTTACCCTGCTGTAGGTACCTTATGTACCACTTTACTTTAAACCACTCAGCCCCTTTCGGTACGGGTCATCCCGTTCGTCAAGTTGGCTGCGTCCCGGTAAGGGTGTCTTCCCGTTACTGGCCTGGTGCTGGTTGCAGGTGCCAGGTGTTGGGTAGCTCCCGCTACATGGCCTCCTGCACCCTTATTGGACTCGTTTAATCTCTTGTTAAGAGCTCCTTTAGGTGATTTCACCAATAAGGGCCTATCCCCATCAAGGTCACGGTCTGCAAACTGTTTCGCAACAGATACCGCAGGGATATCCTACGGTGCTTTAAAAACTTTTCTCAAATTACAACTCATTTCCCACGAGTTGCGGAGAAGTATTCAGTCCACCTGGGTGGAGATCCGCAATACCCGTGTAAGGCTCAATAGACTAGGCGGTCGCCACTTGCCTAAACTCTCCGTTAGCGACTGGGCTGTTTGTAACCGGGTCTCCAGCCTGGCTGACTTTCGGCACGGGTCAAAGAACACCTTAGTCCGAACCAGGGATGTGGAAATTTTTGAGGAGTTTCCAGCTCCAGACCAACTACTATTAGCCAGCCCTCTTAGCAGTGACAAAGCAAAACTAAGGCGCTGTTTCCAACCGCCCTCGCGTGGAGAGTGTAACCGCACCTCCGAGCCAGCAACTGGTACGGCACGCTCCTTATGGTACATGTTAATCCCCCAGTTGCAGGACTCGGCGGGCGGCCCTATTTATTATTTTTCAATCTTTAGAGGGCGTCAGGACCCGACTGCTGATCCAAAATCATTTTATTCACGCGGATAGATAGACAGAAATACGGATATAAAAAAGGACAGCTGCCATGTCTACTATATATTATGCTGATCAGGAAGTGTCCTAGATAATTTTTCAAGACTCGAAGAAGGCTTTATACGCTTTTCTTCTTTATAGGATTTTTTTTACCTTTATATCTTTAAGAGATTGTATTATAAAATGTAGCGATTTTTAAAGCTTAGACGAATTTGAGTTACTCAGTACTTTTGGACTTTGAATGGAACGGTCGGGTCTCTTAATAACTTTAAACTTGAGTTCATACTTTTCTAAGTCTGTTAATCTTTTTTGGAAATCAGTAAGGACTATGTTCTGATATTGATTGTGTAAATCAAAATATTTATTATTTCACACGCTTAAAAACACAAAGGGTATAGCTGAATAAGGTACTGGGAACTGCCCCCAGCGAATATTGAATACTGAATATACTCTTCATCCTTACAGGGTATTTTTGACCAAAAAAAAAATGGAATCAATCAATCAGCAACTGCTCCTCACAGCATGAAAATTATACGCAGTGCGTGTAAAGGAAGCGGAAATTGTAGCGCATTGTGTTCCATGCAACGTCATTTGCTGCTCTGCTCCGCTGATGGTGTGAAATGCAGGTAGGTTGGTCCACCTGTTCACCTGGCTGGATGTCCACCTGGCTGGCTGATGTCTGCTGTAAATGGCACTTGATTTCAATATTTCAATCAATGTAATGCAACAGCAACAGCTTTATGATTTTCGCTCATCGAAAAAGTCGGAGTGTAATCTGCAACTCACACGGCTCCTCCTCTCCTGCCTCCTCCTCAACTCCTCTACACTCCACTCGACTCATTCATTCATTCAGCGAGTCCTTTTTTTGGAATTGTGCATATTTTATGCAATTTGAGCGCGAATTTGTGCAACAAAAATTGTGGCCACAAAATGTCTGCCAACAACAAGGACAACGACAACACAACAACAACCTCATCTTTATTATCATTACAAAGCGCTTTATCATAATGATGATAATGATGATGTTGATGATGTTGGTCATTAGATATGCTGCTTGTACTTTGACGTTCCTGGCCGCATTAAATCATCCTGGCCTGGTCCAAAAGTACCTGTTAAGAGCTTTTGCCGCATTTTATTTTCGTTTTCATTTCACTAGCCATCGATACGGATTCGCAAATGGAACTTTACAGCTGGCCAAGTGCCCAAAAAACAGCCCAGCCAAGTGCCCATTGCCGCCCTACAAATCCTGGCAAGCCTTTTTTCTCCCTATCCCTCTCTGTTTATGTCCTTGTGTGTGTTTGTTTGTGTTCCTTGTGCATATTTTCAATGCGCGCATTTCGATCACGTGATTGAGATTTTTACATTTAAAACGTGACTGAAATATTTTTCAGTTTCGTCACTTCAATGTGCGCCTACCCAATATCCTTCATTCCCGGGTTCATAGTCCTGGCCTGTCCTGTGCCCTGTGCTGACCATCCTTTAACCAACTGACGCAGTCTGGGCTCATTTTCGCCATTGCTGTTGAAAGTGTACAAATGCAATGAAATTTATTCAATACTCCTTCAATGATGTCGCTGCCAGGGTTGCCATCCCTTCCATATACTTCGTCGTATATGACTGTCTTTTATTATCATTTCTTTTTTATGCTCTACCAAAAAAAGGAGTACATTAACTTTCACGTGCACTTAACAACGCTTAAAAGATCATTTATTTATTTTTTTATAGCTTACTTACAGTTGTTATTTTAAACTAACTTAAGTTTTTATAAGGCATAAAATTTAAGAGCTAGTGTTTTTTTTATGTGATATAAATCTTTATTTTACTACACAGAGATTAAATTTACTAACTTATCTTTTTTGGGAGTTTTAAAATACTGTTTCGTTATTATTTTCGTTTTAGAAGCAATTTTATCTTACAAAATCATATTTTGGGAAATTTTTTAAAAATATTTTATGTTGATTATAAGATTTATATTAAATTTAATAAAATCGAAAAAAATTCTGATTCTGAAAATTCTTTTTAAAAACTATTGATGCAGATCAACGCAAAAAGGTAAAATATTTCAGTTTTTAAAGAAGAGGCATTATTTTAGTATTTCGAGAATATTTTATAGATAAACATACATCAAAATTTTTTACGTCTAAATATTAAAAACAGAAGTTTCCCAATATTTTCGAAAATTCCAATTCCAATCTAAGTTAAAATATTTAAACCTTCAAAAAAATGAAACAAAACCATGTAAATTAAGGATTTTTCAAGTTATATGAAAAAAGAATATAAATTTAAATTTTCAAAGGCTTCAAGTATTATAATAACATAATATTTAATAGATTAAGTCATTATAATAAATTCTCCAAAAATTCTAATAATTGTTTGTATAAATTTTGGTTCACAAGTATCATGAAAAAAAATTAACATTATTATAACTAAAAATTAAAAAAAAAAACTTAATACCTTATAGTTCACTTATACAGGGTGCGCCAGAGAAACTTACTTATTCGAAAGGTCAATAAAAACAAAAGTACTTCAATTATTGTTTTAATTTTTTTTTATTTTCTTATTATTATTGTATTCTTATACAATATCCCAATTTTTTTCATGCAGTCTTGAAAATGACATCGGATAAATGGCGACCCCCATTGCGCATACACTGATGAAGTCGATTTTTGAATTTCGTATCCACTCTTTGCAGCATATCAATCGGTATGTTGGCAATGGCGTCGCGAATGTTGTTCTTGAGGTGTGCTATGGTCCGTGGTCGATCGACATAAACCAGAGATTTCAAATAACCTAAAAGAAATCGCATGGCGTCAAATCTGGAGAGCGTGCCGGCCATTGGAGATCGCCTCTGAGAGATATGAGGCGGTCGGGGAAATGTTGTCGCAACAAGTTCATTGAGTTATTCCCATTACCGACATCGCACACCAGACAGTAACTCGCTCACAGTTAAGTGGCTTCTGTGAGCCTCGTCACTGAAAAAAACGACCGCGTCTTCAGGCAGGTTGTCAACCAGAATTTCACAGGCATTTTGACGGGCAACAAAATCGCGTTCAGTTAATTCTTGCACAACAGCCAATTTATAGGGATGAAAGTGAAGGTCTTCATGGAGAATTCGTCGAACAGTGGTTTCAGAAATTCCCAAAGCAGCAGCTTGTTTGCAAGCCGAACGCCAGGGAGAACGCACAACTGACTGCCTCACTCTTTCGACATTATCCGGAGTTCTAATGGTCTGTTGAAGTCCATTTCTGGGTTTAGCGACACTTTCACACTCCCGAAATAAGTTAACCCACGACAGAATCGAATTACGGTCAGGAACGAGTCTGTGAGGAGGAATTCTCAAAGCGAGCGACCGTTAGAAAAGAAGCTCTCGACTGCGAAGGCCCGCTGCTCTCTAGACCAGAGTATGATGGCAACTGACTGAAGGGAGAGTGGAGGGAGAAACAATCTTGGGAACTTCCCCCTCCAGATGTGCCCTCTCTCGCCCCTCTACCCGCCCAACACACCGCGCGGGAATTTTTTCAAATAAGTAAGTTTCTCTGGCGCAAATGGCGGACGTAAAGTCGGGCGCGGACGACTTTAGGATACCCTGTACCATAGCTTGTAATAAAGTCCGATTTCTTCACAAAAAAACCAAAAACAGAAGAATTTTTAAGCAAAAAATTTTTTTTGACCGATCGTTCCTATGGGAGCTATATGATATAGTCAACCGATTTCAATAAAATTAGACACGGTGCTTAAATACCTTAAAAAAGATATGAACGCCAAAGTTATTTCAAATATCTTTACAAACAAACAAAACACATCGAATTTTTACAAACAAACAAAACACATCGAATTTTGTATAAAAAACGTGTTTTTGGACCGATTGGTCCTATGGGAGCTATATGATCTAGTCAAACGATTTAAATTAAATTTAGTACAGTGCTTAGGAACTATAAAAAACTCAAGAATATCAAATTTGGTCCCAATATCTTAACAAACAAACGAACCACAACAAATTTTGTTAAAAAATCGATTTTTTGGAAGATCGGACCTATGGGAGCTCTATGATATAGTCCACCGATTTTGTTCAAATTTGGCACATTGCTTAAGTGGTCTAAAAAATTTCCAAACGCCAAATCTGGTTAGGATATCTTTATTAAAAAACGAAATATAGCCAATTTTTCTTTAAAAAAGTTATTTTGGCCGATCGGTCCTATGGGAGCTATATGATATAGTCAACCGATTTTGATCAAATTTGGTACAGTGATTGGGAACTATAAAAAACTTTCGATTGCCAAATTTCGTTACGATATCTTCATAAACAAACGAATTATTCATCTAAAACGCTTTTTTTTTTCGAGGTCGTCTCAAACACCCCTATGGGAGCTATATAATTTAGCCCCGATAATAAAAAAATAAAATAAACTTGCCTCCTATGGAATAATATGGGATCTAATGTGAAAGTTTGGTAACTCTAGCTCTTACCATCTCTGAGATCTAGGCGTTCACACGGACGGACGGACGGACGGACGGACAGACGGACGGACGGACAGACGGACAGACGGACTGGGTATATCGACTTCTATATTCACCCTGATCATATTTTAGGTAACTTTTGGGTGTCTCCGACGTCTCCTTCCATATGTTACATACATTTTCGGCTTGCACAAACTTAATATACCCTTGGACCATACGGTAAAGGGTATAAAAATTGTGTCTAAGACCTAAAATTTTCAGAAATTTTTTTTTAAATATGAATCTGCTTAAAATAAAAAAAAAATAGATTATTTCATATCTTTTACTGATGGTTTTTGGACGAATGTAAATAAAATTGGAAAAAAAAATCAAAAAATGGTTGGACGCATTTTTTTATTTCTCTTCCAGCTAGAAATTAGATTATTTTTTATAGCCCATATTTAACATATTATTTATATTAAAAAACATTTTAAGCTTACCAACCTTTTCTGTCAAATGCGGAGAAAGTATAGAAAGTTTTTTAGTTTATTTTACCATGCTGTAAAAAATCTTGAAATCAACCCATAATTTTGCAAATTCTTTAGAGCATTATTTTTGGGTCATAAAAAAAATAATTTTATTTTCCATTATAAAAGATATGGCCATATTACTCTAAAAAGGCTTGAGACTATTAGGAAATATTTCAACAAACAAAAAATAAAAAAAAAATAAAGCTGTATGCCTAGTACATGAAAAATTTAATTAAGAACTTTAAAATATAATATTAAATATATATATATATACTAAATATTATAACATACTAGCTGACCCGACAAACGTCGTTTTATCATATAAATTATTTCTAGGTAATTTCAAAAATTTCATGAGAATCGGTCCAGCCCTTTCTGAGGACTATGGTAAAAATTAAAAAAGAAATGTTAGGGTGGACAGCCCTTATCACTTAGGGGTATGAAAAATAGATGTTGGCCGGTTCTCACACCTACCCAATAGGCACACAAAATTTCATAAGAATCGGTCCAGCCGTTTCGGAGGAGTATAGTAAAAATTAAAAAATACACTTTTGCCGCATTAAAATTGTCCTCAAAATTATTGAGTATAGGTATAATAAGTATTTAGGTCTTATTATCTATTAATTTATAAGCAAGTAAAGGGTGGGCCATCTGGTAGTTTGATTTTTAATTGCATTTTATACGTGAATTTTTCAACAAAATTTGGAAAAATTAGATTGCAAATGCAAGTTTAAAACTATAATTTATGTATGAAAAATACGTCCAAAAGCTGGCTCTACAGGCCCGTCTTTTATTTTTAAAAAAGCTCATCTGGATATCCTCCCATTCATTGAAGGAATAAGCGACGACCATTGTTCGATTGTCTAACGATCCATGACTAAAATTGAGTAGTTTTGAGCCTAACAGCGTATATTCCGAGCTATGAGGGTTGAACAAACAAATCAGCAAACGGCCAACCCTGTATAATAATAATTTATTTGCTTTAAATTATAATACCAAAAAAGTGCCTTCTAGCTATTAACAGCTCCAATTGCAATATTTTTCAAAATCTGCGGTTATTTTAAGATCTAGTAAGCAGAGCAAAAAAGTAATTTCGGAAAATCGAAAGCAAAATCCGGAACAAATTTTATTATATCATATTTTTGAATTCATTCTCTTGAAAATTGGAGCTTCTTTTAGAATCATGTTACAACGTGCTAAGAGTTTTTTTAATATTTATTTATTTGTTTCTTCTTCGTCTTCTTAGATTCCCTTTCTATCTAAAAAAAACAATTTTCAAAATTAAAATAAGAAATCTTAAAATATAGGTAGCTTATAAGCTTAAAAATTTTTCTTTATAGGCATATTGTTCTTAGTCCTTTTGATAATTTATTATTTCCATATTCAGCGTATTGGATGGTTGGCTACCAAAACTTCCTTGTAATCTACATCCCCAGACATGCTCACATACGAGTTACTGACTTTTCTTTTGAATGGCTTTTCACTGCTGAGTCTGTTTTCCTTTTTTTCCCCCCTTATTTATTTCTCTGAATTTGGGTTACTTTTTGGCCTTTTTCAATCAGCAACAAATGGCCAAGTGTTAACTAGATTTCAATAATGCATTAAGTGTCACTTGTTGTTGTTTTTTTTTCTTGTATATTTGTAACATCTCATTTACTTTCTCTTATTTTGTAGTATCTCCAGCTATAACTATCTATCTATCCTGGACTGTTCACTAACTCATTTTTACCATGTCCTGCATCAAGTGTTGAAGGAAAGGGTTAAAGTTGGCAAGTAATTAACTTATTTCAAATGCACAACTAATTGCCGGCTAATGGTAATGATATACCAGGGATGGATTAAGAAAATTAGGGGCACCTAGGCAAAGCTTTTTTGGAGCTCTTTTATCTATCAAAAGAAAGCATAAAGAAAGCAAAAAAATTTCTATGAAGCTTTTTAAAATTATTTTTCAAAATTACTGATTTTTTTTCCATCAAAATTTGAATACCACACAAGGGGCTTACATAGCCAGATTTTGGCCAAAAGTCCCCCAGAAGTAAGTCAAAATTTGTATAAAATGATAATTGAATATGATTAGACACAAATTAAGGTATCCTGTGCCAACAAATTATTAAAATATATTTAGTGGCTTTTAAGTTGGCCAGCAAAGTGGATAATTTGTGATTTATAAGCATTCGCGTTTATTTACAGAAAAAGCCTGCGTCTGCCATGATACATTTAGCTACAAAATCTTCATACAATTTATTATTTATAAATATTGCTTAAAAAAAAATTTAAATTGGGCTTACAAACTTTTTGGTTTTAAATATATTCGAGTAGTTACAAAGATTTGGTCGGTTTTTTTAAAATTTGGTTACTTTGCGTTAAAAGCATCTCCGACTGACACTCGATAGTTAATCTAAAAAATTTTTATAAATTTCACGATTTTCGGAAATTGCATATTCTATCTAAAAGTAAATTTTTAAAATGCACCAAAGAAAAATATAACATTTTTTAATAGCTGCCTAAAAGTATGCTCTAATTTTTTCAAAAGTTGTCAATGTACAATTTAAAAATTTATAGCATACTTACAAAGATGCAAGTCAAAACTTTTAAAATTATAAATTTTGACGTAAAAACTTTTAATTATAGATTTTGGAACAAAATTATAACTTTTAAAAAGCAAATTGACTAGCTGGCTTGGAAAACTGAAACTGTTTGCGGCTAAATCTGCAAAACCATTCAATATTTTGGGTATAGACTATTTTTTCAATTTATATGAGGCTCATATATACCTCTGTGTGAAATATGGTCCCATTCCAATGAATAATTTTTTTTTTAATTATGTCAAACCATTTTTTTTTCTTCCAATTTTAATCTGAGTTATCTATATCTTAATAAAATCTGAGTAAGCTAAAACATTTCAAAAAAATAGTTCAATCCTTACGATCACGTTTGTAAAATTATATTACTCTAAAAAAATGATTATGGAAATAACAGATTTATGGCCAAAATATGAAAATCTGGGCCCACTGTGCAGCGATTAAAACATTAGAAAATATTAATATTTCAATAAAAAATGCCAAAGCGCTTTAAATTTAAATCTAAGAAGCATCCATTAGGTTATTTTTTTATTAAAAACAATATCAGGAATAAGTATCTTAACAACCAACAATAGTTAATAGTTATTGACGACAAAATTTCTTAAATTTCAGAAACAATTATTAAGTATATGAAAACTTTTAGTCCTCAGTGTGCATATACTGTACATAAAAGTAAATGCTGATGCAAATTGAATAAAAAACAGTCAAAAAAAGTCATCTAGAATATAATTAAAATAAAAAAAAATTTTTTATTCGTCAGAATTTACATCAATTTGGTGCACAAAAAAAAAAAAATTTTAAATATTAAGATTTATATTTTATATAATACAAAAAATATTAAAGAAAGAAAATTTACAACATTTCAATTAAACTCAACATTTGATCAAAAAAATTTTTAATATTATAATAAAAAAAAATAAATTTCAAAACTTATAGTTAACTTAAAGAAAAAAAAATGATGGTAGCCCTTGTGGAAACCTCCGGTGGCAACAATAATCCAGGGATGGGTCCAAAAATGAACAATTCCAGAATCTCTACCTCTATCTAACCTCGCACGCTTTCTCTTCGGAAGCAAAGTTTTCGATAAGATATTTAATAAGACGTGCCAATAAGAAACCACCCTAAAATAAGTTTTGATAATCAAAAAATGTGAAGTGACGTTAAAGAAATATTTATACCTGGTATTTTCGAAAAGTCGTTTGCTATTCTCCTGGAAAAACTCCCAAGCCATATCGCGACCTTTGGGATTGACTGCTACAGCTACTATGACAAAAACTGAGTCCTGTGCCCGCACCTCACCCTCAAATAAAGAATAGTGACATAATAATGGTAGGTTATCAGACGTATTTTCCTACTTACTTTCTATCTCTTTTTCGGAAAAAAAAAACACACAAAACAACAATTGCTACTTAACGATATATTTTCTTAAATTTCCGAAACAATTATTAAGTGTCTGAAAACTTTTGACTCTCAGTGTGCACATATAAAAATAAATGCATATGCAAATTGAATAAAAAACATTTATCCATTTAGTTAAATGTGTGAACAGTTTTACAATGCAATACATTTTGACCAGCTGCTGCTCCGGACCAGCTTTTATAAACATTTTGTACTTCAACTAAGTAAAACAAATATAATTCTCTATATATGTATATCTATAGAGTACTATATATATAGTATATATGTACTACTATATGTAGTTACTTTATGTATTTTTTTATTGATTTCATGAACTGCAATTCATTGACAGCCGACAGGCAATTATTTCCAGCAGCCAATACACAATGCACAGATACAGATACAAATACAGATACAGATACTTTTAGGCATTTAAGCAACCAAGTGTGAAAACTGCAAGCCAATAAAAAGGCAACTGTTGCAACAGTTAAAATAGTTAAAACACTTGCCACACACGCACACACACACACACACAGAGAGACATACCACATAGATACACTTACTCGCAGATACATTTGCAGTTAGTTTCCGTTTACAATTTTCATTTCCATGACAGCCGCAAAGTTAAAACAAAACAATGCTCTCTCTCTCTATGGCAATTGAAAATTTTTGATTAGCCGAGCAGAGCGGCGCTTGGCAGGGTATCCCAAGTCCCCCAGAGCCAGTTCCAGTTCCCGGAACCGTTTTACCGCTGCTGGGACAGTTGAAAAGTTCTGTTCTGCAGCAGGCAAATTTGCAACAAAAGTTAGACTAAAAAAAAATATATATAATATAATACTCTCGAATGTGTAAATTTGGAACGTTGAGTTGTAGATACACTTTTTGTAGCTTATTTAATAGATGGTAATTGATTTAAAGTCTGTATCTGTATCTATATCAAAATTTTTTTTTTTTGTATTTTTTTAGTTTTTTTTTCTTCATAAACTATATTGTGTTAAAATTTTAGATCGATACAAAAATCCAGTCAGATTGTCTGATGGATGAGCTTAGGTAAAAAATTTCAAATTCGTGATTTATTATTTTTTCGGGTTGAATCCGAATGTGTCTAAAAATTATAAAATCGGTCATAAAATTTCTTCTCAAACGTTTTAATTCTTTATTTTTGGTAAAATAAAAAATATTGAAATAAATGATGATGGAAAAAAAAATTATAATTACATTACCTATACATGTTTATTTTAATTATGGAGATATAATAAAACTGATAATCGGAATTAAGTCAGAAAAAAATGCTTTTGTGGTAAATTCGGAAGAATATTTCATAGATTTTGGGAGTTATACAAAAATTGTATATATAAAAAATTAAAATTTTGTCATTTGCTGCATTAACTACCTCCATTGTGTAAAGATTTCAGATCGATACGAACTTTTTTATCAGGTAGATTGAACTCCGAGCATTAAAATTTCAAATTCGCGATTTTCAATTATTTTGCAGTGAAACCGTTACTGTGCAAAAATGATCTAAATCGCCATAACATTTAATCTCAAACATTTTATTTTTAAAAAGAGATGGAAATCGTCTCAATTTTCACTGCCTTGAACTTTTTCCCAAGAAATTCTCTATTGATCCCAGACACTCTCTTTCGGATTCGACTTTAAGCTGTTGGTCCCTGTTCTCTTCGATCAGTTTTTAATAAAAATGCCCAATTCTCCGGCCAGTTTCGAGTGACAAAATACTCAAGACAAGAAGAATATTATTTAATTTAAGTGATTTTTTAATTTCCATTTGAGTCTACACATTTGTGTGTTGTTTGATCAAAATTGGTCCACTATTATGTATAGCTACCATACAAAAAATCATCATCAACCATCAGAACGTGGAACCGGATGACAGAGATTCGTTTCACATTGTTTATTCTCGGCATTTTGATAAGCTTAGCTGCTCAAAAACTTAAAATAACACTTTCAAGGTATCAATTTTTTTATAAAAATATTACTGGACAAAAACACCCGAGTCGAAGTATTATACAGGTCTACAAATACCGAAGTCAGATACGGGATCAGAATTGGCCCATATCATCTGGGCTTTTGAATATTTGAGCTAATGTACCTGAAAAACTACGGTTTTTTTGATAATTTTTAAATTTTAGTTTATAAGATAAATCCCCAAAATAGTTCGTTTAAACTTCAGTTTTTTTGACATTCGAAAATAGAAAGCTTAGAACCTAAATAATCTGCCGTGAAGGAAATATACAAATTTATCGCAAATAAAAAGGAATTATCGACAAAAAAAATCGTTTTCCGGAGCACGGAATAAATTCTTTTCAACTTGGTTCTTTTGTTCTAGTTTCTTTGATATGCTGAAATAAAATACTAAGAACTTATCAGCCGTTAGGGAAATTTATGAATTTATTGTAAATTAAAAGGGAAATTGAGACTAAAATTCGTTTTCCGCTAAAACGAATCCGAATAAAGTGTTAGTTGGTCCTTTTGAACTTAGGTCTTTGGAAATAAGATCTTTTGAACTTAAATTGTTTGACGTACTGAAATTGAAAATTATAAATCTATATAATCAGCCGTGAGAAATACATGAATTTACTAAAAAAAAAAAAAAAAAAAAAACAAAGGGAAATATCGACAAAAATTGTTTTCCGAAGCAAGCCAAAATGAATCAAAATCGAATGTACGGTTTTTGAACTTTGTTCTTTAGAACTGCTGAAATAGAAAATTAAGTAGCCGTAAAGGACAAATTCGAATTTATCGAAAATAAAAAGGGAATTCTTGACCAAAAAGTTTATTTCCGAAGCACGTCCGAATATGGGAGATGACGAGTTGACAGATTTTCTGCGCTCCTATCATCAACAGCTCCTTCTTCAAGCAATATTTTTGCTTCAATGTTGTGTTATAAAAAATTAATTTTACATCTGCTTCTAATAAAAATTTTTTAGTAAATTTTGGTAATAACAAAAACAAACTTAAAAAAAAGGCGAAAGAAAATTAACTTAAGAAAAACATTTTTTTCAGCCATGGTTTCGATTCCACTTTCTTACAAAATCAATTTGAACTCTATTAAATAATTATTTTTGTTTTAAAAAATTGTCAAAAGCTTAACTTATGAGGTTCTTTTGATATAGAAAGTGACTTTTTTGCAGTACTGTAGATATTTCATATTTGAATTCATTCTAAAACTACTCATTCGGTGCTAGCGATTTAAATTTAATTTAAATTTTTTTCAAGAATTTTGTTACATTGAATTCAAAACGAAATCTTTTATATGTATTTTGAAAATTTTTCCATTTATGCCAATTTCAAGTTAGATATTTATTGACAATTATTGATAGTTCTTTTTCTGAATAAACTACAATCGTTTTTTTTCATACCTTCACATTCACATGGCTCACGTCTCGCCATAAAAACTGGTTCATTTCTTGCATGAACCATGCAACTGAGCCTTGAATATAGGGTGTTTTTTTTTTTTTCTTAGCAAGTTCCCAAATTCTTAACAAGCTTCAAATACTTAAAACATTAAAGAGTACATCGAAGAATAAAAGTAAAAATAGAAAACCGAAAAAGACGCGCCAAGTAGTTGTTGTTGTTGTCTCCAAAGGCTGTAAATAAAATTTAATGAAATGATATAAAGTTGAGTGTGTGTGTGAGTGTGTATCTATGTGTTTGGCTGTGATTTAGTAGACAATGTTGGCAGGCAGTAGACGATGGATGGCAACGATTGCAGTCGCTATAAGATATTTGTGTGTGTGCGTGTGTGTGAGTGTGTAAAACTTTTGCAAGTGTGCGTAATTTCGGCAGCATTGGCAATTAAAATTTCGTATGAGTTGCCTGCAATCAGTGCACAAGTAAACAATCACACACAAATACATAGGCATACAAAATTCTATGCGCACACAGATACACACACTTACACACACATATGCACAGCTGTGAGGCGACAATCTCAGCTGGTGTCTGCATAATTTAAAGCATACATTTAGGCTGCAACTGCTATGAAATACAGTCGCAGTTGGTCTCAGTGATAAATGCCAAGACTTAGAAGGAATGTGGCACTAACTAAAGTGGGAGAGGGAGTTGGCTATACTGACGATAAAAAGTTTGCAAACACTTATTAGCACGATTTTAAATAACAGCAGAAAATTTTCTTATTTAATTAGTAAGAAGCATTAAATTTTATTTTATTTTGATTTAAAAATTTGTTTTCCCACTTTTATGCTCAAAAAACCTTCTTTATCGGTTTCCAGATTTTTAGACTAACTGTAACAAATTTTTTAATATTATATCTCTGTACCTTGTCTTCACACCTCCGTAATTTAAAAATTAGTTCGGTATTTTTTTCACCATTTTTATATATAAAAATCAATCATTTTTGATTTCCAAACAGATACTGGGTCCAAAAAAATAACTTTAATAAACATTTCCTTTTTTCTAACATTATATTAAAAAACTGCTTATTGCTTTTGAATAAAATTCAAAATTATATTTCATAAATTTCTAATTTTTAGAACATATTGATTTTCAGATTTTCTTCTTTTCCGTAAATAAAAATTAGTTGGTATTTTTTTTTTATTGCTTATGATTAAAACCCTTTTTTTGGTACAAAAAATAACTTTGATTTGGTTAACATTTTTTCAAAATTATTTTTCAAAAATTTCGAATGTTTTAGAACATATTGCTTTTCAGATTTTCTTCTTTTCCGTAATTAAAATTAGTTGCGGTTTTTTCTTATTTTTATGTTTAAAAAACATTCTTTTTGATTTCCAGACACACACTGGACCCAAGAAAAATAATTTTAATATGCATTTATTTTTTTTAACATTATATTTAAAAAGTTTTAAGTTTTAGAATATACTCCTTTGGAAGATTTCTTCATCCTTACGTTAATTAAAAATTACTTGAGATTTTTTTCCATTTCTCATATATATAAGAAATCTTTTTTTATATCTAAACACAATAACTTTAATAAAAATCTTTCTTTCAAAAAATATTTTTAAAAAATCCAAAAACTTTTAGAATATACTCTTTAGCATATTGTCTTCCTTCTACCATAATTAAAAATTATTTGTTTTTATTTTTATTGATTTTTTAAACATTAGAAAAAAAATTCTTTATCGATTTTCAGGTACACCCTGCGACGAAAATATAGCTTCATTAATATTTTCTATTTTTTCAAAGTTATATTTCAAAATGTTTTTTTTGCAGAAAAAATTAGATTTAAAATCAATCCCTTAAATTTTAGATTATAGTTAGTATTTTTGCACACTTTCTTCTTCCTTTCGCAATTAAAAATTGGCTAAACATAAAATCGAATAAAATCGGTTTAAAAAATCTCCCTTTATATCGAAAATACAAACAATTAACTGTCAAAATCGTTGTTTCTCATCGAAAAATATTAGAATAAATGATTAAATAAATGCTCGAAGTATTGCAACTAAATAATAAGGTATAAAGTTAGTCGAATCTCAAAAAGAAAGAACTTATTTTTAAATATTTTAAAAAAAAACTATGCTAAAAATCGATATCTTTAAACCTAAAATCTGTTTACATCTTTTCGGTATATTATTATATAAGGAAACTAAACATTTCGATCTGTTTCTTCGTCTTAGTAGTCTTCTTTTATCATTTATTATATTACTTTATTATTTATTATAATAATTCGAAGATTTTAGAAAAATTTCAAAATCGATTCCTTAAAGTTATTAACGTTACTGTAGACTCTATATTTATGGAATCTGCAACAAAAAATTTCTATAAACAATACTTTGCATACTTAATTAGACGGCCAGATAAAAACACAACCAACTTAAGGATCCCGATTAGATGATTTTTAAGGACTGTCGAATTTAAGTCCGTGATTAAAGGAACCAGCTCAAGAGGATTCTGGCATTACTTCAACAATTGAAAAAAATGATTTATTCTGGTGTTTTCTTTAGAGCCCCAGCGTGTTGGGATTTATTCGGACTAAAACGCAGTGATTCCAAAAACATGGAAAAAACGTCATCGCACATCAGTTCTCGACAAGAATTTATTAAGTGGAGTTTGCGACTTATCGGTACCATTCACCAAAAAAAACTAGCCATTCACCAAAAAAAACTGCAGCCGAATCCGGATTCGAGCTCTAAGAATCTCTCAATCTAAATAAACTCAAGGGTGTCCATAATAACCGGTATTATTGAGATTTTTTTCACAAATCTGACGTGGCTTTAGGACGCCGGTTTACCGAAAAAAAAGTTGCTGTACTGTATTTTTTGTAGTGTAAAGTAAGGCTAAGTTCGACAGTGTGAGGAAATCCGACTTCCCAACCTCCTTCCCAAAACCAATTATTAGGCCGGACCTACCCCAACTTATCCTATTGATAAGTGTATATGAGTGTAAAATCAAACATTTCAAAAGAACTAAAAACAAAACTGGACAAAAATGGATATCAGTTTTCCGGAGATTTATTTAAGTAAAGTTTCGTCCATCTCTCACTAAGTTTTTGGGTGTAGCTGAATAAGAATCGTATCTCTATATGTAAGTTCTGGCGCGTCCGCGTTCTAACAGAATTTCAAGAGACTTATTCATAAAAGGTATTTTTGATATCTTTCCAGAAATCCGACTGATTTCCGATGCTTAAAGCTTTTCCGTAAAAAAGTTACTTTTGTATATTTTAAGCAGGGGAAGTGGGGAAATTCGACATATGGGTAAATCCGACAACCCAACATTTCTCAAAAACTAGCTCGAGATTAGCCCACCTAGACCTATTGAGAAATAAAATCAAACATTTTCAAAAAACTAACTCAAGAGACTTTATAATAAGTGGTATTTTTAAAATTTTCCCTAAAACCTGACGCGCTGAGGCTTTCAGTCGCCCAGATTTCCGGAAAAAAGTTAGTAACTTAAGTGGTAAGTGGGGCAAATCCGACAGTGTAAAAAGTTACGTCAGTATATTTTAAGCAGGGGAAGTAGGGTAACAATTACTAGTTCGGATTTACCCCAACTTGTCCTATCGTTAAGTAAATGCGAGTACAAAAAGTAAAATTTTTATAGAACCTAACACAAAACTGTCTAGATAATATAATATACATATATATATTTCCCTAATTATTTGCTAAGCAAGACTACCCATATCAAAAAATTATTGCGATATCTCTGAAATGCAAGATATCGGCATATGCTGTTATTATTTCTCCATAACAAGGCAATCAATCATATTGTGAATTAGTTTTAAAAAAATAAACAATTGATCGATTTTTTTAGATCTGGAAATTTACCTTTTACATACTTACTTATCGCTTATTCCACAGATTGCGGCCGAAGCTTAAAAAGTCGTTATACTTCTAAATATAAATCAAGAGCTTATATACTCATATAATTTATTTATTTACTCAACTTCCATATCCATTAAACAAGTGTACGAAAACTTACCAATCGCAGTGTATTGGCACCCACTGTGTGACAAAATTGCAAACAATTTGAAGACTTGCAACTATTTGGTGATGTTTGTAGCAATGATTGCTATCTTGAAATTTGCCTCTTTGCTTGATTATAGAACAGGACACGCAGTCAAGACCACCCAGGACACTTCTAAATGCTTGCATGTAAGCAAGCAACATGCTAACAAATGTTTGGAAACAAACTTGTTACTATTATTTTGCATATTTGACAAGGTCTTCATTCACAAAATTCAAGAACTTCCAAAACAAATTTTATTTTTCAAGCAACATGAGATTAGAGTTTTATTTAGTGATTTCTTGCACTTTGTTTATAATATAATAAATGTTAATAAAATATGGGGATAATATTTCCATATATTAAGCATACTACAATATAATAAATATTTGGTTAGAGTGTTGGCCAATTTAAATGGCATATGCCTGACGCATCATTAGATCAAAGAACATATCATCGTCAATGCCGGCGCTGATGCTGGCATAATAGTTGACAAACTCCTCATTGGTTATCTAGAGAAAACAAAAAAATAAGTAGGTTTGTTCAGATGCCCTCAAAGATGTGCTGAACCTACCGAGCCATCACGATTGCCGCCTGGTCCCTCAAAGTTGTGCAAAAATTCGGTAAGAATCTCATCCTCGCTCATATCGCCGCTTTCGTACTTGGGATGCTCCTTGACCGAGTAAACATTCTTGAGATCTCTGATGGTTATAACACCATCGTTGTCCTTATCCATCTTATTAAAAACCTGCTGTATGATGCCCAAGCGAGACTGTGCCATTGGGGGCTGTTACCAAAAAAATTATAATTATGTAAACTTGACTAATTCCAATTTGAAAATTCTGTTTGAAGTAAAGCTTACCCGCAATTTGAGCAGAAACTCGGTCATGTTTATAGAGCCGCTGCCATCTTCATCGAAACTGTTTTACAGATGCAAATGAATTATGCCATATTCTATATTAATTCAGTTACAATCTCCAACTTACGCATCAAACATCTCCTTGATCTCCTCATCTGTCACATCCAGTCCAGTATCGCGTATGCCCGTCTGGAATTCCTCCAAGTGGATATGCTTGCTGCCATCGTCGTCCATGACGCGAAAAGCTCTAAATAAATTATTGAAAATTAAATAGCTGTTCTTGGACTTGACAGGTGTGCTACACTGAGAGAAAAAGTGGCCTAACAAAATTCATATTTTTTAGAAATTCTATGGGTTGCGCCTGGGCCAAAAAATGCTAAAATACTGCTTTGCAAAATAAAGTCAAGCCTACCTATAACGATCTTCTTTAAAATTAATTTTACTATGTATATTCCTTCAAAATTAATTCTAATAATCTCCTTCAAACGCTCCATATTTGCTATAGAGCTCCTTGGAAAGTCCAAATACGGAGATTAATTGAATTATCTGGGATGTTTCTAGTCCATTTACGTTATTCTGTAATCGTCAAAGAGGGATGTCCATCTTCATGCGAGAGTTTCATACTCCACAAGTATTTGTTGGGATGATTCCTCCCTCATTTTCACAGAACTTACAAGTTTTACAATCTACAATGCCGATCATGCTCATGTGTTTCCTTAGCCTACTGTGTCCCATAAGTAACCCAAGTATCTTCAGGGAATTCTTGCTCAGGTGATAGATTTTCTTGAACCTTTTAGATCATGGGAGTCGAGGAGCTGATTGCTGACTGTCGTAAACCCAACCTCTCTCCTAAAGCCAATTACTAGGCCGGATTCACCTCAACTTGTCCTTTTGTTAGAAAAAAATTAAACTTTTTTAAAGAACTAAGAATAAAACTGGACAAAATCGGACATCAGTCCCCGAAAGGATTATTTAATGAAAGCTCAGACACATCAACACAAAAAATAGATTTTTAGACTCGAAGTTCAGAGTCTTCTAAACGTTTTTGGTGGCGCTGAATACGAATCCGAACTTTGAAAATCCCCATCCTGATATAATTTCAAGAGACTTCATAATAATAGATAATACTAAGTTTTTCTCAGAAATCTGATGTGCTCGGGATTTCAGTTCTCGAGGGGTTTATTTAAGTGATGTTAAGACCATTTCTACATCATGTCTGTGGTGTAGCTGAATCCGCATCGGAGCTCTAGAAACTTATGGTACGTCCTCGTTTCGATATCATTTCAAGAGACTTCATAATAAAAGGTGTTTTTAAAATTTCACAGAAACCAGGCATGCAAGGGCTTTTAGTCCAAGAATTTTAAGTATTTCTAAATTTTCACAAGAATCATAGGAGTAGATTCAAAATGGTCTGAAATCTGACACCGTTAAGATTTAATCCAAAATTACATTTTGAATTACTATAAATTATTCGCTTTTTCGTCTTAATCTGTTCCTCTACATAAACAACCCTTACTTAGGTAGGCAGTATATAGTTACTATCAGGCTTAACGTTATAAAAATGGATGTTAGTACAGTGTACATGTGGTACTGTCAACATTTACATTAAACAAACTCTTTTAAGATCAACACATCCTCACAAATTTCTCTCAGTGTACCCCAAGGTTACACTGTCACTTTCGTTTACGGTCACAGTTCTTTTTGAAGTTCTCGCATATCATTTAAAGTCAATCAGTTGGTTTGAGGTCACCCTCAGTTCAGTCCTTGGACTCGACTTACCTGCCCAGGCCTAATATGCCTGTTGCTCCACGGCTCAAGCACAGCAAACGCAACTTGTCAATCGGATCCTTGGCATGGCCATCTCGTAGAGCCCGCATTGATTTGTTTATTAAATCGGCTTCCAACGTGTATAGACTCGCGTTAGGCGACTTTATTGTAGGATTGGTTGGGTAGACATGAAATCAAAGTAAAACAGGTCAATCAATATTTCATCAATTTATACAGCAATTTGACTAGCTAAGTAATGCGCATATAATTGGTGTGTTCTGGTGTGGGTGCTAACTAGGTTGGAGGTATACAGTGGTCGGTAAAGTATTTTCTCGAAGAAGAGGAAAAGGCTGCTAGAGGTGAGACTAGGTATTCTTATGGAAGGTGGTGGAATGCTCTACCTTAACATTACAATTCAAACAAAAATATATTAGGTTGTCAAAAAAGTCTTGCGGTATTTCCGCAAGCTTGTCTTTGCAAGCGCGTAGTTCTAGTTGTATTCGTCGCATCGGTTCACGCTAGAGCTTTTTGGAAAGCTCTTTTCACGTGCTAACACGTGTTTGATTAACTGTTGTTTGCTTTTAGTCGTTCGTGAGTTATAGCGTCGCAAACATGGAGCAAAATAAAGAGAAAATACGGCATATTTTACAGTACTACTACGATAAAGGCAAAAATGCATCTCATGCTGCCAATAAAATTTGTGCACTTTATGGACCCGATACAGTTTCCATTTCCACCGCACAACGATGGTTTCAACGTTTTCGTTCTGGTGCAGAGGTGATCGAAGATGCGCCACGGTCCGGAAGGCCTGTTGTCGAAAATTGCGATAAAATCGCTAAATTGATCGAAAGAGACCGGCATAGTAGCAGCCGTAGCATCGGCCAAGAGCTGGGCATGAGTCATCAAACCGTTATAAACCATTTGAAGAAGCTTGGATTGAAAAGAAGCTCGATGTATGGGTGCCACACGACTTGACGCAAAAACATTTTTGACCGTATGGATGCATGCGAATCGCTCCGGGAGCTCGGATGGGAGGTTCTTTTGCATCCACCGTATAGTCCGGATCTCGCACCAAGTGATTACCACCTATTTCTGTCCATGACGAACGCGCTTGGTAATCGGAAGTTGTCCACAAGAGAGTCCTGTGAAAATTGGCTCTCCGAGTTTTTTGACAATTGGGAAGCGAGCTTCTATAAGAGGGGCATTATGAAGTTGGCATCTCGTTGGGAACTCGTCATCGAACAAAACGGCGCATATTTGACTTAAATCGCATTATTATAACCAATTTTATGAACAATTGAAAATTCAATAAAAATACCTCAAGACTTTTTTGACAACCCTATATTATGGAAAAAAAATAAAGGTTCCTAGAGGTAGGTCAAATCTCTAGATTCAGAGTTGTATGCTGACAAAAGTATTTTCTCGAAGAGGAGGAAAAGGTTGCTAGAGGTGGGACCATTCATTTGTAGATAAGCTGATCGGTCAATACTTTCAAAAGAATTTTCTCGAAAAAAAGGTTAAGGTTTCTACAGATAGGACTCTGTTTTTTTTAGTTAAGGTGGTCGATTGTTTAGATTTCTACTTTCATAAAAGTATTTCTCCGAAAAAAAGGTAAAGGTTTCTATGGGTAGGATTCTATATTTTTAAATAGGCTGGTCGAATGTCTAGCTTCAGATTTTAATTCTCACAAAAGTATTTTCGTGATGGAAAGGGTTTCTAGAAGTAGGAATATGAATTTATATATAAGCTGGTGATTTAAATGGAAAAGGGTTCTAAAGGTAAGACTATGCACATTTATTTCAATTCCCAGAATTTTTAGTTAACATTTAAAAAAACTGCAATATGTTAGTTTTAACTCTAGTCAATTAAGCGACACTGGGAGAAGAGTATAGCAAGAGGAAGAAGAATTAAGCTTTAGGGTATTTCAACTTTTTTTTCGAATTTAAATCGCCTTACCTAGGATTTATTCCACAAATGCAGACGAAATCTTAAAAATTGACATGTTTGTTTTTCAAAAAATAGTTTAAAAAAAATAAATAAATAAATGTTCTAAATAATTTTGTCGATATGCCTACTTTGTGTTTCAAATAAGAGAAAATAAGTTTGGAGCTGCCTTGAACTGACAGATTTGGCAAATTATATGAACAAACCTCAGCAATTATGATCGGAAAAGGATTATATTACTTAAAAATTCCAGATTCTCACAAATAAAGTTGAGCAACTACGACGGTGGGCTGAGTATTTTTGAGAAGTTCTTAACAATCCGCTGGGCTTAAAAGAATTGGAAGAAGATCCAGAGACAGCGATTGAACAACCAATTTTCTATGGTATTAACATTGGTCCGGCGACGAAAAATGAAAATCTAGCTATTATTAGGATACTTAAGAGCCACAAAAGCCCTGGGAGTGAAAATGTTCATACTAACTCAGCATAAAAATGTGATCCTGATACAACAGCGAACACCGGGGTACCTTACAGGAGATAAGGAGAAACGAAATACTTCCGAGAAGCTGCATGGATTCTTCACAAGATTCCCAAGAAAGGTGACGCCTCAGATTGCAACAGTTATAGAGGGATAACATTTCTTTCGGTTCGAGCAACATTTAAACGTCGCTGATTATGAACCGCATCTTTCTTCCGGGAAAACCAATTTGGTTTTCGAAAAAACCGTTCCTGTATACGAGGTGTGTTCAAAAAGTTGCGCAGATTTTTAAATTTTCGCGGGTAACGTTTATTCGTATTTCGATTTTTTTTTGGCGTTATGTTGGTACTCATGTCTCTCACTTATACGTAACCCGCGAAAATTCAAAGATCGGCGAAACTTTTTGAACACACCTCGTAGACCTAATAAATACAGTTCGCAGCCTTCGTTGATTTTAAAAAAGCGTTTGATAGCCTGAAACACCCATTTCTGTGGAGCACTTTACTCAACCGAGGCATGCCAGAAAAGATTATCAAAATGATCAAACCCTGGTCAACTTTCTGATCCATTTTAAATTAAAACTGAAGCTAGGCAAGGATGCGTGCTATCGCCTTTACTCTTCGTGTTGGCTTTAGACGAGATACTTAGATCACTCACGGAGCGCAAAGGCATACAATGGAGCCCGCTTAATCAGTTGGAAGATCTTGAATACGCAGACGATCAATGTTTATTATGTCATAAGTGCTCCGATCTCCAAGATAATCTCGAAAAAATCAACAACTGCTCGGGTAAAGTTGGATTAGAAATTAATAGGTCAAAAACGAAAATCATATGTAGAGGGTACGCCGCTACTACGGACTTCCCAATATAACATTATAGATATATAAAATAAACTTATGTTTTACGTGTTACGAACGTTCTCATGAACGCGTCGATGAATTTCAGTTCTGATTTTTGCGTGTTTTAGAGGTTGTCAATACGGAGGTTTTAATTACTACTCAACTCATTACTGCTTACTTTATTACTGCTCATACTTATCAAATACGTGTTCTATTTGCGATTATGGCAACATGTTTTCCATCAGTCCACCTGAATTGTGGATAAAATATCAATATTATTTATCAGAAGATATTTTGTTTCGAGTATGAGAATTTATGCCGGTAGTTTGCAATGAAGCTTTAATTCATATTAAAGATCTATGCTTGGCGATGGCAAATAAAGCATTAAGACAACTGGGAATGCCATCTCCTAATCGATCAGAGCAAAGTATTAAAAAATTTTGGGCAGTACAACGTCTGCCGGGCTCACTAGTTACAGATAAAAGGTTGGATAGCGTTCAATCCTTTGTGTATCTGGGCAGCGTAGTTACTAGCAAAAGCGCTGCGGATCTGTTTTTTCACAATTAGGCCCCATATGGAAATCTAGTCAGCTTACTATCAAAGAATTTCCAACAATGGTTTATGGACACACAGCGTATGAGATCAAACGCCGCGAATGGAACTGGATTGGCCAAACAGTAAGACGACCAAATGACATCGCCCGACAAGCTCTCAGCTAGAACAAAAAAGTTCTAGAAGTCTCCGCTAGAATATGCAGGCGTACAATCAAATGCCTAATATACATGGAATGACGTCAATGTTTATGCGTATAACAAAGTTAGATTTAATATGATTGTGGAGGCTTTATGATCCACTTAACAGTCCAGAATTCATAGTAGTAGTAGTAAAAATTTCTACTAGTACTTTCTAAAACTTTCCACTTAAGAGTTCCGAATTCATAGTAGTAGTTGTAAAAGTTCCTACTATTACTTTCTACAGGCCATCAGTAATTTTCATGCACTCCTAAATTTATAATTGTAATATAAAACTATGTCTAGACTGGCGATATTAAGCCTAGATGATTAACTTTTAGTAACAAAGAAACAAAACTTACGGTTTACAATAAGTAAAAGATCTCAAATTTCGAAATTTCCACTGTAGAGTGTTCTTGGGTATCAAGAAACAAGCGCACAAACGTTCGAAGTAGCAACACTGTCAAGATACTTTAGTCGACTAATGTTCAACCGAGATTTGCGAAAATCTTCCACTACCAACGAATATGACTAACAAAAGCAATTAACAGCCGCAATCTAATTTAGGCACAACAATGGGAATAACAATAACAAAGAGTAAGAGATAGTTGCTCTGTTTTGAATGAATCATTTTCCAGCAAATGAGATCTTAAAATGTTTTCGCGAAATTTAATTACTTTAAAGAGCAACAAAAACTTTCTACTTTAATTAATTGCAGCGCAAGGTGAAGGTCGATAAAAAATAAAAATAAATAGTATATATATAGTAGAAGATAGTATTTATATACAGCTCATTCTATTCAAAGTCAGACAACTTGCATCCATGGGCAGCCAAGTCAAATGATATTTTATCTGGCCCTTTTACTTATTTCTATAGCACTCACAATTTATATCCTTTTTTTAGAATTTGTTTTTTTTTATAGAATTCGCAAGGCTTGCTTTGGTTTTATATCTGAATAGACGGAACGGACAACTAATCTGCAAGATACAAAAACTTGTTACTTTGCCGGCTTTGAAATGCAGTCTGAAAGCGTAGCTAGGAATGAAATGAAATAAAAACAAAATAAAACAAAATAAAAAAATAATACTAAATAAGCAACAACAGCAATGAATAAACAGCTAAGCAGCAGCTAAAAGAGCGAGAATGAGCGTAGTGGAGTGGGAGAGCGGTAGAATGTGCTGGAATGAATGGAATTGAAATTCTCACAGGCAGCAGACAAGTGCTTGTTGGTGGGTCGGTGTGGTGGGGGGTACCAACACTAACACTAGTTACTCGCTCTTTAGTCTGCAGTGAATGAATTGTGAACTAGACACAACGTGGGTTAACTTGCCCTCTCACCTCACCTCTCGCTTTACCTTTTGTGGCAACATTTTATTTCAATTAAAGTGTGGAAAGTTCATTGCATGAATCACAAACTGAACTGACTCGCATTGAAAAAAGCCAATTCCAATGTAGCCACACACACACACACGCTGGCACACGAATGTTTACACATGACAAACGTTTATGTGTGCAACTGTCGCGCGTTAAAAAGATAAATAAATAGATAAATAGCTACAGTAGATGCTCCCATTGTTGGATACTCAGACGTGAGCTAATCAAAATCAAAGCTGAATTTATTTGCAGTTCACGTAGCTTTAAAGTAGGCAGCGACCTTGTGAGCAATTGAGTTGTATGGGTTATATGCGAAATTTACTCTTAATATAGATTTTTTGGCAAAAAATTCTTGTTTTTTCTACTGCGTCTATTAATTTGGCACGCCATATTTGTCATAATTGGCAGAGCAATTTCGTCAGTTATGGCATAGTTTATTTTGCCTTAATTGTTTAATGTTAAACTGAATTGTTTATTGAAGACCAAAGAATTTGTTTTGTTCAGGTTTAAGAACCGTAACTATATGAGTTCTTGAACAAATTTAAAAAGTTTTTGTGGGACTTTTTGAGGTATGTATGCATATTGAGCGTATCAAGTTGTATGGGGCTGAAAAAAACGTTCTGTGGCTTTCAGCGATTTTAATTCTTTGGGTCAAATTAAGCAACTTTGCCCAAGAAACTATGGGTATAACATAAAATTCAAGTCGACCACTTTTTCAAAATAGATTTTTATCAAAATCATTAACGATATATAGCCATATATGAATGTAGTTTTTGGGGTCGAGGAATCCACACTTGTGTTTTTAAGTTTTTTTTTTTTTGAAAATTGAGAAAAAATCAAAAAAATTACTTAAAGTAACATTAGAAAATATGTTATTTTAAATTATTGTTTTCTTTTATCATGTTTTGAATTTTTGTTTTTGTTATTGTGAATTTTCGAGATTAATTTAAATTAATTTTCCATAAGTATATATTCTTTTTTGTACATAGATTTATTTTCATAAGATTACACTGTCCTACAGAATTGAAAAAAATCAAAGAACTTTTCAAGTGACCTAGTGTACGTTGTAGGTCTTGACGAGTAGATCACGATAGTGTTTTTCAAAATTGTCTAACACACCCAAAATCGGAAGTTATCGCTTAAAAACCGTTTTTCGGGTACTGCGATCACTCCCACTATCACAACGTCGCCATTTTTCAACCGATTTTCGATTGCTTTACGGTTTTGGAAAGAAGAAGATTCAAGCTTTAAGATGATGTACATTTGTTTATACTTCATACAAAGCAACTGCGAGATTTTTTAAAAGTTATCTAAGATTTACACTTTTTTTTTTCGATTTTCACACTTTGAAGTCATTTTTATATAACATTTTGTTTAAACACCTTTACTTTTTTACATTTAATCTTAAAGAAATTTTAATTCCGAGTAAGAAAAGTTTTGGTTTATTAAAATCGGTCGATAAATGCTTAAGTTACGACTCTTATTGTAAACAAGAAAATTCAATTTTCATCGACAAAAAAAAATGTTTTAGATGGATAATTCGTTTGTTCATGAAGATATCGTAACCAAATTTGGTAAAATGCTTAAGAACAATAAAAAACTTACAAGTGCCAAATTTGGTCGCAATATTTTAAAAAACAAACGAAATACAACAAATTTTGTTAAAAGATCGATTTTTTGACCGATCGTTCCTATGGGAGCTATATGATATAGTCTACCGATTTTGTTGAAATTTGGCACATTGCCTAAGTGCTCTAAAAATTTTCAAAACGCCAAATTTTAACAAAATCGGTTGACTA
The DNA here is from genome assembly GCA_037043745.1 of Chymomyza amoena. NCBI lineage: Eukaryota > Metazoa > Arthropoda > Insecta > Diptera > Drosophilidae > Chymomyza > Chymomyza amoena. Next base: position 159,084 of record JBAMAX010000523.1, read on the forward strand.
TATCATATAGCTCCCATAGGAATTATCGGTCAAAAAATTTGTTGTGTTTCGTTTGTTAAGATATTGGGACCAAATTTGACATTCGTGAGTATTTTAGAGTTCCTAAGCACTGAATTAATTTAATCCAAATCGTTTGACTAGATCATATAGCTCCCATAGGACCAATCGGTCAAAAAACACGTTTTTATACAAAATTCGATGTGTTTTGTTTGTTTGTAAAGATATTTGAAATAAATTTGGCATTCATATCTTTTTTAAGGTATTTAAGCACTGTGTCAAATTTTATTGAAATCGGTTGACTATATCATATAGCTCCCATAGGAACGATCGGTCAAAAAAAAATTATTGCTTAAAAATTCTTCTGTTTTTGGTTTTTTGTGAAGAAATCGGACTTTATTACAAGCTAGTGGTATAGGTATCCTAAAGTCGTGCGCGCCTGACTTTACGTACGCCATTTTTTTTTAATGGAGAAGATGTCGCGAAGATCGACGAGTGATTCACGTTTTAATAATTCTCAAGCACTGTAACAAATATTTACCTGGAAGGTTACTTAAAAATGCTCTTAACGACTTATAAAAAGTAATAATGCGGCTGATGCATAGGGCAAAATACAAATTTTTCCGCTAAATTTAAATTTTTGTAACTACAGCTTAATTTATAAAAGGGGATTTCATTTTATTTAATTTTGCATCGAACTGCGTCATAAGCTTTTATAACTCGTGGGGTGTAGTTTCCAGTATTATTATTTAACGCTTTCAATCATTGCGTCCAATATTTGAGCATTTTTGTGTTCTCCATTTTACTTATCGAGTTCACGGGAATTGGATAAACAGTTGATGGATATATTTTGGGAGTTGTCCAAAATAAAATAAAAATGAAAATTCGTTGTTTTTCTAACATTAACTTTACTTCGAAACTTTCGTCCTCGAAAAAATTGTGAAATTTAGTGGTGTTAAAAGTGAAGTATTTCCTATAACATAAACATAAAAAATTGAGAGTGTAAAATGATTCGTATGCTTACGATTAAAACCATTTCTGAAATTGATATCTCAAATAAAAACAATAAATTCAAAATATGTCATGCCATAAATTAGGCAAAAGTACCGGGAGTATGCCGTTTTCCGACCAATCTTGTATTGTAATTTGAGTTTTTCGTCTTTTTAAAGTGGGACTCAGAATTTTCGATAATTGCACATTTACTGCGAATAAAACGTATGTATCTGATCTATCGGAATGCGAAGTTAAGGATAATGATGATGAAATTGACATAGATTTTTAAAAAATGTAGGTACTTAAATCAAAAGCTATCAACTAGAATAGGGTCTGTTTTGAGTTAGGAATTAGAACTAATTTTTCTACATTTACTGTTGCAAAAGTGCAAAACTTATTACTTCCCAAGCGTGAATACTCAGTATAGTTAAAACATTTCGATACCGAAAAATTACATGCTACACTGAATATATTTAAAAGCATAAAATAATTTTGTTTTCTTTTTCTTAAGGTGATGATTTTCTTTTAATAAGTTTAGGTTACTGGATATTTATAATTTTATTTTATTTAATACTGCTTGTACGTGTTACCACCCCCACTCTTGTCTCAAGCTCAAACTACTACCAATAAATAATGCAAGTTTTAAAATAGCTATGACAATAAATGCGTTATAAATTCGATAAATCGCAATCAATATAATGATATAATTGTTACAACTCTCATTGCAATCAAATGCAATAAACTCAACTTGCGAGTGCTCACTGTACTTCAATTATTCTTAAAACCCACAAGCTTAGATAAATAAAAGTCGTTAAAAATGGAAAATACAAAACATCGAAAGGTATTTACGAGCTTATATGTATTTACTATATATATAGTATCCTTGTATCCGTGTATCCTTGTTTGCTCCAGGTGCAAAGGTGCGACAACTTGAACGGCTCACAGGACGTGACATGTACAAATATGTTCATGTCCCTGTCATCCGCCACTTGATGGAAGGATAAAAGGGATAGAGAGCAGTTGAAACCAGTTGAAACATTTTAACGTTGATGAAAATTTTCCAATATCAAATCTAATTGCGGAAAACTTCGCGAACATTTTCACTATCGATTTTTTTTCCTACAAATTGTCCTATAGTTGTTGTTGTTGTTTTTCTGTTTGTTTTTTGTAGTTGTTGTTTAGTTGTCCTTGGCGTTGTACTATCCTTTTTGCGTGCTATCTGCTTATTTACTTATTACTTTCAGTTTGCAAGGACAACGTATTGTATATCCTGTGTGTAAGTATTAGTATGTAATTTAATAATTGCTTTGCTTTTTATCCTTTATGGCTTTTGCGGTCTGCGTAAGCTTTTGCAATAAACTATTCATCATACTATCCGAAATCCCTAATGGAATGAAAATTTTAAAGCTTTTTGTCATGGGTCTTTAAAGCTATTTTTGTTAATCCTTTCTAAATACGTTCTAGTTATGCATTGTTTGGGATATTAAAACGTTTCTAAGCTTGAAAGATTTTAATTAAAAAATAGGTAATGAAGACAATGGCAATCTTATTAGCGATTTTTCAGGGGGAGAGAAAATTATTGTAATTTGACCAAAGCATAAATTTGCGTTTTTAAATATTTTAAAATTTTTGATAAAAATTGTGTGAGTAAAAATCACGTTTTGGATAAATTAATATATAATAAAATTACGAGAATTAAAATTATCTTTATTTTTATTTAAAGATCGGATTCTAATAAAATGAGTCAAAAATTATGAAAGCCAATAAAATTTCGCGAATTTAAATTAAAATTTTCTTTATCATTTTTATTTGAAGATCGGATTCTAATAAAATGAGTCTAAAATTATAAAAGCCAATTATTTAAAAATTTATCTCTGATTCAACTTTTTTAATAAGTTGAATTATTTTTATTTAAATTTATTTTTTCTTTCGATTAAATATTTAAATATTTTCCCAATTTTAGGTACATGAGTAAAAAAATATGTGTTAGAGAATTTAAATTACAATTTCTCGAATATTTTTTATGAAAAAGTTAAAAATTATGGAAGCAAAATTCAGTCGTGGTTGGATATAGTGAACACTTCGATATAGCGAACGCATTAATTTTTACATAAAGTACACTATTTAGTGAAGAATCGAAAATCTCTAAAAATCGTGAGCCAAATTTTGAAAGCATTTTCAAGGAGATATGAACGAAAACACTCAAAAAGGAATAAGAAAGGAATTCCCTTTAATTGTACTTTTATTGTAGATTGCTGCAAAATCAGCTGTTTCTTGACGTTATTACTTGTTTTCTTTACTTTTTTATTTTCATACAAATATATTCTGATGGTATCTTGCACAAATGTCAATTTTTAACTAAAAAAATGATTTTTAAAATAAAAAATGTCAACCTTAATATAGTGAACAGCCTTAATACTATAAACATGCCTTGCAATAATGAGTTCACTATATCCAGACACGACTGTATTTTATATTATTTACGTTTTTTTTTGTCAATTTCAAAATTTAGTATTTCATTTTTTACCCCCCCAAAAAAAAAACACCAAAAGACATTTCATTGCCAAATTATGTAGGTTCTTTCATAAACAACTAAAAACAGAAGCCAAAATGTATTTTTGACCGATTGTTCTTATGGCAGCTATATGATATAATTACCTGATTTTGATTAAATTTAGCACAGAGCTTGGGTGTTCATCCCAAGTGTTAAATTTGGTTACGATATCCTCATAAACAAACGAATCATACCGGATTTTTAACAAAAATTGATTTTATATTTTGATAAAATGAAAGTTTAGTGGAACTTTAAAAAACTTCCCAGTGCCAAATTTGGTTACAAAATCTATATAAACAATCGAATAATCCCTCTTAAGCTTTTGGTTTTTTTCGAGGTCCTCTGAAACATCCCTATGGGAGCTATACTATATAATGTAACTCCGATATCAAAAAAGTTAAATAAACTTGTCTCCTATGGAATAATAAGGGATCTAATGTAAAAGTTGGTTACTCTAGGTCTTATGATCTTTGAGATATAAGCGTTCATACAGGCAGATGGACGGACGGACATGGGTGTATCGACTTCTCTTCTCGGTATAAATAGTGATTCTTTAAACTGTAGAAATTATTCTTATTTTAGTGATGGCACCTCGAACGTTCGCCATAGTGAACAGTTTTTCGAAAAATAACAATAATTCCCTGGACTTGAAATATAATAAGTTTAAACTTGCAATGAATGTTTATTTTAAGATCAATTTTGAAAGTAAAAATGTATATCCTGATACTTAAGTAATAAAAGTCAGTTTTTTCAAATACGAAGTGTGTTCAAAAAGTATCGCTTCGATTTTTACCTATTCAAAAAAATGGATCAAAGAACCTGCATCACATTTTGTGTGAAAAACGAAATTAAGTGCGCGGATGCATTCCGAATGTTGACTGTGGCATACGGAGGAGCTACCTTGCACCGAAGCATCGTTTATCGGTGGTACAAAATGTTCTCAGAAGGCCGAGAAGATGTGAATGACGAAGAGCGTGCCGGACGCCGGAGCACTTCAACAACAGACGAAAAAATTGATGAAGTGAAGAAAATGGTATTGGCCAATCGTCGAATGACCGTTAGAGAAGTTGCTGAGGACCTAGACATATCGAAGTGCTCGTGACATTCGATTTTTATCAATGATTTGGGCATGAGATTGCTCAATTTCGACCAAAAACAGCATCGCATGAACATTGCTAATGAGATGTTGGACTCTGTCCGCGACGACCCAAATTTGCTACAGTGGGTCATAACTGGTGACGAATCGATGATCTCAATGGAAGCTGCCGCACGAACCAAGACCGAAAAAAGCGCGCCAAGTTCGGTAGAATGTGAAAGTTTCCTTACAGTTTTCTTCGATTGCAGGGGCTTGGTGCATCATGAGTTCTTGCCACAGGGTAGAACGGTCAATAGAGAATATTACCTGCAACTTATGAGCAATTTGCACGAAGCTATCCGCCAGAAACGCCCGCATTTGTGGAAGAACAAAAATTGGCTTTTGCACCACGATAAAACCTGCTCACACATCGTTGCTTGTGCGCGACTTTTTGGCCCAAAAACAACACACTAATGATGGCGCAGCCAGCATATTTCCCAGATTTGGCCCCTAGTGACTTTTTTTGACTTTTGACTTTTTGACTTGAAAGGACGACGCTACGCTACGATTGACGAGATAAAGAAGGCATCAAAGGAGGAGCTGAACAAGATAAAAAAAATTATTTTTTGAAGTGCTTCGAAGATTGGAAAACCCGTTGGCACATGTGTATAATATCTCATGGGGATTACTTTGAAGGGGACAAAATAGATATTCATGAATAAATAAATAATTTTTCAAAAAACATAAAATTCGCGATACTTTTTGAACACGCCTCGTAACATATTGCCCGTAATTGATAAATTTTATTTGAAATTTCTTGAAAAACTGTGTATGCGTAAAATTCTCTTTAAAATCGATATACGACAGAATCATTTACAGATAATCGTTCTTAAAATACAGCTTCGAAAGTCTTTAAAGAATCAAGACAAGGAGCCGAAGATGAAAATGAAGCAAGCAACGATGTGCCTGGGAATTCAGTTAAAGGAGAAGCAGGAGGAGCAGAGGTAAACGGCAGGCGTGTTTGGATGATAAGGGAAGGCGTCGGTACTGGCCGCTTTGGAGGCGTGGCAAAACTATAGGCACTTAGTACTTTAATGCCTTAATCAAACTCAAAAGACATTGGATTAGTCAGCATTTTCAGCTACAGAAACTCTTTGAACATTTTTTTTTTTGCCCTTATGCATCGAACTGCATTATTAGTTTTCAAAAATTTCATGGGTCCAGTTTCCAGTAACTTATTAAGCTTAATCCTTTACTTGCATTATAAAGCACAAGGCGCATGACCACCTCGTACTGCAACAGGTTGTTTTGATTTACCATATAAGTGGCAAAATCTCATCCGGTCAGCCCTATACACTTTAAATGAATAATCTTGTCACGCAATCTCCAAATTAGGCCACGATTGCTTATGCCCATCCAAATTATCTTTGCTAATGCATCCTAAAATTTCTACTAGGTACAAAAGAAGCAAAAAAAAAAACTGAGACAGTCGAGACGGTTTACGACATTATAATACCCTTACCTTTTTTCTCGAAAAAAATTTCATTTGTTTCATGTTGCTTCTAAGAACTTTCGACTGGAATTTATATTTTTTTGTGCGCAACAATATTTGTACCTGTCAGTTCCATAAATTTTTAACGATTTTGATGAGAAATAAGTCAATAAAAACATATGGGTTATTTTAAATTTCCATAAATTTTTAACGATTTTAATGAGAAATAAGTCAATTATAATATATCGGTTATATTTATTTTCCTATGCGTGGAAAAAATTGTCAATCGATTGTGATGTCGGGGGCCGTATCAACAAAATTTGGATGTGAATTTGCCTTCTTTTTGCCACATGAATAATTTAAATTTGCCACACGAACAATCTAACCCAAATTATTGATTCTAGGTAATTTTTTACTTTTATTAACACGAAAGCATACTTGAAAAATAAGTAAGTTATTAACATAAGTAAATTATTACCTTAAAAATTTATAAAATTTTTTTTTTTTGCGCCTTAAGGCTTTTGGCAATATATAGTTATAAAATGTTTTCAAACTATTAAATTAAAAGAATAATTCGAAGTTAAGTCTTTAGTACACCGCTGTAGAAATAGTGTTAAGTATAACAAATTGATTTAACAAACTTTATCCGCGCAGGAAATAAACGAACCAACTGGAAAAGTGTCGTGTCTTTTGCTTTTATATATAGTCCCCGTAATGTAATTTTCATACACATGGACAGACGAACGGACAGACAAACATACAGAAAACGGCGCCATATCCGCATTTTGCAATACCTGCCCGTTCCATACATTACACAAGGCCTAATATACCCCTTGCACAAGTGGTAAGTACAGTGTATAACAAATGAGCGCGCAACAACAAAACACCAACAAAAGAGCGCAAGTCGAAAGAAATTCACCACGAAATTGAGAGCGCTGCCGGCAAACTCGCTCTTGCTCTTGCAAGAAGAAAAAACAAAAACAACAAACGACGCTAGCAACGACGCGTCGCGACGCACAACGCAATGTAAATAATGCAAACAAAAATGAGAAGAGGAAAGAAATGCAAAAACAAATTCACTTCTGCATAAAAATGTTAACAGAATTTATAAAACTTTTAGTAAAAATAACACGGAAAATAAATATAAAAGGCGTAGCAGCGAAAAAAACGCGTCATATGGTCGGTCTACTTTTATAGAGTTCACTAAACTACCCTCTCACACCGGCAGGTTACAAACACACGCAATTAGGGCTAGGGCACCGATTGCCCCGATTGCAATCAAGTTATTATATTTAATATGCGTACACCACAAACATATGTACTATTATTATTTATTTTTATAACAATTTATTGATTATTTACACACTTACCCGTTGAATATGTCGCTCACTCATGCTCCACTGTGTTTTGAACATCATTTCAATATGCAAGTAGAAATTCAACTAAATGTTTATTCACCAGCCAAGCGACAGAGAGCCGAGGCGAGCCGTGCCATACATACCCTGTGACCTTCAGATGACGTACTTTGGCCGAGTCCGTCGGAAACTTCTAGGCAGCAGTAAAAGAACTGGAAAGGGAACCTTAACAACAACAGTTGCTATCAGTGTCAGGGAACGATGAAGCAGCTCCTTTGGGCCTATAAAATTGTGCGTTTTATTTGGTCAACCTGAGTACAGCCGCCACTTATTAAAACAATCAATATTTGCTGGAGCAGGGCAGGAGGCACTTATAATTTTAATTTTGTTAGAATTAGCTTCAGTAATTTACTAAAAGTTGTGCACCTTAATTTATTGTAGGCTTTTTGATTTACAAATTTGATTTGACATATAAGACAAAGTTTACTTCTACGTTAGAATGCAGCATAAGAACTAATATATTTTCTTGGCTTTTGCACTCAAGCAGATGTTTTGATCTGGGCACCCTAATTGTGAGCTGAACCTGAAATAAGAACTGGTTGATGAACTGAACTAGATAGCAGTTGTTAAAGAGAAAGATATAAATTTTTGCGCGCAAAAAATAAAAAGCGAAAATTTGCAAATGTTATCAGTAAAATATATATTCTGCCACAACATGTTTGACAATTTTAAAAGTCAAAGATAAGCTGCTTCAAAATTTTCCATAGACAACCTGTTGCTGCTTAATCAGTGTTTGCCAGCTTACAAAAATTTAGGGCTGCCAGAATTTTGGCGTTTTCATTAAAAAATATTCGCCTATGAAAATTATTTCTCTCTTTTAAGTTTGTACGTAACAATTTATAGTTTTTGTATTCATTTTTAATATTTAAAATGTTCCTTATGTTACTTGCTGCGCAATAATTCAATTTTTTAATATTTTATTTTAAAAACTATATATTCTTTGAAGTTTAAACGCAACAGTTTCTAGATTTCGTATTTTCTTCTTATATTTCCATTATTTTTAATATTACTTCTACTTAAACGCAATAAAAAATGTATTGTTTATACTAAAGGGTCTACTTTAATAGCCTCAGTAAGATATTGCAGATTTTCAACTTAAACTTTTTTGAAGGCTCGTTTATTATGAATAACCATGGCCTTGAAAAAGTAAGCCGATTTGTTATCGCAATATGTCATTATTAAAATCAATAACCGCTTCCAAAAAAAAGTCACAGGCCAGCGCACTTTGGTACGCGCCAAATTTCCAACTGGGTGGGTGCGTTTTGTGCGTGCTGTGCTTGCTCTCTCTTGCTCTTGTTGAGTATTGGCTGCGCTCTTTACTTTAATCTACCCTGCACGAAAAAACATCTGTTCTGAACTGGTTCCTAACCAACTCGCGCATTAAAGTGTGTGTACCAAAACTAGTATGATTGCATACGGACTAACTAGTATGTTTATAGGCGGGCAAGTACAATATTTTTGTATGATGGTTCAGCTGGTAGTAATCTGGATCGGGTGCTTTCGTACTAGAATGCCATAAATCGCTTTGTTTTGTTCTCGTTCTAGTATATTAAAACTAGCTAATAGTGTTTTATTAAAATATTTTGTTATTTGATTTGTAATCATTTTATTCACTTAAAAATAACTTTTATCAAGCTTTAATGATTTTTCAGCTGTAGACTTATAACGAGAATTAACTGATTTAAAATTTGTGTAAATGAATTTAATTTAAATCTTCTTGGTATGCTCCTCTATCAGTGGAGCATAGGGCCTCATTTAACTAAAATTTTCATTATATACATATGAGGCCATATGATCCACTGGGAGAAGTGGAAAGAAGACACACTAATTTTGGATAACTACGATATTATGTATTTACCCGTAAATAAGTAATAAAATAATTATTTCTTATGTACATAAAAGACAAGTTATGAGTTCTACATACTTGTAGCACTGTCAATGAATAAAAACAATTACGATTGGGTGGGGTAAATCCGAGCTAGTTATTCGTTTTAAAGCCGAAATAAAAAACTTATTTGCCATCGATTCAAATAGTTTGATATACCAAATTGAAGCTAATGCTATGCCGCAACATTTTAGAACTGCAGAATTTTTTTGACAGTTTTTAATTTATGAAATATGTATTACCATTTTTCCAAAAGTGGGATAACTGCGAACAACTATTTTTTTGTGGTATTTAGGTCATATATGATCTAAATTGAATGGTTTTTTGATTATATCGGGTTTTTCAATAGGGACGCTACAAAGTAAACCAATAGGGACAGCAAACGACGCCATATTTTTTCCCGTTCTCTTGACATTTCTCTTCAGTAAGGTTTGGAATATCATCACGGAAAGATATACGATCCAACAACGAGTCGAAACTTTTAAAATTTACTACCGAAATTCGGAGTCAGTGGCCTCAACTTTTAAGTGCGCTACGTACAATTTATGGTCGTCATAATTGTCCTGCCAGATCAGCAATTGAGCGTCTAGTTGAAAAATTTGAATCCACAGGCACAGTACAAAATGTTCCCGTGCCAGTGAGACAAAAAGTGGCCGAGGTGTCGAGAATATGCTGCCGCTAGCGCATCAATTGAGGAAGACCAAATCGTCTCTCACGCTTCGTTCTCAAGCGTTGGGCATCTCTGTGACGTCGTTGTGGCGAATTTTGCGAAAAGATCTTGGCCTGCATCCTTACAAGATCAAATTGACGCAAGAGCTGAAGCCGCTTGACCTCCGTATGTGGTCGTATGTTCGTGAATTGGGCTGAGCAACAACTTAAAATGATCCGGATTTTCATTGAAAAATTATCTTCAGCGATGAGGATCATTTCTGGCTGAATGGCTTCGTCAATAAGCAAAATATGCGTCATTGGTCAGGCAACAATCCACACATACTCCATGAGTCACCATTGCATCCCGAAAAATTACGATTTGGTGCGGTTTATGGGCCGGCGGCGTCATTGGGCCGTACTTCTTCCGTGATGATCAAGGCCGGCACGTTACTGTGAATGGGAATCGCTACCGCTCAATGATAACCGAATATTTTTGGCCTGAATTGGATGATTTGAACTTGGACAATATATAGTTTCAACAGGATGGCGCCACAAGCCACACAGCGAATGTCACAATCGATTTATTGAAAACCAAGTTTGGTGAACGTGTTATCTCACGAAATGGACCGATTTTACACCGTTAGACTATTTCCTGTGGGGCTACGTCAAGTCTTTGGTCTATGCCAACAAGCCAGCTACGATTGATGAACTTCGTACGAATATCAAACGTGAATTGCAGCATTATCGGCCGATTTATGCTTGAAAACCGTCGAAAATTTTGTTCAGAGTCTGGACTTCTGCAAGTGTGCCCGTGGTGGCCATGCAAAAGGAATCCAGTTTAATACATAATGGCATCGAATGTACTTTCACAGGAATAAAGAATTTAATTAGACGTCCAAAACGTTTTTTGTTTTATTTACGAAAACTTTGTAGCGCCCTTATTGAAAAACCCTTTAAATCAAAAGAAAAACTGATTTTATTAGAATACTAAATATACTTATAAAACAAAATAAATAAATAATATGGGGTGCCTCAGAAAACCATTTCTTGTCAATTTCTTTACAATTCCAATTCTTGGTACCAAAGGAATGATTCGTATCGGTTTCAAAGCCGTTGACAAATTTTCTTGGGATTTGATTAAATTCGATTATGTAAAATTTAATTTATTCAAAGAAAGTATTACATATGTGGAAAGGTTATTCAAAGTATTACATATTTGAAATGGTTATTCATTTCAAAGTTTTCTGTATCTTTATGTTTTAATAAATGTAATATTTTTATTCATGATTTTCATTTTTACAAAATCTTTATTAAAATCCTAGGCCCATTTGGCATTCTGTGTCAACGTGAAAAATCGTTTTGAGCTAAGAAGTTGCCACCTACTTGTGGTACTAAATAATAACATTTCGAAGTAATTATTTTGTCATATTAATATATGTTTTGATGCTACATGATAATTAAAAAATTGTTTTTCTTTTTATTTTAACTAATGCCTAATAATCACGCAAAACGCATTTTAAGAATATTTTTCTATTTACGTTTTTTGCAAATGTAAACAAACGAATTTTGCCATTTTCATCGATGAGGTCAGCTGTTGAGCTGCGTTGAGTAGAGTTACCATACAAACTCTAATATTGGGCGGGACAAATATTCAAACTTAATTTTGATTTATTTGGTACAAATGGAAAGCAATATGATTTAAATTATGCTGATAATTAGCACTTAATGTAATAAAGATTTGTTTTCATGCCGTTGCCAAAATCTTTAAAGATTTTCCCCGAATATTAAATTTGAATCGAAATGAAAGTTGAAATAATGTCAATAATGAGTGTTGGGGTTGCATAGCTAAGTACCTAATTAAAATTATTGGATTTGCTGTTCAAATTGCAATTTTTGTCGTTTTCAAAAATAGTGAGGTAAGTCCGACCAGTGGATTTAGCTCAGATATGGTCTCAATTGGTTGGTTTTTCGATTATAAATCAACAGAGAATGTTGTCGTCTTACAAAAATGAATGCATCTATTTAAAAAGTTAATTGAATGTCCATAAAGTGCGATCGGATTGAATTACACAGTAACTCATTTTTGATTCGAGCTGAACGTCTGGTTGGTTCCACTATTAAGAGATCGTGTTTTTCCCGCTTTGTCATTTTGCATGACGACTAGAATAAAAAAAATTATACGAAATTTCCAATCAAGACTATAAATGGACTATATACTAAATGTCTAAGTGTAAGTGACTAATAACTTACTTATTTATTTTTGATCACTTTATTTAACAAAAATAAATGTTTAGTCATAACAATTAATTGCTCTACACGGCCACATTAAAATGAGCTAGCTTGGTATTACCGTTTTTGAGAAACCGTAGAAGAAGTTTATGCACATTGTCTGGTTTGCCCCACCTTACACTACATATTTGTAATACATATTAAGCTGAAAAAAAAATATTTCTTACCTTCTTCTTCAAAAACTTGTAACGTTTAGAGCAGCTGACGCCACTTACTTATTACCGAGTTGAGGACCCACGGGGGGTTTCGGAATCGCACACCTCCAAAAGTTGAAAAAGCGGCTTGGCATTGGTTTGCGATCTATGACCAATCTAATTATGATCAAATTGAAAGGTGAATCTATATATATGTATAAAAATGAAATGCTGTACGTTTATGATCGCATAACTCTGAAACGGCTGCACGAATTTGCCTAATTATTTTTTTATTTTGTTTGTTATAGTGTGTAGAAGGATTATAGTACAAAAAGTTTTGAGTAAATTTAAGAAGGGGGTTATCACCCCTAAATTTTATTTTTTATTTTTGACAAATTTTTTTTTTTTCAAGATTAACTAATGTTAATGTTTTACGTGTTACAGGTGTTCTCATAAATGCGTTGAAGAATTTCAAATATGACTTTTGCGTGTGTTGGAAGTTATTAATACGGAGGTTTTAAGCCTATTGCCATGTGATTGTGCGTATTGGTTCGTGAGTTATACGCATTTTTGTGAATATCGTGAATATAGCATAGTAGAAAATTGTTCAACACCGGGTATAGGACATTAAGTGCAGACAGAAGCGTAGTCGCAAAGGGTTTGAAATGTTGTTTCTGTTAGGCATGAATTTATTAGAGATACGAGTTCTCTTAAGAATACTTAAGTTCGTCCATACGGCTTTTTAGAGAGTCATGAAAGTCAACTAATCCAAAAATCTTATGCTTGTCTCGAAAAGCTAACTAAAGAATTTTACGATGTTAATACGTTTTAAGAGTATTCAAAAAGTTTAGGTAGGACGACGTCTGACGGTCTATACTTTTTAAAATTTTTTTCATCACCTTTAAAGTTATCCCCATTCGCTACATACATTTATGCTAATGTATTTTCCATTTACCACAGCACTTGGCAAAGTCTTTCTTCGGAATGGTCTTCAGAGCCTACTGCGATTCAGTTTTTTTGATTTTACCTCACCGCAGCGGTCTCTTGAGTTTGTTGAATAGCCAGAAGTCACAGGGAGCCAACTCAGGTGAATAAGCAGATTGCGGAATAAAATTTTTGGAATTTTTGACAAAATGCTCACGAACAACTTTTGCCGCGAAAATTGAAAATTGATTGTAATTAGGACCATTCGAGATTTGACTCTTCTCAAGCACTATTTGTCATTCAAAATCACCTGCACCGATTAAAACGATATATCCAAACTTTCAGCTATGTCTCTAATAGTCATTTCCAAGCACATTTTCTTTAACTTACTTGACGTGATGTTGATTAGGTAATGATTCTGGCCGATTAGACACCACATCTCTTCTCAACACTCTTGCAGCCGGCTTTTAACTTGTTGTACCACTTGTAAACAGTCTTTGAAGACAGATTCTGATCCCCAGGGGCTAAACAAACCGAAGCGAATCTTAAACATTAGTGATTATTTTGGCGTTAATTTTTCCACAGATGTCACGAACAGTTTAACCAAGTCACAGAAAAAAAGATCGAAGAAGAAGTTTAAAATGACCTTCCAATTTGATCACACACTTCGAAGGAAAAAATCCACCTAAGAGCAAATTCTAAATCATCACCTGATGACACCGAATTATTTCAGGTTCAGTGCTGGGCAAAATCTATACAAACAAATAAGCAGCAAGACTTGTCACACCTACACTGTGCATGTGCCGACTGCGCTGCGGCAGAGTTTTGAATCCAATCCAGGCGGGTTATGTAAATTGAGAGACTGCCCAGCACTGCTTTAATCCAAGCATATTTAACAGCTGAGCGCAAGCAGTGTGTATTGGTAAAAAGCAAAGAGAAAAATAACTTTAGATGCAGCTGGACGACGCGACGATGTCAGTGGACGAAGGATTCGGTTCGCGTGTGTGTGTGTCTGAGTGAATCTGTCTGTGTGTTTGTGTGCGTTTGGGGGCTGCGTGTATTGACGTTGTCAACGCATCAACTGAACTCAATCAGTGAATCACTTCACAATTCGCTGATCAAAAGGAAAACAATCATACGCATTTGAAGTGTCAGAAATTGCCAAGCGAAAGAGACGTAAGGACGAACGGACGGACAGACAGACGGACAGAGAGACAGACAGACAAACAGAGAAAAAGGAGACATAAGCGACACGAACCCACGCTGTCCTTGGTCCTTGTCAACGTTGCTTGACACATGCAAATGTTTGTATGTGTGTGTTTGTTTGTGTGTGTGTTTTTTTATTTATATTTTTATATATATGAGCGCGTGTGTTCTTTTTAATCAATTTATATGCAAATAAGTGAAATGCTTAACTGAATTTAAGCTGCTGCTGTTGCTCCTGTTTCTTCTTACCGCACAACCAGCCAGGGTTGCCAGGATACACACACACATAGACACACTCAGTTGCTCTATTGAAATCGTTAAACGCATTGATTAACGCTGTAAGTGGGAGGCAGAGGTTTGAGCATCCTTCTGCTCCTTGTACTCCTCCTTACGCTTGACTCTAAGTATGAGCAATGAGCCAACGAAAAGGCAACTTGGCCAAATTTAATTGAACTTGGTTTTTATTGAATTCCTTGACATTCGTCTGATTGCAGCAGCAGCAGAGCAAGACGGAGAGCTAAAAATATCGAAATAAAAAGATTGGGCACTTTTGCGTTGGGGTTACAAGGACTTTTGAGTATATCTGTTCGTTGTAGGCCAGCATTATTTCTAACAGCGAAATGGGAACTCCAGCGATTTCGAATTGTAGACTTGACTTCAATCATAACTTGAATTT